>CM053029.1:476414118-476858181 GCA_028564925.1 Lithobates sylvaticus
TATAAGATTTCTGAGTATAGTGTAGAAATTATATTTGCTTATTAGCCATTATTCTGCCAAGGTATATCAAGAACTTATTGTGATTTTTGAACGTTAGCTTGATTCCCATCATTTATGAGGAAGATAATTCCTACTTTATTTAGTGAGTGGAAAATATTTAATTCAAGTCAAAATATTTTAGGAATATGGAATAGTAATCTATACAACTGGTTGGAAAGGAAGGCAAATATGTTGCCCATAGCAGCCAATGAAAATTGAGTTATAATTTTTCTAATGCAGATTTGAAACTAAAATAATTTGCCCCATAAGATCTTAGTTAAAAAGCAAATTCAGACTTGTAGTTGGGAGGAAGATTAAAGGCAAATTGCACACTGCCTGGTTATGTCATTCTGAGTGAAGATGCCTGTAAAGCGGACAATGATCCCCTACAGCTTTAAACACCTTCTTATCCATTATTAAAATGTATAAACCATTGTTGATTTCATGTTAAAGCTTAGAACCTTCAATCATTTTTATTAGAAAATGTATAATAATGTCAAGGTGCTCACTGTACAATAATAGGAAAGATATAATTCATGGCATTATGCAGTTTTAGTACTATATGACTTTGAAAAGTAAAGACACTAGATTAAGTTAAACTGACTTAGTTATATTATTCCTTACCTTCTAGGTGACCATCACATTGTCCAACTGCAACTTAAGTCCAAAGAAACTGGAATGACTTTTGCAAGTACCAACTTTGTCTTCTACAACTGCAGTGTTCACAACTCGTGAGTACTTGTGCCTTAAATGTTTTTTTACTTTATGTAATAACAATGATGAAACAATATAACATTATTTTTAGATGATATTTCCCCATCAGGTCCACCTACTTTTGATTGAAAGCACACTGGAGTGTGCAGATCCATAGCCACTATTCAGTCTAATGACAGATTTTGAATTTAACCACTGCTATGCACTGTCATTCAAAACTGAAGCAGACCCGATAGGCAACTAGTCTCTCTATCCGGCTTTATCCACCCAGTGACAAGTAATTTCCAAATGAGCATTACTCATATTTGTGTAATGACACTGACTGTATCCCCAGCCCATTTGCTTATATTTTGCTTCAGTTTGCCACACATCTCGGTTATATTACCGATACTGGCACAAGTGCTTGCTTGAATTAGGTGCAGTACAAACAAATGGCAACTGCCCCAACCCATAACAGCAAGGATCACATGCAAGGGCGACGTATGTCAAAGAAAAACACAGAAAATTCCTAGCTCAACTTACCAAAGGCCTGCAACAAACCCGTCTAACGGTTCACGTTAAAAACAGGGGTTTCGTTTGCACACATTTGCAAATCATGCTTAAGCTGCAGAGGCCGCAACAAGGCACCACAGTATTATCTGCAGTCCTAACTCTATACATTTTGAAAGCCTCCTTAGTAGGAGCACATATATAGTAATGGTTAGATTGATTGCAGGTCTGCCTGGAGGGATTATATTTTACAATAATAAATAATATATATATATATATATATATATATATATATATATATATATATATATATATATATACGACATGATATTCAAACTATATACCATGAAGACAATACTGAAAGATTTCTGAGCCTTTATGTAAAGTCTTAAATTATTGTAAGTTCTCTCAGCTGAAGAGAACAAGTAAATCCTGGAATACCAGTATTACATATGTGCATGTGTTCTTTTGCTGAAAAGCCATGGCCATTTTATACAATGATTTTCCAAGACATTTTTTTTATGAATTTACAATTAAAGACATATGTGTTGTGAATTGAGGCAAGTGTTGAAGTTGCAATGCATAATTTTAATATAGTACATGAATATTAACCTGAGGTTTTAACTCATTTTATATAATACTCACTCAACTGACTTACCTATCTTTTAGACTTAATATCCTTAGACTGCTGTGGATACAATATGCGCGCACATTTTTTTCAACTTTACATTGACATAAAAAATGCATGGGATTCTAGCCTTTGTGTGTATTCTTTAGTCAAAGATATAATGCATAATTGAATAGCTGTCTCAATCCTCTATATAATGCTTGTGTTCTGTCTATGCTTTGGGTCCCATTACAACCCAGACCCATGAGTGGTTCTTTTGTTAAACTTCCTGCCCTCATACCCTGAGCACTATGGTGCTTCCTACTGTTCTATTCATGTCAGCATCTTTATAGCTGGAACCTGTGCAGTGCAATAATGGTTGTTTATTGTACCCAATGGATATTTTCTTAAACCCGATAATACACTGTTTAAAAATGTTAGTCACAGGTTAAAAAAGCAATTCCTCTTTTTTATACTAATGTATATCTTGGCCATATTAACATTTACTGCATGCACTGTAATAGCTAAATTCTTATACAAACAGGCAGTAAAAAAGTCTCTGGGTATTGTTTAATGGTGGATACACATACCCTATATGCCAGGGGATGCTTTGTGGCTCCTGTTATAACACACTGTTGTTGACTTACTTCCATAGTGGCACACAACCAGCTTCCATCACTCCAATCTGTACTCCCAGACAAATATTCTTTGACATCAATCCTACCTAATGTCCCATGGTGTTGCCAATGCTTATGGGGCTTCAAACAGAACAACCTAACATCGGGTCTTTCAGCAGAGCATTACACGTGACCCTCATGTTTGATGGTTCATGTTATTTCTCAGTACTATCCTATGTTCCTCCTTGTCCTATACAGCAATTTTGTATTAGTGCCTGCAGCATGTCCACCTCAGTGCTAGCTGATGGTAAATGGGGGTAACAACATCCTATCACTTGTTCCCATTTATCCAGCCAAACATATTAGTGGAGTGTAATAATAATAATAATTGTATTTTTCTCCACAAGAAAAGTAAGCTCCATTTGTAGTGAAAAGTGTTAGAACATGCACATAGCAGACAGAGTTGTCAGTATCGTGGAGAGTTTGAATAACTTTGACTGAAGTCATTTACATGGTGAGCGGCTTCCTTTTCTTCTGGAGAGGTGGTCTGTGGAATGTGAAGTGGCCAGAAACCACTGGGAACTAGTTCCCTATATCAGGAAAATAATGAGAAGCAGTGCCTACAGTAGAGAATTTTACTTTGTCTCCTAGAATCACTTTTTTTTTTTTAATTAGACTGTAGCTTTATACATTTCTACATTGTTCTTTTGGAAAATTATGTTTGGCAATTGCTGCCTCTTTTTTTTTAACTGCTACCAGTGGTGCACGCAAGGGGGGAATGCTCTCTATGCCCAAATACTAGTGGATTGTAGATGTTTAGAGATCTGTTAAGACAGTTTAGAACTTGGAATATTTTTTTCTGAATTCCTTTTCTTGTCTTAACTGTATGCAAGCTCTTTCAGAGGGATAAATGTAATATTTGTACTTAACTTGTGAATATATTTGCTGGAATAACCTATAATGTTGATTCTGAAATTAGGAGGACTTTAATATAGTCATCTAACATGGATTAAAATGTTTTTTTTCAGCCAAAATATTAAAGAATTGTTAATGTGTTTCTTTGCCACCTGTGTCTCATAGGTAAGATTTCTCTTCACCTGTCCCATATCCGAAACAGGAAGTGAGAAGAAATCCCTCCAAAGTGAGGGAATCATGGTGTAACATCAGGGTCACTAGCACTAGTGTTCCCATTGGACGATTTTTTCCCTCTATTCCTGTTCTAAAGACAACCCATGATTTGGGATTTTCTTTTACTTTCACTTTAGATGAAAGGTGGTTAACAGGACAAATAGGGAAGGTAAAGCTCCTTAACGGGGTCACGGACAGCACTAAAAACTGAAAGGTGTTTAACCGCTTAAGGACCGCCTTCTGCACATATACGTCGGCAGAATGGCACGGCTGGGCACAATCACGTACCTGTACGTGGGTCTTTAAGTGCCCAGCCTTGGGTCGCGAGCGCACCGCCAGACCCGGTCCTGAGCTCCATGACCGTAGCCGCGGGAACCGGCGGACCCGATCACTGCTGGTGTCCCACGATCGGGTCACAGAGCTGAAGAATGAGGAGAGCTCTGTGTAAACAAACCTCTCCCCGTGCTTCCTACTGAGCCTGTCACTGATCGTCTGTTCCCTGTTATAGGGAAAGACGATCAGTGACATCAGACGCCAAGCCACGCCCCCCTACAGTTAAAAAAAACCACACACACACTTAATCCCTCCCCGCCCCGAGTGGTTAACTCCTTCACTGCCAGTGTCATTTACACAGGAATCAGTGCATTTAAATAGCACTGATTGCTGTATAAATGACAATGGTCCCAAAAATGTGTCAAAAATGTCCGATGTGTCTGCCATAATGTAGCAGTCACAATAAAAATCGCTGATCGCCGCCATTATTAGTAAAAAAAAAATATATTAATAAAAATGCTATAAAACTATCCCCTATTTTGTAAACGCTATAACTTTTGCGCAAACCAATCAATAATGGCTAATTGCAATTTTTTTTAACAAAAATATGTAGAAGAATACGTATCGGCCTAAACTGAGGAAAAAAAAAAATTATATATTTTTTGGGGATATTTATTATAACAAAAAGTAAAAAATATAGAATTTTTTTCAAAATTGTCGCTTTATTTTTGTTTATAGCGCAAAAAATAAAAACCGCAGAGGTGATCAAATACCACCAAAAGAAAGCTCTATTTGTGGGGAAAAAAGATGCCAATTTTGTTTGGGAGCCACGTCGCACGACCGCGCAATTGTCAGTTAAAGCGACGCAGTGCCGAATCACAACAAGGGGCCTGGTCCTTTGGCTGCAAATTGGTCCAGGGCTTAAGTTGTTAAATCCCTCTTCACTATCCAAAACTAAAAAAAGCATTTTGCCTCTAGTTACACTTTAATTTTTTGCAGCCATTTGTCAGACCATGGTTTCCTTGCCAGACAGTATCTTCTACAAAACATTAGGTTCTGGGAGCCCACAGTATGAGCCCGATGCCAACCCAGTGTGATTAAAAATATTCACTTTGTGTAACAATGGATGTCACCACAGGGATTAACCAACATAGTATAAGAAATGTGGAGGGAGACATTAATTAAAAGCTATTAGATCATATTTTTATTGAGTAAGTCATAAACATGTCATCACAGTATCAAACATAAAAAGCATGTATCTCAGCACCAAGCCTACATTACTGCTCCCACCTGTAGCCTGTATCTGACCTGCATGTTAGCAATGCACCTCAAGTATATAAATGACCGTGGTATCAGAATGTAACTAATGAGGAATTACTGTACACCATATCAGAAAAGGCAATAAAGACAAAAAAGTGTGTATGTACCGACACATAACGAGACCAGTCCTGAAAAATCTTAAATACAGGCATACCCCACTTTTAAGTACACAGTCGGGTTTATTCACTAAAGTTGGAAAGTGCAAAATCAGGCTCACTTCTGCATAGAAACCAAAGAGCTTCTAACCTCAGCTTGTTCAATTAAGCTTTGGTAATAAAACATGGAAGCTCATTGGTTTCTATGCAGAAGTGAGCCTGATTTTTCACTTTCCAGCTTTAGTAAATAAACCCCATTGTGTACTTAAAAGTGGGGTATGCCTGTAAATAATGTAATCAACAAGCAGTGTCCAATAGTACACATTAACATGGATCAACCCCATGCGGCCAGTGTGAAGAAGATATGAGCATACTAATATCAAAGACTGGGATTGCAAGGGTATGGAACCAGTATATAAGTGTAGCGGGGTTCTACCCCTTTTAGGCTTAGAGACTACATCTCCCAGGATTCCCCAGGCCCCAGGGCTGCTGACTTCCGCCCGGGAGGCTGCTGGGGGAGATTATAAAAGGGAAGAGCGGAGACCGCCTCTTCCTCTTGGGACACTTCCTCTTCTGAGGCCAGACAGGACTGGCCTGCCTCTGCTGACAGAGCGTGTGACGCGGAGACTGCAGCCAGCAGAGACACCTGTGCGGACCGGAGCTGAAGGCCTGAAGCCTGGGCCTTGCAGCCGATGGAGTGAGACTCTCACCCCTCAGAGTCCACAGCAGCGGAGCGGAGACTTCCCCTTACTGTCGGTCGGACGGAGCTGATGACCGGAGTGCAGGGCTGTGACTGAGGAGACCGGACGCCGCCATTGAAGAGACTAGAGCCGCCATTAGAGGGACCGGATCGGAGGACGGTACCCCAAGGATTGGTGAGAGAGCCGGAAGGCTCATCCTACATTGACACACAAGTTTTATGCCTACTGAACTGCCTAGGCGCAATTTACCTCAGAGCAGCAATGTTACTTTTTGTGGATTACAAATGACACCATTTAAAGCTACATGTGCACCACCTCTACAGATTTATTGCCGGTGAAGAACACTGTACTAGCACAAGGACTGAGCTCTATTGCTAGGGATCAGGCCTGGTCCGTTAGGTAGGCGCAGATAGATTTATTGCACCTCAGGGGTGTATAGCAGACGGTCGCCACACTGGGCGCTCCGTTTCCCCATTGTTAGATTGATATACCTGTGTACATGTTTAAGTGCATTTTGCAGGGACCTGCCAAAGTATTGTAAGATATATGTTTAAATGCATGTTGCTATTCTTTTTCCTTACTGACAAAAGTAAAGCCAGTTATTCTTATTTCAGCAGTCTGTTTGTGAGTTCATACCAATTACACTTAGAGTATAAGCTAAGTTTTATGTGCATAGGGACGTACCCCTTTACTAACTGTGCCAGAGCGGGTAGAGCCAAATTGCCGGGGGTTGGTGGAGCTGTACTCAGGGACCCAAAACAAACCAGCGGCTCTCTTAACTGGGGGTAGCGCTACACGTGGGGGCTCGTAATCCGGGATCCTGAGTCAGCGGGAAAAAGCCGCCAGAAGGTGCCGGCATGGACCCAATAGAAGTGGGACGGTGGTCCGCAACATGGGCCGCTGACCCAGCCGCAGCAGCAGTTATTGAACTGCCAGGGATATGGCAGAGAGAGGCAGTGAAGCAGCTCATAATGTCCCTATCCCCATGCCAGAAGTCATGGATAATGGACATGAGGAATGATGCTGGGTACACATACGCCTTAATAGAATGGAAGGAAGAGACTCCAGAGCAGTTCAGGAGCCAAAGCATACAGGCACCGAATGGTCAGCACTACCAATTGCTGCATGCGCTGCCGCGCAAGGGAGAAGGTTCTCCTATGAAAGCCATTCTATCCCCAAAGAAGGAAGAGCAGAAGGGCGCGGAAAGTCCCGCACCCGCACACACTACTCTCAGTGCAGAACTGTGTGCTGTTCTAGGGGAGATTGTGACCCAGTGCAGAAGAGACCCCGGGGATTACCCAATGTCGGGATACAGGAAACTCCGGATGTTTTCAGGGAGGACACCTGTACCCTCGGGAGAAGAGGGATTTGAAGAGTGGTTAGATGGTGCCACGCAGGCCCTAGAAGAATGGGAGGTCTCAGAGGGCAGAAAGAAGCAAAGGATTGTTGAAAGCCTAAAAGGACCTGCCTTAGAGGCCATACGCAATCTGAAGACCAGCAAAAAGGATTGCACTGCCCAGGACTACATAGACATCCTGGAAGGTGTGTTTGGTGGGACAGAAAAAGTCACAGAACTTACCTATCAACTGGAACACTGTTACCAGAAGACAGGGGAGAAGCTGTCAGAGTACATGGGACGCATAGACAAGATCCTGCATAGGATTATCCTGAAGAAGGGGATAGATCCAGGGAAGGTAGATGAAGCCCGTGCCCAGCAGGTGATGAGGGGAGCCCAACCCTTGGACCCTGTCGCACTAATTCTACGTACCCGGCAGGATGGGAAGAGCCTGGACTACCCTGACCTCATCCGAATGGTCAGAGAAGAAGAGGCCATGTTGGAAGAGAAAAGGGAGAAGCAGGTGATGGGGTCTACAAAGCTTCCAGTGGCCACGGTCAGGTCGGCCTTAACCCCTGAAAGAGACACAGAGGTAGATGCCCTGAAGTTGCAGATGTCCCAGATGATGGAGATACTGACATCTCTAGTGGCGAAAGAGACGCCCAGTCCCAAGAAGGAAACAAGCAGGAGGGAATTGTTTCCAGCTGTTCCAGCACAAGCATCCCCACCTGACTACGGTGAGATGATTTGCTTTAATTGTGGAGGAATTGGTCATATTGCAGCTGTATGTTCCAGTCCCAAGAAGAAGAAGGCAGAAAGCCGCCAGCCGGCGGGAAACGCCAAAGGGCCCCGGTGAAGGAGTCAACCGGGTGCCCATCACCTTCAGTGAGCTCCAAGAAGCGTGACAAGAAGAGAAAGCGAGGAGACCAAACCCCTCAGAAGGGGCCCAGGGATCCTCAACCAAGGTGCACTCCAGAGAAAGGGGGCAAGACCCCTCTGAAGAGACACAGCACCCCAAAGCAAGAACCCTTGCAAGTGAGAGATAACAATATCCCTCAACGGGTTCACACTCCCAGTAAGAGGGAGAAAATCAATGCATATCAGGCTCAAGAAAGGAGCAAGTGCAAATCAAGTGCTGGCAAAGCAAAGAGTCCGAAGAGGACAGCATCAACTCAGCCTTACTCAGAAGAGCTAGTTGGTCCATCCCCTACTGTACCCATCCAGGTGGAAGGAGTGTACACGAAGGCCCTCCTGGACACTGGAGCACAAGTGACCCTGTTGTACAGGGACTTCTATGACAGATACCTGAGTCATCTGCCAATACAGAAGATAGAAGAGTTGGAGATAAGGGGATTGGGAACCCAGAGTTTCCCCTATGATGGATACTTACCCATCAGATTGACGTTTGACCCATCCATAGCTGGGAAGTCTGAAGTGTTCGACACCTTAGCAGTGGTGTGTCCCCGCCCACCAGGAACCAGCAAGACGTCCCTGATCATAGGGACGAACACGGACCTAGTCAGAAGGCTTCTGACTCCCCTGGTGAAGAAAGAGAATCTTTCAACTCCCAAGATCCATCCCATGCTGAAGGCAGCCTACCAGCGGTTGGTCCTAGAGCAGAAGACCCCAAGTGAGGGGATAGGAAGGGTATGGAGGCTTGGAAAAGAAGGAGCAGTGTTACAGCCTGGAGAGGTGACCTGCATGAGAGCCACGGTGAAACTTACCTGGGAGCAGCCTGGCCCCTTTGTGATGTTGGAACCTGACCCAATGGAGGGTCACTCAGGGCTGGAAGTGATACCAGAAGTAATTTCACTGAAGGACCTGAAGAAGGCGAGAGGAAGAGTCCCTGTCAGTGTGCGGAACCCCACGGAGCAGCCCGTGGAGATCCCTGCCAGGATGCTTCTGGGACAGGTGAGTCCTGCTGTCCCAGTTGGCTGGTCAGAAGTGAAGGGGACGGGTGAAGGAGAAGATGTTTGGAAGAAACTCTCCATGGAAAACCCTAACCTACCTGGAGCTTGGAAAGAGAGAGCCAAGGCCCAGCTGACCAGATGGGAGAAGATTTTCTCCAAAGATGAGTTTGATGTGGGGTGTGCGAGGAGTGCCACCCACCGAATCCGCGTGCAAGAGGACAAGCCATTCAGAGAGAGAGTGAGGCGAGTCCCGCTAGCAGATCTGGAGGATCTGAGGGAGCAGCTTGCGGAACTGAAGAAGACGGGAGTGATTAGGGAGTCCAGAAGCCCCTACGCCTCCCCAATTGTGGTAGTCAGAAAGAAGAATGGATCATTGAGACTCTGCATTGACTACAGAACTCTCAACAGGAGGACCATTCCTGACCAGTACACCACGCCAAGGATAGAAGATGCCTTGCAGAGTTTATCTGGAGCTAAGTGGTTCAGTGTGATGGACCTCAAGAGTGGGTATTACCAAATCCCCATGCATCCAGAAGACAGAGAAAAGACTGCCTTCATAACCCCAGTAGGATTCTTTGAGTTCAACAGGATGCCCCAGGGCCTATCTGGAGCTCCTGCTACGTTTCAACGCCTGATGGAAAGGACTGTTGGAGACATGAACCTCATAGAAGTCCTTGTGTATCTGGACGATGTCATTGTCTTTGGAAAGACTTTGGAAGAACATGAAGCCAGATTGGAGAAAGTACTGAAGAGGCTCAGTGAAGAGGGACTTAAGCTTTCTCCAGAGAAGTGTCGGTTCTATCAGTCTTCTGTGAACTATCTGGGACACATAGTGTCTGAGAAAGGAGTGGCTACAGACCCTGAGAAGTTGGAGGCAGTTACTTCGTGGCCAAGGCCCACAACAGTTACAGAACTTCGGTCTTTCTTGGGGTTCTGCTCCTACTACCGCAGGTTTGTGGATGGATTTGCCCGCATTGCCAAACCCCTCAACGAGCTGCTGAAGACAGAAGGAGAGGAGGATGGAATGGGGCCTAGGAGGTCCAGTGAATCAGTCCAAGACCAGTGGAATTCAAGGTGTGAAGAGGCTTTCAGAACCTTGAAGAGAAGCCTCACCACAGCCCCAGTTTTGGCCTACGCTGATCCCACTAGACCCTATGAGCTACATGTTGATGCCAGCCATGAGGGCCTAGGTGGAGTACTCTACCAGGAGCATGAAGAACAGCTACGACCAGTGGCTTATGTGAGCCGGAGCCTGACCCCCTCCGAGAAGAACTATCCCACCCACAAGTTGGAGTTCTTAGCCCTCAAATGGGCAGTTGTTGACAAATTGAGAGACTATTTGTATGGGGCCGAGTTTACTGTAAAGACAGATAACAACCCCTTGACTTATCTATTCACCACCGCCAAGCTGGATGCAACTGGACACAGATGGTTGGCGGCGTTGTCTGGATTCAATTTCAGCCTCAAGTACAGACCAGGGGCTGGAAATAGGGATGCAGATGCCCTGTCCCGAAGATCCCATGTCATGGTCGATGACTGGGAAGACTGGACCCAAGTGGCACCAGATGGAGTGCGAGCCCTTTGTCAGGGGGCCGAACTCCAAGCCAGAGGAGGATCCAGGGCTGAAGAAATAGGAGTTACCACAGTGGGAGTCCCAAAGTGTTACTGTGGGGTAACTCAACTGGCAGAAGAGTGTCTGCCGAAGCTGTCCAAGAAGGAGCTAAGGTGTGACCAATTGGAAGACCCCATGGGGAAATTGGTCCTGGAAGCCCTGGAAGACAAGAGTCCAGAGGGACTTCGCCTTCACCCTTCCAAAGAAGCTCGCTTACTGAGAAGAGAGTTGGACAAGTTACAGGTGCATCAGGGGGTAGTCTACCGAAGGGGCCCCTCTGATGGACCAGAAGACAAGTGGCAGTTGTTTCTCCCGGAGAAGCATCGAGAGACTGTGCTGATTGCCTTACATGACCAGCATGGTCACTTGGGAGCAGAGAGAACCTTCCAACTTGTCAGAGACCGGTTTTACTGGCCCTGCATGAGGGCCGAAGTGGAGGAGTATTGCCATTCCTGTGCAAGATGCATTCAGAGAAAGACTTTACCCCATCAAGCTGCCCCAATGGGCCATCTACAGAGTGAAGGCCCAATGGATCTGGTATGCATTGATTTTCTCTGCCTTGAACCCGATTTGAGCGGATTGGGAAATGTTCTGGTGGTAACCGACCATTTCACTCGTTATGCTCAGGCTTTCCCAACCAAGGACCAGAAGGCCTCTACAGTAGCCAAGGTACTATTGGAGAAGTACTTTGTTCACTATGGACTGCCACAGAGAATCCATTCAGACCAAGGAAGGGACTTTGAGAGTCGCCTGATCAGGAAGCTACTAGATTCTCTGGGAGTAGAGAAGACTAGAACCACACCATATCACCCTCAAGGTGATGCCCAGCCTGAAAGGTTCAACAGGACCCTATTGAACATGTTGGGAACTTTGGAAACAGAGAAGAAGCAACACTGGAGTCAACACATATCAGCTCTGGTGCATGCCTACAACTGCACCACAAGTGATGTGACAGGTTTTTCCCCTTACCGACTTATGTTTGGGAGAGAAGCAAGATTGCCAGTGGATTTGGCCTTCGGCATTTCCTTGGACCATGCCTCAGCTGCCTCCCACAAAGGATATGTGGACAGACTGAGGCGCAGTCTGAAGATAGCTTATGAAAAAGCTCAAGCGGCCTCTGACCAGAGGGGGGCCCGAAACAAGAGGAACTTTGATTTGAAGGTGAGAGTACAGGACCTACAGCCTGGGGACCGTGTACTGTTACGCAACCTAGGAATCCCTGGAAAACACAAGATTGCTGATAGATGGAGATCAGAACCATATATCATCTGTAGAAAACTTCCAGGATTGCCTGTCTACAAGTTAAAGCCAGAAGGAAGAGTGGGGCCATTGAAGACCTGGCATAGGAATCATTTGCTCCCACTCACTGAAGCAGTCAGAATGCCTCCAGCAAGAGACGTACCTGAATCTGTTTCCATTTTGGATACCCCCAGGCCTAATACTAGGTCCCAGACCTCCCAAGTTAGGGGTGGACAGGACCCCCAACCAGAGGAAGAAAGGGGAGAACTTGAATGGCTATGGCCTTCCTCAACTCCAGGAAGTTCAGCCATAGATCTTCCACCTACTGAAGATGTGGAAGATAACACATTGAACCCAGAAGCCACAGAGTTTGTGCCATTCAGTGATGTGCCTGAGTGCTGGGAAGATGTCCCTGGTCTCTACCCAGAACAAGAAGATGATGTTCCAGAACCAGAGATGTTGCCAGAATGTGTTCCTGAAGAAGTTCCAAGAGAACAGAGAGCTTGCAGAGTTGTGAAGCCTCCCAAGAAGTTAACTTACCCCAAGATGGGAGAAAGTTCAGAGGACTCTGTTACTACAGCAAGGAGAAGTGCTGAAAGCCCTGACCCTTCCGCTGTTCATTTAGTGGAGGGCAACCCCAGCTCACTCTCTGGCACAGTTAAGCAGGTCGCACACACTGAAGTGACCTGTAGACAGGACAGCTCCCCATCTTATGCCAATTGGTGGGAAGCTCCTCTGTCCAAATTATGTGAAAATGTTGTTCCCGAGAAAGTTTGTAGTTTGAACACTATCTTTGGGGACCAAAGATTTAAAGTGGGGGGAGTGTGTAGCGGGGTTCTACCCCTTTTAGGCTTAGAGACTACATCTCCCAGGATTCCCCAGGCCCCAGGGCTGCTGACTTCCGCCCGGGAGGCTGCTGGGGGAGATTATAAAAGGGAAGAGCGGAGACCGCCTCTTCCTCTTGGGACACTTCCTCTTCTGAGGCCAGACAGGACTGGCCTGCCTCTGCTGACAGAGCGTGTGACGCGGAGACTGCAGCCAGCAGAGACACCTGTGCGGACCGGAGCTGAAGGCCTGAAGCCTGGGCCTTGCAGCCGATGGAGTGAGACTCTCACCCCTCAGAGTCCACAGCAGCGGAGCGGAGACTTCCCCTTACTGTCGGTCGGACGGAGCTGATGACCGGAGTGCAGGGCTGTGACTGAGGAGACTGGACGCCGCCATTGAAGAGACCAGAGCCGCCATTAGAGGGACCGGATCGGAGGACGGTACCCCAAGGATTGGTGAGAGAGCCGGAAGGCTCATCCTACATTGACACACAAGTTTTATGCCTACTGAACTGCCTAGGCGCAATTTACCTCAGAGCAGCAATGTTACTTTTTGTGGATTACAAATGACACCATTTAAAGCTACATGTGCACCACCTCTACAGATTTATTGCCGGTGAAGAACACTGTACTAGCACAAGGACTGAGCTCTATTGCTAGGGATCAGGCCTGGTCCGTTAGGTAGGCGCAGATAGATTTATTGCACCTCAGGGGTGTATAGCAGACGGTCGCCACACTGGGCGCTCCGTTTCCCCATTGTTAGATTGATATACCTGTGTACATGTTTAAGTGCATTTTGCAGGGACCTGCCAAAGTATTGTAAGATATATGTTTAAATGCATGTTGCTATTCTTTTTCCTTACTGACAAAAGTAAAGCCAGTTATTCTTATTTCAGCAGTCTGTTTGTGAGTTCATACCAATTACACTTAGAGTATAAGCTAAGTTTTATGTGCATAGGGACGTACCCCTTTACTAACTGTGCCAGAGCGGGTAGAGCCAAATTGCCGGGGGTTGGTGGAGCTGTACTCAGGGACCCAAAACAAACCAGCGGCTCTCTTAACTGGGGGTAGCGCTACATAAGCTCACAGAAGTAAATCGTGGAGTGAATAACTCTGTGTTCAAAGTGGACTGGCTAAAGCTGGCCATACACTATAAGAAAAATCGGTCATTAGACCATTCTTTCGATTTTTCGGCCAGTTAATGGACACAAAATTGATAATCGTTTGGACGTTTTTGACCCGAAAAAACGAAGGACAAGGTTGGAATTTTTCTGCCGAACAAACGATAAATTGAAAGGTTAATGTGTTTCCCGTCCGACCAGTCTGCACTAGGTATATGTATAAAAACGAACATAATTTTTTTTTTTTTATGGTCACTGAACGATTTATCGGCCATTATATGATGGCACCATCGTTTGCGCTCGCGGCTGAACTTTCGTTTTTCGAAATTGGGTTCGGCCGATTTTTCGACTAGTGTATGGCCAGCATTAGTCTGATTCATATATAAGTGCATCATGTGTGGATAAATAAACACACTACCTGCTTGCTATGGTTTTGACTATTAAGTCACTGTCCCATGCTCAGTCTAAAGAGGTAACACTGCCTAGTAGTGGAAATAGGAAATATTTTGTTGCATCTGCCAGCTGGCTTTGCTTAATATGTAAACGTCCATAAACTGGCTATAGTATACCATCCACAGTGTAACAGACCAGAACTTCCACAATGCTGTATGAACTAATTTAGACGTCTAAGATTAAATTGTCAACATAGTAATGGCCTGGACTATCTACACATGGTGAGTCATAAGCAGTCAATACCTCAATGCTTGCTAATGTGATGCCATCTCACCCACTCTGATTCCATAGATAAGGTCTATCCATGCACTGGACATTAAACATAGTCCCATCGCCATATGTACAGCTATAGCTGATTGTAGCGCTTTTACCTAGATGGGCTGGCTTGCACTCCTACCCAATGGAGGGTAGTAGGGGCCTAAGGGGGCATGCCCCATGATGCCACTCCTTAATTATGTGTCTGCACTAACACACTTTTCTTTGCCTTTTCTGACACGGTGTGTGGTAATTCTTCATTAGCTAAATTCTGATACAGCGGTCTTGTACGTTGTACAGGATGCCGTGGCTGCGTCCTCGAAGAACGCTATATTTCCCCTCTGTTTGGACTGTGAATTGTAACAATGCCAGTTCAACAATTCAATTCCTACATACTTTAGCGGAAGTAATGATAAAAAAAAAATAAAAGATTAAATATTCATGGATGTCTATGTTTTGACTTGACACAATATCATACAGTATACATTTTTTATTTGATTTATCAGAGTGAGTGCCTGTTATCAATTTGAATAACAAGTATTGTATTGCTGCTTTAATCTGCTGGGCTTGTTTCTATAAAAGAGACCCCCCCTCCCCTCACCTTTACACACAGATACCTACATGCACACACACCTTCCTGCTGACTTCAGCATGGCTTTGGTATAGGCTTTTAACAATCCTTAGATTATTAGTAGAAAATAATTGTGTATACTAAATACAGATGTTGCTTGAATGCTGTGGTAATCTCATAAGCATCGTAATGAGCATCAAATATGAACAAAATTTGACCTCAGAAGATTTATAGCTTATTCCAACCCATGTGTATATTGGATAATTAAAATCAGTTGTTGTAGTTTATTTATTTTTATTTTTTTAAAGGATTCTTAATTAGCAATCAGAGCAATGTTGAATATTGAAAACAGACTATTGAGATTGTATTAGTTCCATGGTTGTTAAATAAGTTAGCTAACATAGGACAGGGTTACACAAGAGTTACTCATATCTGTGATTTTGCGCCTCCCATTTTGATAGAATAATCCATCTTCTCCCAAATCTTACCTTGTGCCTGATAGCATCAGAATGTCTTGCACAATTTATTGGCTTTTGGATGAGTGTCCCTGCTGTACTCTATGTCACTGAGAATTAAAATTGTGATGCGAATGGGTAAAATATGACTCACTGCTCTTCTTCCCATGTGTCATTGCTGGTGGTTGGTGACTGGCCACTCAAGCACCCAGCACTGACACATAGGAGTGGGGGAAAGTTTGAGCCACTCAAGTCATGACTTGGAACTTAGTCACAGCTTCATATTTTTGTTCCTACATGTAAATGGAGCTGTGGTTGAAAGAAGGGAAGTATAAATGGCTGTGGGGCTGACAATAATTGCTTTCCTGCATGGGACAAACATTGTTTCTTGTAAAATGGTTGTAAAGCTTTACATATACCTAGTGAAGTGACTGGCCTCAGGTGATACACAGAGATGAAACAAATCCACATCCATAACTTCTCTACAGTCCACAATGTATAAAACAGGGGGTGGCTAGCATAAATTACACACTGCAAAGTTCAGCAAGAAGAGCTGTGATAGCTGATTGGAGGGAAGGGACACACCCCGTTCACACAGCACACAGGAACAGAGCTGATGCTTTGAATCACAGGCTCTGTGCTGGAGATCCTCCTTTTTCTCTTGGTGTCAGGAAAACTTGTAAAATGTGACTCATGCAGATAGCAGAGGAACAGGGCAGCAGACAGAAATTACACTTATTTTGGATTGAATTACACTATAGAGTGATATGCTTTGTTCATATTTCATGTCTGAGGTTTACAACCACTTTAAAGTTCTCACATTTGTTTACAGGCTTTAGTTTCCTCTACATAGAGGTCAACACTTCTTAAAGTAAACCTTGTGGGCTTTACAAATGTATAACCTTGGCATGGGTTGACCGAGCAGGCTAGTATAAGTGTCTCCATACATTCTAAGTACATTTGGAAATTTCTCCATTTCCATATAAATCCAGGGCTGTCTTGCCCTGCAGCTTGCCCTTTCCCTCTCTCTCAGCTCCCTGTTGGCCAAAAGGTGTGTTAGAAAAACTCACTAATCAATAGGAAGTGGAGGAGAGAAGAACGATCTGTTTGCTTAATAGAGTTTCTTGGATTTTCAGTCAAGCGTGATGCTGTGTGTGTGTGGACACCTGGAGGTGCATACTTCATCATACCACATAGGCACAAGTCTGGTCATACACACAAAGACATATAATGCTCAGGCTTTTTTTCAGACAAATTTATTTTATGCTGATTTAACAAATCTCTTTGCTTCATTGGCTCTTCATTGCGAGCCCACATATAACAATGGTGTTCAAACCACACATGTGAGGTATCGCCGCAAACGTTAGAGCAAGAGCAATACTTCTAGTAAAAGACCTACTCCGTAACTCAAAACTGGTAACCTGTGGACATTTTTAAACGTCGCCTATGGAGATTTTTAAGGGTCAAAGTTTGTCGACATTCCACGAGCGGGCACAATTTTCCTATTTTTTTATTCAAAACTGTGTATTTTTTCCCAAAAACTGTGTTTTTTGTGTTTAAGACCACTGGGCAAATACGGTGTCACATAAAGTATTGCAAGGACAGACATTTTATTCTCTTCGGTGTCTAAAAAAAATATTTATAATGTTTGGGGGTTTTTCTTTGAAAAATAGACTTTTTCCTTAAGTGGTTAAATTGCTAGTAAATGAGAGCTCCTAGCTGCTTATTTCTGTTTGTAAAAAAACAGCCAGTAACTCCCTTCATCTATACCAGACCCTTATCCTAGATGAGGGTCTGGTATCAATGTTAATGGGGCACCCCATGCAAAAAAAAAAAAAATTCCCTGTAAAAATTCATACATAATCCTTAATCTTAATGAGGGTCTGGTATGGATGTCAAGGGGGACCTCACAGTCTGAGCGGTAAGCGGTCACATTTAGGAGTGGTAGTAATTCCCCTGCTAAGAATATTACTTCCTACCACAGCCGGAGGGTTGGCTTGGCTGCGCATTTCATTTGGCTTTTCAACAAAGCCCCAAAACAAGCTAAATTTAGTACAAGCATGGGTTTGGACAGAACCAGGTGCTCATCCCTACATCAGACATTAAAGCAATGGCAAGGGGGAGCTGAAATAGAGCGTGTACATGTCCCATTACTGTTTGGTATCCTGGGCATCCACTGTATTGTGTATTAATATTGTTGAAGTGATACTGTTATATACTGTTAGTAGAATTCATTGTGCAGTGTTCGGCTCAAAATCATGCCCGGACCAAACCATTCACCCATTCCTAGATGTGGGGAATGTTATTTTGCACAATGCTTTAAATTATACAAAAGAGGCGTTCTTGTAGAAAATTTGCAATGCATACTGCTTTGTGGTAGACGCTACTAAAACATTTAGGGCTCCTTTCACACAGCCAAGCCGATTAGGTACAACTATCATTTTTTCAGGAAGACCTGATTGTAAGGTCCATGCTGCCCTATGGACAAGTGGGTGTAAACAATGGGTAGGCAACCTGGGGCCCTCCAGCTGTTGCAGAACTACATGTCCCATCATGCCTCTGGGAGTAATTGTAACTGCCAGCCTCGTGCAGCCTCATGGGAAATGTAGTTTCACAACAGCTGGATTGACCCAGGTTGCCTACCCCTGGTGTAAATGGACTTGTGTCCATTTACACCTGCCTACCTTCAGGGCCATCAGGTTTGCAAAAAAAATGGAAAAGGACTGTGTACTTTTCCATTTTGATGGACTGGATAGGAGGTAGCCTGTTGTAAATAGACAGTGGAGACCACTTACACTAAGCCACCCTTAGAGCACAGCGGGATGTCCATGGAGTCCATGTGACATCCATTACGCTCTGCTTTAATCAGCTGGGGATCAGCTCACAGATCCCCTGCTGATCGGAGTGCAACCTGTCCCATTTAAAATGCCTAAATGTAAAAAAAAATAATGTATCAAAGAATCAAGCTCAGTGGCCTATCTCAAAATTATATAATAATACAATAAATGTGGATAAAATAAAAAATAACAATAAAAAAGCTTTATTGTTGATATGCATGTGACTTTGGATATGAAAGATTAAAATAAAATGTATAAAATGCATGTCTTTCTCTGGTTACAGGTGCCTGTCTTGTGTCGAAAGTCCATATCAATGTCATTGGTGTAAATACAGACATGTGTGTACCCATGATCCACAGACATGTTCCTTCCAGGAAGGAAGAGTCAAGATACCAGAGGTAATTTTCTATTTACTTATTGTAATTAATCTAACCTAATCTCTTGCCAAACTACAAATGTAGTTGATGTATGAACCAACATTGTATTTTTAAAGTCTTCTTTAACCACTTGCCGACAGCAAATCATACAAAATACAGTGGTGATCAAATACCACCAAAAGAAAGCTCTATTTGTGGGAAAAAAATTAGATAAATTTAATTTGGGTACAGCGTTGCATGACCGCGCAATTGTCATTTAAAGTAACACAGTGCCATATAGGTCACATGAGCCCTTGGTGGAGGCAACAAGTGGCCTCACACATGGCACAGACATAGTCTACTGCAGAAGCTAGCCCAGAGCAATTATGTACAGCCTCTGCTAGATTGTATTAATATAGACAGGGAGTCGCAAAAAGAAGGTGGAGGAGATCACCAACACTGAGATGCAAAAAAGGATTTCTAAAAAGGTGAAACAATATTTTATAGGAAGAAGACATGGCAGTTATTTATGATTCAAAATGCTTTAGCAAACTAAACCAGTTAGGGTTTAACTGTATCAGACAGAACTGGAAAGTTTCTCACAGCCACCAAACAGATTCAAAATTTGCCTTAGAGGTGGCAAACACAGAGAAATTTAATTTTACAGTATATATTCAGGAAGCAATTTCACCCACAACACATATGAGATACTCAGGTTAAGGTTTTATGATTGGGCTGTCTTACTTTAGTATAGCAACAGTGTATGTTGGATAATATTAACAATTTTGTTTACCCATTACCTAGAATTGCTCTTTAAATGGTCCCATGTGTATTGCCTTGTAAGGTACATTTTAACAGCTATATGATGCAATTTGCATTAAGTATGTAAATATATTATATATACAGTATCTCACAAAAGTGAGTACACCCCTCAAATTTTTGTAAATATTTTATTATATCTTTTTATGTGACAACACTGAAGTAATGACACTTGGCTACAATGTACAGTAGTGAGTCTACAGCATGTATAACAGTGTAAATGTGCTGTCCTCTCAAAATAACTCAACACACAGCCATTAATAGCTAAACCACTGGCAACAAAGGTTACTATGCCCCTACTGAAAATGAAAATGTCCAAATTGGGCCCAAAGTATCAATATTTTGTGTTGCCACCATTATTTTCAAGCACTGCCTTAACTTTCTTGAGCATGGAGTTCACCAGAGCTTCACAGGTTGCCACTGGAGTCCTCTTCCACTCCTCCATGACAAAATCACGGAGCTGGTGGATGTTAGAGACCTTGCGCTCCTTCACCTTCCATTTGAGGATGCCCCACAGATGCTCAATAGGGTTTAGGTCTGGAGACATGCTTGGCCAGTCCATCACCTTTACCCTCAGGTTTTTTAGCAAGGCAGTGGTCAGCTTGGAGGTGTGTTTGGGGTCGTTATCATGTTGGCATACTGCCTTGCATCCCAGTCTACAAAGAGAGGGGATCATGCTCTGCTTCAATATGTCACAGTACATGTTGGCATTCATGGTTCCCTCAATGAACTGTAGCTCCCCAGTGCCAGCAGTACTCATGCCGCCCCAGACCATGACACTCCCACCACCATGCTTGTGACTGTAGGCAAGACACTATTGTTTTGTCTTTGTACTCCTCACCTGGTTGCTGCCATACATGCTTGACACCATCTGAACCAAATAAGTTTATCTTGGTTTCATTAGACCACAGGACATGGTTACAGTAATCTATGTTCTTAGTCTGCTTGTCTTCAGCAAACTGTTTGCGGGCTTTCTTGTGCATCATCTTTAGAAGAGGCTTCGTTCTGGGATGACAGCCACGCAGACCAATTTTGTATGCAGTGTGCGGCGTATGGTCTGAGCACTGACAGGCTGACCCCCCACCCCTTCAACCTCTGCAGCAATGCTGGCAGCACTCATACATCTATAGTGTGCATATATATATATATATATATATATATATATATATATATATATATATATATATGTCTAGACAACCTCCTCATATGACACTGAGTATGTGCACTCAACTTCTTTGGTTGACCATGGTGAGGACTGTTCTGAGTGGAACCTGTCCTGTTAAACCGCTGTATGGTCTTGGTCACTGTGCTGCAGCTCAGTTTCAGGGTCTTGGCAATCTTCTTATAGCCTAGGCCATCTTTATGTAGAGCAACAATTCTTTTTTCAGATCCTCAAAGAGTTTTTTGCCATGAGATGCCATGTTGAACTTCCAGTGACCAGTATGAGAAAGTGAGAGCAATAGCACCAGATTTAACACACCTGCTCCCCATTCTCACCTGAGACCTTGTAACACTAACGGGTAGGGAAAAATGGCTAATTGGGCCCAATTTGAACATTTTCACTTAGGGGATGTACTCACTTGTCAGCAGTGGTTTAGACATTAATGACTGTGTGTTGAGTTATTTTGAGTATACAAGCTGTACACTCACTACTTTACATTGTAGCAAAGTGTAATTTCTTCAGTGTTGTCACATGAAAGGATATAATAAAATATTTACAAAAATGTGAGGGGTGTACTCACTTTTGTGAGACACTGTGTATATATATATATATATATATATATATATATATATATACACACAGTCTTCATCAATTATAGTGCTTGCCCACAGGTGTTTACAGTCGGGAACAAATACGTCCAATTGATAATGTCAAGCCTGACTCAGATAAAATGACATATTTTTGCTAATTCCTTGTATTGGCACATATGTCAGTCTACTGCACATGATAAATTGTACATTGAAAATGCCTATGTGCACTACATAACCTTTGTGGCTGATCTGAATTGACTAAAAACATGGTAGGAAGCTAGTGGTTTATCATTTTAAAGACAGGTTACGTAAGAAGCATGCAACTTGTCTCCACAAGCAAATGTCAGCTGAGACTTCTTATGGTGAATATGCTTCTAAAATCATCTGTTTTATCCTTGTTTAGAGCTATTTATCCCTTTCTTGGTCAGAAAAAAAGGTAAAGATCCAGTTATATTTTCAAACAGATACTTCTATCTCCATATGTGCAATAATGACTAAGCAATATTGCCAAGTTCGAAATGTCTATTATCTATGTGATAACAGCTCTGTTGTGCTGTGTGCTTGTCTACAATGATTCTCTGAGGAAGCTATTATTGCTGTCATAAACTGCAGCACAAGAAAAGATAAGCAGAAAAAAAAAAAATTTTTTGCTTTTAATTCTTTCTTTGCGGCTCTTAGTTTTGTCACCTGAAGCGGTTGCTATGGTTACATTTTTTGTCATGTTCATTGGGCCTCTATGGAGGGATAATAGTACCTGCTGTAGGGTCAGGTTTTTGGTTTTATTGTTATAAGCTGTAAGGGGCTGAAAAAGACGTAAGTAAAAACAATGCCACAAAATTGGAGCCACCTTAGTGTCTATGCTTTCCAGAAAGATTAGAAAGAATAATGCCACACTGAGTACTACTCACACACTTGCTGTTCATATATGAATGCAATTTCAGTTTTCAATGCACTATGATTAACCTGAATAATAACCTAGCTGGGGTTATGTGTAAGTGGTTTCTACCTCTAGATGTTGACAAAAATAAAAAATTAGAATGGTGATCTCATAAACGTTGAAACAACTAGGCTATCCCTAAATGTAGTGTTAAGCATAGAAAAGCATTTAATGGAACACTTCTAAATTTTAGTTTGAATCGTTTTTATTGTTTTTAGAAAACAAGTAAGATTAAAAAAAACAAAGAGATCGTGTAATGGAGCCAGCGAACAATCCTCGTCTGCTCCAAGCATGTAATGGGGAAACATACAAATACAAGGCTAGGTAGAAACTGATGAGGACCACAGCACCTTGATAAGAACTTCAGTGGGGACCTCTAATGTCGGTAAACAGGAGTTTAAGGAAGACATCAACTTTGTATATAATACTACTAGAGCGTTCTAGTAATATAAACGCAGGCGGTACCCTCGAAGAAGCATATGTACTGTACATACGAAAGATCATGGACTTAGGAGCCTAGCATTGCTATAACTTAATCCTGATGAGATAATATTGGTGGCAATAATGCCCCTTACTCAAATCGTGAGATAATTAAGGCACTTGGAACTATCACCATTGTAACTATCCCATATGAGGGATCAAATTCCCCAAAATATGCCAAGAATAGGCTGGGTTACAAAAAAGGGGCTATATGCCCGCGATGACACTTCTAAATGTTAAGTTTTCTCCTAGACATAGGTTATTTAGTGCTCCTGAAAATGAGATGCTCTATAGGAATATGTACCCAAAATCCTCAACATATATTTAAAGTGGAGGGCCACCCTAAAACAAATAAAAAATACATTAATATTCTTAAAAAGTATTTAAAAAAACATTTGAAAAAAATATATTTTTTATTCACCAGAAACCCCTGTTGCTAGGCAACTTGCTTGCTTCCTAATCTGCCTCTTCCTATTCCGCAGCGCTGTTTCTTCAATTCTTCTTCCTCTGCGAGTGGCCCCATTGTCTTCTGGGACATGTGTTCCTGTCCCAGGAAACAATGGGGCCATTCACAAAGCGCCGCGTATGCGCAGTAGGAAACGGGCAGTGAAGCCGCAAGTTAGGGTTAGGGTTACCTAATGGACGGATCGGCCTCGGGGCGTCTGACATCGCGGGCTCACTGGACAGGTAAGTGTCCTTATTAAAAGTCAGCAGCTACAGTGTTTGTTTGTTTTTTTTTAAATGGCCGGAATGCCCCTTTAAGGAATTTAATAAATATTATTCTACCTAATATAGTAGCACTTGTGAAAATGGCCAATTAAATGGGCTAAATATTGTTAAACTGTCTTTAACACACACAACCTGTTTAGACTCCCCTATTACAGTGGAAGGAATACTTTATGTGATAAAACATGCTAAGCATACTTTGGCATCAGTGTCAAATGTTTTTTCAGCTAGGCATTAAATGTTTTCTGAAAATTCTTATTCCCCATTCAGAACAGCTTTTCAATGCACTTCAAACAAATAAACCACTAGATCCAAATTTAAATATGGGTTACATAACAGTGGTTCCCAAGCTTCACCAAGACCTGAGAGAGAGAGAGAAAATTATAAGTCAATCTCATTGATCATCAATGACCTTAAAGGAAAAGTAGGGTCAATACTCTTTGGCCCTACTTCTCCTCAGTCAGCTGACATCATTCATCCGGTCCAGGCTCTGGATCGATCTGACTTTAATGTCGGAATCCACCCAGATGCCTTGACTGGCAGCTGGCTCAGCCTCTTAGTGTGCCACTGAGAGACTTAGTCAGTGACTCCCACCCCCTGCACAGCCCGTCGCTCCAGTGAGCGATGGAGGGGCAGAGAAGAGAGCAGGTGGCTGACACTCCCTGCTCACTGACTGAGAATTGAATAGGCAGTGATCTTTGATCGCTCAGTTCTCAGTCTAGAGGTAGGGAGACAGATCAACCTAGATAAGCATGACTGTTTTTTTTTTTTTTTTAATTCTGGAACTTCTCTTTTGACGAATATTGACGAATATACTCTACTCCTTTATTGGTGCCTATATTTAAAAAGATTAGGTGGGGTGTATTCCTTGTAGCCAGGGTCCTGAGCAAATAAAATGTGCTGTGAACATTGTCTCTCAAACACAATGGGATGGTGGGTGACATTAGGAGGGTTTTTATGCTTTAAAGATTTACATAAAGCATTTGACACAATATCCTGGACCTGCCAGTTTACATTTCTTGAAAATGGAGATGTGTCCTCCATTTTTTTCATACGCTTGTAATTTCAATCTCATGCTGCATGGAACCTATCATGATCTGTAGCGGTGTCCTCTCTCACCTTTGATTTTTGCTTTAGCATTAGAAACTTTAGCGATAGTAATCAGAGACAATTTGGATTCAAAGATTGTGATGTGGGATCCATAAATGAGATATTTTATATTATATATGGCCTTCTCCTATTTTTAACCTCTCTACTAATTTCTACTCCTAATGGTATGCGAGTTTTAAGGGATTTAAGAGAAATATCAGGCCTCACAGTAACTAATGAAAGTAATGTAACTATACCCATGTCTTTGCTATCTGGACTTAAGATTCACTTCCCATGTGAATAGAGAGCTACGCACATTCTTTATCTTGGTGTCCAACCTACGTCATTGGTTGCACATCTGTATTGAACAAATTACCCTACTTTCTATAAAAATCTTGGGGAGGACCTTAGTAAGTGGGATTAATAAAATCAAGATGACACTACTAACTGGATTTTTTTTTCCGCTTCCTGCCAAAAGCAATCAATAGGCTTGATCTAAATTACCCTACTTTCTATAAAAAAAACTTGAGGAGGAGTAAGTGGGATCAATACAGTCAAGGTGACACTACTAACTAGAATTTTATATTATTTTGTCTTTCTGCCAATAGCAATTAATCCTCTTGATCTAATGACATTTTAATCTAAATTGAGTCGCATGTCCATTCCCTCCCTAATCCTGCCAGTACAGTCTGCCTATCACATGAAGAAGCTGTACGTACCATCTTCATCTGCTGTTAACTATTACAATAGAATCCACCCAAAGGATTTCCCACCAATATGCCTGCATGAAACAGCCCACTATGAGGGGATAGCAGAAAGAATGATGAGAAATGTAGTTTAAAAATTTGATAAGAAAATGCTGATTAAATCTACCACACCCTTTACATCCAGGCAGAGAAAGTTGTGGCCTAAGCTTTAGATTGTATTTTTTATTTTTTATTAACAAAGGTGAGGCAACATTTTAAAGATGGCATAAAAGTTAATGGAGCTGGGCAGCTGATGCAGTTGTCACCTTCATTAGAGAAGGATAGAACTCAGTTGTAAATAAAGAAAACATTTTATTCCTTACATGTAAGTGTAATTCCCCAAAAATATATTATTATCAGAGAAGGCCTAGCAAGTTGGCAACACACAACTTAAATTAAAAGAAATTTACCCAGCTTGCTTAGAGCTGACATGATTCAGGGCTTAGGGAGCAATATTACATAACAACTATTAGAACTATGAAGTAGGTCATGTTGATCCATCCAAAAAAAGGGGTTAATGAAAAAGCACAAGCAACATAGGAATAGCAGAAAATGTTTAAGTGTAAAGTTTATTGGTCTGCGAAAGTAGTGAGACTTATGTGAAATTTCATCTAAAACAGCCACCCATCCCTTAAAGTGCTTGTAAACCCTTACATATACCCAGTAAAGGGACTAGCCTCAGGTGATACAAATCTTCCTACATAGGTTATACCCGTTTATCTGCAGCTCTCTGCCTTGTGCAGCCTTCTACAACAGACAGAATTTACAAAGAATCTGTTAGCATCTCTCAGCAGCACAAAGTAGGGGGCAGGGATCTAAATTCACACACTGCACAGCTTGGAGAGAAGAACTCTGAGCCTGATTGAAGAGAAGGGACACACCCTGCTCTTTAGACCACACAGAGAACATGCACAGCTGTGGCAGTCAATCACAGATTGTGTGCTGGAGCTCTCCTCCCTATCATTAATTTTTTTTTCTTGGTCTCTGGGAAAAGCTGTTTGAAGTGACTCACGCAGATAACAGAAGAATGAGGCAGCGAAGAGAACTTACACACAGTACTTTGAATAGAGATAAGTACACAGTATAGAAGGATATACTTTGTTCAGATTTTTATCTTTGGTTTACAACCACTTTAAGGCTAGTACCCCTACTAGTACTTGGAAGCACACAGGGCAGGCTAGAGAGAAAAACTTCATGTACCATGTCAGATGACTTCTAGATGGTAAATTTCTAGGTGGATGTTATTTATTGGATCGACCAGGACTGGTGACTGGTGGGTCATCTGGTGGACAGTGGTCTAAACTGAGAGCAGATGGTAGCACATGTCTGTTTTCCAGACAAGGGGGTCAGGGCAGGCTGTAATCCGAGAAGTATCTGTATCCAGGCAAGGACCAGAGCAGGCAACAATCATAAGAGTAATCATACCCAAGCAAGGGTTAATAACAGAGTGCCTGCTTTTATCCTGTTTCCAGTGAGTGCAATACTACTCAATTAAAAGTGTTATTAATATTGCTGCACTTAGATTGGCGCTGCTTGTCTGTATTTAGCAATCAAATATTACCTCAAATTAAGACAAGGGTTAGAGCTGGTGGCAATCAGAAGAGTATAAGTATCCAAGAAAATGTCAGGGCAGTGAGCAATCAGACTAGTAATCTGTTTCTAGATAAGGGTCAGAAATAGAAGCAACCCAGACAAGGCAAAGCAAGGCAAAATGAACCAGGTAGCAAAGCTATCACAAACCCAGTGCCTTAGGCTTGTGATGTTTAAATAAAGCACCACGGTACTGCCAACAAATGGAGAAAGAGCAGACTAGATGGATGGGAGTTGCTCCGGTCTGGAGTGAGTAGTTATAGTCATGGGCGTCCGCAGAACTTTTTTCAGGGGGGGGCATCATTTTAAGGTCTGGTCGTGTGATCTTACCTGTGTCAGTCAACAGCGGCTGCAGGGGAGAAAGCGCTTGGCGACGGCTGATTATGCCTGATGAGGTGATGTCACCCATAGGTTCCCATGTCACAGTTGTTATTGGTGCTCCCTCCTCTCCCTGCATACGCTGCTGGATCACACAGGTGAGATAACATGACCAGATTGGAACAGTCTGAAAATAGGTTAGTCTGCATAGGTGTTAGGGGTAAGGGGACGGGGGGCAGTTTTTAAGGCTAGCGCAAGCTGGAAATCTACTTTCAATCTACCCTCCCTATTGGTGGCTTGTGGCAGTGTTAAAGCAGAGCTCCACCCAAAAGGGGAAGCACCACTTGTTTGCACCCTCCCCCCTTCCACTGCCACATTTGCCACTTTTTGGGGTAGAGAGTGTACCTGGTTTTGCTGTGGTGATCTGAGCCACATGCAAAACCATGCAAAATATGCTGCGAGCGACCACAGCAAGTAAAGGTATAAATAAACATACAATTAGGCAATCAATCAATTACAAAAAATAAATAAAAAATACACCTGCATGGTGCAGCATTGGCTTAAGACAGTGGAGATTTTAAAATCTGTATGGACACAATAGCATCTTTATGCTGTTGTGCCCATATAGCTGCTTTTGTGCCCATATAGATGCTGGTGTGCCTCAATAGCAGTTATATGGGCACAATAGCATAAAGATGATAAAAGAGGAATGCATCTCCAATGGTTGAGACGCAGGATCTTTCATTCTTTTACCAGTGTAGGACCCACTAATTAAGGGGTACTTTGACGCAGTAAGTGGGCTGCCATATAGTGTGACCAAATCCCCATATTTTTTGAATATATTCAGGTGTTTTTAAATAGCCTTGCAGGATTTAAATGTAATTTTTGTATATGTGCAAGACACATTACAAGAGACGGTCAGAGACTGCAGACATGCTACAGGAGAGGGTCAGAGACTGCAGACATACTACAGGAGAGGGTCAGAGACTGCAGACATACTACAGGAGAGGGTCAGAGACTGCAGACATACTACAGGAGAGGGTCAGAGACTGCAGACATACTACAGGAGAGGATCAGAGACTGCAGACATACTACAGGAGAGGGTCAGAGACTGCAGACATACTACAGGAGAGGGTCAGAGACTGCAGACATACTACAGGAGAGGGTCAGAGACTGCAGACATACTACAGGAGAGGGTCAGAGAGTGCAGACATAATACAGGAGAGGGTCAGAGAGTGCAGACATAATACAGGAGAGGGTCAGAGAGTGCAGACATAATACAGGAGAGGGTCAGAGAGTGCAGACATAATACAGGGGAGGGTCAGAGAGTGCAGACATAATACAGGGGAGGGTCAGAGAGTGCAGACATAATACAGGGGAGGGTCAGAGAGTGCAGACATAATACAGGAGAGGGTCAGAGAGTGCAGACATAATACAGGAGAGGGTCAAAGAGTGCAGACATAATACAGGAGAGGGTCAGAGAGTGCAGACATAATACAGGAGAGGGTCAGAGAGTGCAGACATGATACAGGAGAGGGTCAGAGACTGCAGACATGATACAGGAGAGGGTCAGAGACTGCAGACATGATACAGGAGAGGGGTCAGAGACTGCAGACATGATACAGGAGAGGGTCAGAGACTGCAGACATGATACAGGAGAGGGTCAGAGACTGCAGACATGATACAGGAGAGGGTCAGAGACTGCAGACATGATACAGGAGAGGGTCAGAGACTGCAGACATGATACAGGAGAGGGTCAGAGACTGCAGACATGATACAGGAGAGGGTCAGAGACTGCAGACATGATACAGGAGAGGGTCAGAGACTGCAGACATGATACAGGAGAGGGTCAGAGACTGCAGACATGATACAGGAGAGGGTCAGAGACTGCAGACATGATACAGGAGAGGGTCAGAGACTGCAGACATGATACAGGAGAGGGTCAGAGAGAGCAGACATACTACAGGAGAGGGTCAGAGAGTGCAGACATACTACAGGAGAGGGTCAGAGAGTGCAGACATACTACAGGAGAGGGTCAGAGACTGCAGACATCATACAGGAGAGGGTCAGAGAGTGCAGACATAATACAGGAGAGGGTCAGAGAGTGCAGACATAATACAGGAGAGGGTCAGAGAGTGCAGACATACTACAGGAGAGGGTCAGAGAGTGCAGACATAATACAGGGGAGGGTCAGAGAGTGCAGACATAATACAGGAGAGGGTCAGAGAGTGCAGACATAATACAGGAGAGGGTCAAAGAGTGCAGACATAATACAGGAGAGGGTCAGAGAGTGCAGACATAATACAGGAGAGGGTCAGCGAGTGCAGACATAATACAGGAGAGGGTCAGAGAGTGCAGACATAATACAGGAGAGGGTCAGAGAGTGCAGACATAATACAGGAGAGGGTCAGAGATTGCAGACATAATACAGGAGAGAGTCAGAGACTGCAGACATAATACAGGAGAGGGTCAGAGACTGCAGACATGATACAGGAGAGGGTCAGAGACTGCAGACATGATACAGGAGAGGGTCAGAGACTGCAGACATGATACAGGAGAGGGTCAGAGACTGCAGACATGATACAGGAGAGGGTCAGAGACTGCAGACATGATACAGGAGAGGGTCAGAGACTGCAGACATGATACAGGAGAGGGTCAGAGACTGCAGACATGATACAGGAGAGGGTCAGAGACTGCAGACATGATACAGGAGAGGGTCAGAGACTGCAGACATGATACAGGAGAGGGTCAGAGACTGCAGACATGATACAGGAGAGGGTCAGAGACTGCAGACATGATACAGGAGAGGGTCAGAGACTGCAGACATGATACAGGAGAGGGTCAGAGACTGCAGACATAATACAGGAGAGGGTCAGAGACTGCAGACATGATACAGGAGAGGGTCAGAGACTGCAGACATGATACAGGAGAGGGTCAGAGACTGCAGACATGATACAGGAGAGGGTCAGAGACTGCAGACATGATACAGGAGAGGGGTCAGAGACTGCAGACATGATACAGGAGAGGGTCAGAGACTGCAGACATAATACAGGAGAGGGTCAGAGACTGCAGACATGATACAGGAGAGGGTCAGAGACTGCAGACATGATACAGGAGAGGGTCAGAGACTGCAGACATGATACAGGAGAGGGTCAGAGACTGCAGACATGATACAGGAGAGGGTCAGAGACTGCAGACATGATACAGGAGAGGGTCAGAGACTGCAGACATGATACAGGAGAGGGTCAGAGACTGCAGACATGATACAGGAGAGGGTCAGAGACTGCAGACATGATACAGGAGAGGGTCAGAGACTGCAGACATGATACAGGAGAGGGTCAGAGACTGCAGACATGATACAGGAGAGGGTCAGAGACTGCAGACATGATACAGGAGAGGGTCAGAGACTGCAGACATGATACAGGAGAGGGTCAGAGACTGCAGACATGATACAGGAGAGGGTCAGAGACTGCAGACATGATACAGGAGAGGGTCAGAGACTGCAGACATGATACAGGAGAGGGTCAGAGACTGCAGACATTATACAGGAGAGGGTCAGAGACTGCAGACATGATACAGGAGAGGGTCAGAGAGTGCAGACATAATACAGGAGAGGGTCAGAGAGTGCAGACATACTACAGGAGAGGGTCAGAGAGTGCAGACATAATACAGGGGAGGGTCAGAGAGTGCAGACATAATACAGGAGAGGGTCAGAGAGTGCAGACATAATACAGGAGAGGGTCAAAGAGTGCAGACATAATACAGGAGAGGGTCAGAGAGTGCAGACATAATACAGGAGAGGGTCAGGGAGTGCAGACATAATACAGGAGAGGGTCAGAGAGTGCAGACATAATACAGGAGAGGGTCAGAGAGTGCAGACATAATACAGGAGAGGGTCAGAGATTGCAGACATAATACAGGAGAGAGTCAGAGACTGCAGACATAATACAGGAGAGGGTCAGAGACTGCAGACATGATACAGGAGAGGGTCAGAGACTGCAGACATGATACAGGAGAGGGTCAGAGACTGCAGACATGATACAGGAGAGGGTCAGAGACTGCAGACATGATACAGGAGAGGGTCAGAGACTGCAGACATGATACAGGAGAGGGTCAGAGACTGCAGACATGATACAGGAGAGGGTCAGAGACTGCAGACATGATACAGGAGAGGGTCAGAGACTGCAGACATGATACAGGAGAGGGGTCAGAGACTGCAGACATGATACAGGAGAGGGTCAGAGACTGCAGACATAATACAGGAGAGGGTCAGAGACTGCAGACATGATACAGGAGAGGGTCAGAGACTGCAGACATGATACAGGAGAGGGTCAGAGACTGCAGACATGATACAGGAGAGGGTCAGAGACTGCAGACATGATACAGGAGAGGGTCAGAGACTGCAGACATGATACAGGAGAGGGTCAGAGACTGCAGACATGATACAGGAGAGGGTCAGAGACTGCAGACATGATACAGGAGAGGGTCAGAGACTGCAGACATGATACAGGAGAGGGTCAGAGACTGCAGACATGATACAGGAGAGGGTCAGAGACTGCAGACATGATACAGGAGAGGGTCAGAGACTGCAGACATGATACAGGAGAGGGTCAGAGACTGCAGACATGATACAGGAGAGGGTCAGAGAGTGCAGACATAATACAGGAGAGGGTCAGAGAGTGCAGACATACTACAGGAGAGGGTCAGAGAGTGCAGACATAATACAGGGGAGGGTCAGAGAGTGCAGACATAATACAGGAGAGGGTCAGAGAGTGCAGACATAATACAGGAGAGGGTCAAAGAGTGCAGACATAATACAGGAGAGGGTCAGAGAGTGCAGACATAATACAGGAGAGGGTCAGGGAGTGCAGACATAATACAGGAGAGGGTCAGAGAGTGCAGACATAATACAGGAGAGGGTCAGAGAGTGCAGACATAATACAGGAGAGGGTCAGAGATTGCAGACATAATACAGGAGAGAGTCAGAGACTGCAGACATAATACAGGAGAGGGTCAGAGACTGCAGACATGATACAGGAGAGGGTCAGAGACTGCAGACATGATACAGGAGAGGGTCAGAGACTGCAGACATGATACAGGAGAGGGTCAGAGACTGCAGACATGATACAGGAGAGGGTCAGAGACTGCAGACATGATACAGGAGAGGGTCAGAGACTGCAGACATGATACAGGAGAGGGTCAGAGACTGCAGACATGATACAGGAGAGGGTCAGAGACTGCAGACATGATACAGGAGAGGGTCAGAGACTGCAGACATGATACAGGAGAGGGGTCAGAGACTGCAGACATGATACAGGAGAGGGTCAGAGACTGCAGACATAATACAGGAGAGGGTCAGAGACTGCAGACATGATACAGGAGAGGGTCAGAGACTGCAGACATGATACAGGAGAGGGTCAGAGACTGCAGACATGATACAGGAGAGGGTCAGAGACTGCAGACATGATACAGGAGAGGGTCAGAGACTGCAGACATGATACAGGAGAGGGTCAGAGACTGCAGACATGATACAGGAGAGGGTCAGAGACTGCAGACATGATACAGGAGAGGGTCAGAGAATGGATGTATGGCTGAACTCAGTGTAAAAGTGTATAGTAGGGCTGCACCACTCTATTTAAAGCAGCTCTTCAAGATTAAGTTAGTAATCCTCCTTTTAAAGTACAACCAAGTGCCAGAAGACAGCAACACATCCACTTTCCAAAATTCAAATGGTCTTACAGTGATCTGGTCAGGATTAGTGGAGAAAAGTAAACAGTTAATGAGTCTGTGAAGCTTCTAGCCTGAATCAGCAATAAATCATCCAAAAAACATCAAACTGCAGCCCACACAGAGCTCTGGCTTAATAGCTGAGCTGAAATGGTTAACAGCCAAACGTGTGACCCCTCACTGGACACAGAATGCCAGCCGGCTGCAGCGTCTCCCAGAGATCTTATCAGCAGGTTAGGAAGCTAAAAAAAAAGAGTACAGAGCCAGACAAGAGGGAGGGGAGGCTGATCAGTAACCTGCACACTGACAAGGCAAAGATTTCTGGATGACAGCGGCCGGCCAGCATTACATATGACATTACTCTGTGTGCTGCAGGATTAGTTTTGCTGTGGTCATACCATCCTCTATCTCCTCGGCTTCAGGTACTGTGTATCTCCCTCCCGACGCCCCCATTCATCCCCGATCCAGCACCTCTGTACATTTAAATGTGGCGGGCTGCAGGGGGGGGTTACACTGTCTGCTGCATGATGGTTATTTGCTCCTCCGACCCTCCCTGCTACACATTTCCTCAGCCAGCCCCTCCTCCTGTTCACTGCACAGCCGCGCTTCTCGCTCAGCTGTTCTTTAAAAAAAAAAAAAAAGTTCCAGAGCTCCTAGCTGACAGCGGCCCCGATTCCAGGGGGGGGCACTTGACCCCCCTTGCCTCTATCTGCGGACGCCCATGGTTATAGTAGTGGAGCAGCATCCACTGACAAGTGGGATATATATTCACGCAGGTCACCCTGGCTGATGGCACGGGTTTACCTGAGGTGCGGGGTCTAAGTAGGCAATTCTGCCCACGATTCGCATCGCTCAGATGTGAACGGAGCCTCATAGCAGGGAAATCTCTCTGTATGAGTATCCAAAACATGTTAAACACCAGGCTCTGCCAGTAACTAAAATAATAGTTTTGGGTGGACTGACCCTTTACAGTCTAGCATGTCATCCTATTTGACTATCACAAAGTGTAAAAGATGCAGAAGTAATGTTTGAAAACAGAAAATGCTTAGACAGAAGTGGAGCATGTATTATGTCAATTTGCAGCAACACCCAGCCTTCAATAACGGTAAACATAGAGAGGTGTATAACATCTTCCTTTGACAGATGGATCAGATGATAAAACAGGCCTGCTGTGATCACTTAGTTGCTTCAAGTCCTATGGCATAGTAGCACCTTTTAAACTGTAACTGTGTCTCATTATAGTGATGAACAAACTGCCAATATTAGAGCCTTTAATTCAAATTTTTCCCAGTTTATTATCCAGCGATGGTGGCACCTGTCTATCATTAAAAGTAGAGATGAGAGCTAAGTGCTGTTGTTATGGAAACCGGCAGACTTCATGCTGTGTATGGGGAAGAGAAAATGGATAGGTAATAGTGTTTGCCAGAGACCTGTTATAGCTAAATGATAGTAATACTGGAGAAATACGGGTGACTTTATATGTTTTAATAGGCTTGCAAAATTGGATCGCTACCATATGGTTCTTATGACCGGGAGATATTTTGGGACAAGTAAAAATTATATTTTAAATCACAGTAAAGGAAAACAACCTAAATGTTACCTATTTTTGTTTCTCTTGTGATTGGCTGGGCTCACTTGTATAAGACGTTCAGTGGAATTGTAACAACAGATCTTGATATATAATCCAATTTTATTATAATAGAGACTTTTTTTAAATTTTATTTTTTTTCATCCCAAGTCTGAACTATAAAATTTTACGCCATATTTCATAAAGGTTGCAAAGCATTATAGTCAACCTTTAACAAGTCTGCATGAAATCATTTCTGACATGTCACAACGTACAGAGACAGCATAATTTTTCCCAAAAATTTGCACATTTTCCCATTTAAATGCATACCTTTACCTCCAGTCCAGTGACTCAGCCTAGGCTGAGATGATGTCATCAGTCTGCTGTAGACAGGAGGAGGCATTTTTTTGATCTACATTCTCTCAGTGATTAGCACATAGTGAGCACCCACCCCCTGCAAACCTAAAGTGGTTGTAAACCCTTACATATACCCATCAACGGGACTATCCTCAGGTGATTGAAACACAGAAACACATCCTCCTACATAAGTTGTACCTCTCTATCTGCAGTCTTCTCTTCTCTACATCTGAATTACATCTCTACAGCTGAATTATAAAGCTTGTCTGAGAGTTCAGAAAAATGGGGGCGGAGAGCTGAAGTTACACTGCAGTGTTTAGTGAGGAGAGCTCTGAGAGCTGATTGGAGGGAGGATACACCTCCCTCCTTCACACAGGAACAGAGCTGATGCTGTCAATCAGCTAGAGGTCCCTCCCCGTCACCATTTTTTCTCTTGGTGTCAGGAAAACTTGTCAGAAGTAATTCATGCTGGGAGCAGAGGAACAAAGCAGCAGACAGAAATTACATTCAGACCCCTTTCCTACTGAGGCACTTTACAGGCGCTACAGCACTAAAAATAGCGCCTGCATAGTGCCTGTAAAGAGCCTCTCCTGTCTCTCCAGTATGAAAGCCCGAGGGCTTTCACACTGGAGCGGTGCGCTTGCAGGATAGTAAATAGACCTGCAATAGATAGTAAAAAGACCTGCAAGCCACATTTTTGCAGCGTTGTAGGAGCGGTTGATACACCGCTCCTACAGCGCCCCTGATACACCGCTCCTACAGCACCCCTGGCCATTGAAAACAATGGGGCAGTGCCGCCAAACCGGCTTAGCAGGTTTTAACCCTTTTTCGGACGCTAGTGGGGGTTAAAACCATCCCGCTATTGGCCAAATAGTGTTGCTAAAATGACGGTAAAGCTTTATCGCCAACGCCCGCCCGCCCCAGTGTGAAAGGGCTCTTAGTGCTTTTAATTTAGACAAGTATACACTAAAGAAGGATATACTTTGTTCATATTTATAAATCCTATATAATATATAATAATAATATTTGTGTGAAAAAAATTATATAAATTTAGTTTGGGTACAGCAATGCATTACTGTGCAATTACCAGTTAAAATAGCACAGTGCTAAATAGCAAATAGCCTGGCCACGAAGGGGGTAAAATCTTCTTGAGGTCAAGTGGTTAAAAATACAATATGTAATTCATGTACATAATAATGCATAATACCTTTACAAAATATTAAAAATAGTTATCTCTAAAAACAACGATAAATAAAAATAGTTTTGCCACTTTTTAACCGCTTCAGCCCCAGAAGATTTTACCCCCTTCCTGACCAGAGCACTTTTTGCGATTCGGCACTGCGTCGCTTTACCTGACAATTGTGCGGTCGTGCGATGTTGCACAAACAAAATTGATGTCCTTTTTTTCCCACAAATAGAGCTTTCTTTTGGTGGTATTTTATCACCTCTGCGGTTTTTATTTTTTGCGCTATAAACAAAAGAAGAGCGTCAATTTTGAAAAAACACAATATTTTTTACTTTTTGCTATAATAAATATCCCATTTAAAAAAAAAAAAAAAAAATGTTTTCCTCAGTTTAGGCCGATATACGTATTCTTCTACATATTTTTGGTAAAAAAAATTGCATTAAGCGTTTATTGATTGGCTTTCACAAAAGTTATAGCATCTACAAAATAGGGGCTAGTTTTATGGCCTTTTTTTTTTTACTAGTAATGACGGCGATCTGTGATTTTTTTTGTGACTGCGACATTGCGGCGGACACTTCGGACACTCTTGACACATTTTTGGGACCATTCACGTTTACACAGCGATCGGTGCTATAAAATTGCACTGATTACTGTGTAAATGTGACTGGAAGGGAAGGGGTTAACACTAGGGGCGCTGCAGGGGTTAATTATGTTCCCTGGGAGTGATTCTAACTGTGGGGGGAGGGGACTCACAAGGGGAGGAGACCGATTGGTGTTCCTCTATACTGGGAACACACCATCGTTCTCCTCTCCACTGACAGGACGTGGATCTGTGTGTTTACACACACATATCCACGGTCCTGCTGTGTTCCCGGGCAATCGCGGCTGCCCGGCGGACATCGTGACCGCCGGACATGCGCATCGGGTCCCGGGTCACCGTGTGGCAAGCGACCCCTAGACGGCCGGGAATGGGAGGACCCCATCTGCGGGCGTCATATTACTATACGTGGGTATTGAAGTGGTTAAAGGAGAAGTCCAGCCTGAGCTTTTTAGGCTGGGCTTCTTCTAAGGGTCACAGGAGTGCAATTGGATTTGCACTCCTGTGATGTGTTTTCAGCGAAGAGGGGTCTGAAGTCTACTCTTCGCTGATGTCACTGCCATCAGTTTAGGCAGAGCGCCATCCTGACTTCCCAAGTCTGGATCCGCCAGCTGCCTTGATTGATGGCAGTCTCAGCAAGCCGCTGAAACGGCCACTCCCTGCCCCTCCACAGCTCATCGCTTCAATGAGCGTGGAGAAGCAGAGCAGCGATGCTGACTGACAAGCAGCATTTATCTGCTCAGGGAGGAGTGAGAACCGAGCGATCTGCGTTATTCGGTGGCTCGGTTCTCAGTGCAGAGACGCCGGGGGACAGCTGAAACATCGGTCTGATGCTCCATCCACTGAGGTAAGTATGATTAGAAAAAAAAAACATACTTCTCTTTTAATGTATGCAGTCTATTGAAGAGTTGTAAGGTGGCCTGTTAAGAAAAATCTAAAGGGTGGATGATTACTGTTGGTGAACTGTTTACGTTTAGTTGAGTTGCCAGTAGTACATATTAGGCAATATACTTCTATGTGGGGTAAGAAAGCAGCGTGTAAGCAATGTGATAAATTTCAAAAATAGACATTTATTCCCTGTATGGAGGTTTTATTCTCTCAAAGAGCTGATGTTGGCCTCAGACAATACTGCCGAATTGTATTCTGCACAGGTGCAGGTTTATTATCTGAAACAGCACAATTAAAAGCTTGGATTAGCTGACAGGGCCCAATTCTGGAAGCCAGCAACAGTGAAGTGAACAGTCTATTTGCCTTGAATAAATCAACTCTTTGAGGGTGCAGAGCAGAGTGTGCGGAGTTCGAAGAACGACCTATGACCACAAAGGCAACTGGAGCAGAATAGTCTGTCCATGGTGAAAGACAAAGGTTTACATAGGAATATGAGCAGACGAGTGCTCCAGAAGAAGTTATAGAAACCAATAGCTTTAGTTTGCATGCTGCAAATAGTATTGGTACCACCACGCACAAATGAATTAGGATTTGAGCCTTAACGTTCATAAAAACACTTTTTAGAGCATTTTTAGTGTTTGGCAGGGCAAAGAACCACGTTAACCAGCCCTATTGCAGTCCATTTTATATTTTCCACCCAATCTGCCCTATTTTCACATAGTAGTTGTATTTACATTTGCCAGCTGACCTGCTTTCTAAAGCAGATCTTGGCAGTGTGATCCATCTATGTGTCATCTTGCCACAAATACACTTTTAAGAAAATCAGTTTACAGTTCTAACAAAATTTCACCCAAACTATAACGTAGTGTCATCTAATTCAAATAAATGTTTCCAATAAATCCCTAACATCTACAGAACATCATTAATACATGAAAATACAAAAACCAGGAGCAGTGCTCAATCTGTTCATCTTGTGTTGCTTTGCATCTCTTCAAAACCTGAGAATGAAGGGCAGCTGCCAGATTCCCCTTTCTAGAACCCTGTTGAGTCTAACTGAGGATAGTTAGAGGCTGATTAAAAGATGTCTCTCATGTAAGGTATGACTGCAGACAAGCAGCCACAATTAATTTCTGTACAGCCTGCTGAGATAGACAACACTCCTGCTGCTTTGTCCATGGGACCATAGGAGGGGCATCCTCTGTCATAAAAAAAAAATGTAGCGGGGTCTCAAGGGCTTTATTGATATAAATCAAAAAAGGACTTTTTGTACCTATTGGACACAGCATCCTCCAATTGACAACGCTAACAAACGGCGCATTATGAGCCATTAAATGACTAATCCATATTGAAAGGATAAAGAATCAAAGGAAGTTGTACAACAAAGACACAAACCTGCGGATGGAATAAGCCTGTCATAAAGTATAATGGAAAACATTAAAGCCGGTGAAAGGACACACGCAGCAAGAGGATTTAGTGAAGATGTCTTCATATGTTTAACTTTTAAAAGTGCAATCGGCTGTATTTTACCAGCTAAAAAAATGTAATAAAAATGTAATAAAATGGAGCTGTGAACATTAAAGAGCCTCTGAGCACAAAGACCTGTAAAATGCTATACTCCTCTGCTGAGCTTCACTGGATGTTAAATAAACACTGGTTGCTGGTTTTGTAAGGCTTGATTGTCACTTTTTCAGATCAGAAATTATTCAAAAGAAATATTAGACAAAACAAAGAAAAAGTGTGAAATCTTTATTTTTAGCGCAATGTCTTATGATACAAAGTCAGATTGGCTTTTGAAGCTACCCAAGCATCTCTTGGTAGTCCAAGTAGGTTTCAATAGCATGGATGATAAAAGGATCATATGGTGAAAACTGCTGTATTTGCTCTTTTATATCATGAACAATGTCACAAATGCACATGCACTATATAGAAAGAGATATAGGTGTATAAATCATGAGATATAGGTGTATTGTGTAAATCAGGTGTACCCCCCTCTGCAACCTGTAGTTGCCTGGCTACCATATTAATCCTATGTCTTAGTATTTTCTGAATCACTGATCTGCAAATAATAGACATACTATGGGGATTATTTACGAAAGGCAAATCCACTTTGTACTTCAAGTGCACTTGAAAGTGCACTGAAAGTGCGCTTGGAAGTGCAGTTGCTCTAAATCTAAGGGGTAGATCTGAAATGAGTGGAAGCTCTGCTGATTCTATCATCCAATCACATGCAAGCTAAAATGCTGTTTTTTTATTTTCCTTGCATGTCCCCCTCGGATCTACAGCAATTTTACTTCCAAGTGCACTTTCAAGTGCACTTGCAGTGCAAAGTGGATTTCTTTCTGACTTCACTTGCTGCATACACTTTCTGGGTCACCTCCTTTTCCCTCCCACTTCTTCAAAACAAGTAAAAAACACTGATTTTGCCATGCTGATATTTCCAGTGCAGAATTTCCCAGGCATTAGTGGTGTGAAATGCATGGGAATGCAGTCCGCACCTTTCCCTCCCCGAATACCCAAAATAACAAATTACTTAAAGCGGAAGTAAACCCATTGATTTAACAGTTTAAAAAAACAGTTACACTCTCGGCATGCCAGAAATGCCAACTGTCACATTGGTTGTGCTCTCAACCAAACTGTGAAACCATCCAATGGCTGGTGTCATAACTGATCACATGTGTAGCATTATGGCAGTTGAAGATTAAACAAGAGACCAAGATGGCAGCTTCCATGGCTGAAAATGATAGGAGGGTTTACTTCCACTTTAAATAAATAATCACACATAACAAATTGATGGCATAAAAATGGCCATGGCACGCTTATTGGTGTAATCAATTAAATAAATAAATAATAACAACATATTGATAATTAATTCAGGAAATTCTTAAATTTCCAAACAATACATTTCAAACAGCTCAGTCTTAAAGGACTCAAGCACTACCAAATAAATATAACCACAAGTTCCCCCTTCAAATATAAAGAGTGATAGAACCACATAGCAAGGGATTCCCCTCAAGGTCCAGCCCCCCCCCCAAAAATCTATACCACATGCCACCCGGAAGGTCAGGAAAGGGAGGGAATGAGCGAGTGCCCCCCTCCTGAACCATACCAGGCCGCATGCCCTTGACATGGGGTGAATGGGTGCTTTGGGGCAGGGAGGGCTCTGCACCCCCCACCCCAAAGCACCTTGTCCCCATGTTGATGAGCACAAGGGCCTCTTCCCGACAAACCTAGCCAGTGGTTGTCAGGGTCTGCAGGCGGGGGGCTTATCGAAATCTGGAAGCCCCCCTTCTCCTCGAGCTGTCTCCTCTTGCTGTCTTCTCCTTTCCACCGCCTCTTCCCGCCGTCTTCTCCTTCCCGCCGTCTTCTCGTCGAGCGGTCTCTTCCCACCACCACCATCTCTTCCCGCTGCTGTCTTCTTCCTCGCCGCCGGTTACCCGCTAAAATTTTTTTAAAAGCCGCTCTTGTTCTGTTGATGTCTTCATCTGTTTTGTTGTTACCTGCTCTCTGCCCACTCTTTAATAGCCATGGGGCATGGCCATCTGATGACATCACCCAGAGAGCCCACCCCTTGCCCTTTGTCACAAGGGGCGGGCTCTCCAGGTAACGCCCCATAACTATATTTAAAAAAAAAATTTGGAGTGAGGGTCCCCTGTTGTTTTTCACAGCACAAGCTCTTGAGCAGAATGTATCAGTTTACACGAGTGAGACAAACCATTTAACACTGGCAAGGGTGATTAAATGATTGGCTTTTATGTATTCATGCAAAACCTTTATCCCAAAAGAAAAAATACTGTAACTGATTCTAAGCATACTCACTGTGGATGCTTACAATGTTTCGTAGGCAAGCCTCTAATAAGGTGTTTTTTTGCTTATTAAAGTTATGATAAAATTTATGTACAAGTGGCAGTGCTTGCTTTTTTCTTGTGTTTATCTTGTTGCATTACAGTATAAGACTGACTGAATATTTTGATAGCAGATTGGTGTAGTTTATCAAAACTTACCGTATTTTAACGCACAATGCTGTCTGTGAATAGATCTTCTAGCATCAGAAAATAACTCCCAATGTTTTACAATCCTTTTTAGTATATCAGATAGGTATCTGGAGATATGAAGCATAGAACATGACAAGCAGCATGGGACTGTTTATATTACGTGGCGGATATACTTCCATGCAATAACCAGGCTTTTATCTCTTCTAAAATTCACACATCCCATAAATCCCTGAGATTTTTCTTAGCAGGAGTTAGCTTTCCCACAGCTAAAACAGGAGATTTGTGTGCAATTTATCAATATAATGGTATTGTAAAGTTCAGGAAGAGAGATAAAATATATGGTGCATTCTGCATTTGTTGGCCACTTGCATGTCCTAGCGGTTTGATTGCTTGTAACGGTTATGTAAATTTCAGCAGGCAGAGAGACGAGTATAAGTTGTAATTTATGGAACTTGGAATTCTGCCTAGATTACATTGACCTGTTCTTCTTTACAACGTAATAACATCTCTGATACCATGCTTGTACAATTGCGTGTGACTTTATGGCAAAAAAAGGATTAATGGTGTCATAATGTAAACATTCAATGAATTGTATTACAACTAATTTTAAAATAGTGCAACGCTGTTGTCATACTTAACAGGCAATATTAGTAATATGTTTTGTAGGTCCATATGTGTACTGTACAGTTACCTTCTGGTTTGACCTGACCTGTGTAAAGAGGAGTTGATAAGATGTGGCTCTAATTCTCAGATGGGTATATTGCATTTTCAAAATGATTTATTAAACACATAATAATAATAAATATGTAAATAAGTAAAATTGTGTTTTTTATCAAATTCAGTGTGCAATCTAAAAGCCCATTCACACCAGGTGCAGTAAGACTGTGCTGGGCACCTTTGCCCAGCACAATTTTGCCACCAGACAAGGCCAAATGCCTTGTCAGCCATCAGGCCATTTCTCACCACCTCATTGCAGTGATGTATGCTGAAAAAAGTCAGGCAGTACTTTTTTTAGAGCAGTCTTGGGTGATGCAGTCCACCACCTCGCAACGTGCTGCGGCCAATAGAACTTACTGAAATGTCACCAAAAATATGAAATTGGCTTGTTGGCATCGCTGTCATCCCACTGCATAGAAGTGGCTTTGATCTCTGAACGTAACCTATTTTCATATACCTCTTTGGGCTTCTTTTACCACTTCAGGGCCCCTTTTAGAGTTGAGAGGAGGCAGAAGATCACAGAGTGGCATGAGTACCTTGCAGGTCCACTTAGTAGACAGCGCTAAAGTAGTAGACAGATTGACAACTGGTGTGTGTTGGGTCTTGGCAAGGGTGAATCTCCCCAGGTCAGCTGTGGAGAATGAGCAAGTAGCAGAATCAGCAGAATGATACTTTGTTGGGGCACAGGTTGGAATCAACAGCAAGCAGATGGATAAGATGCAGATTTTGCAGACAGATGCATAGTCAAGGTACAGACCAGTGTCAGCAACAGCCAGGTATATCGGCTAAAGATGGAAGCCGGGTCAGTAATAAGTAAACAATTATGATAAAGTGTCGCAGATCATGCAATAGGTGCTACTGAAGAGAAGTTAGAGCTCAGCCTATGCCCAAGCCTCATCTAAATGGCCCATTTGATGTCAACATTGGCAAGCAGAGTGCACTTATGTCCATGCACAGTGACACGTGCATGCCAGTACACCAATCCATGCAGACATACAGCCAGAACAACCCTATGTAACAAAATCCACAAACGAATGTTTACATGTGCATAAGTGCAGATTCAGACATGAGGATTTACATTCTGGTATGACCTTTCTGACATCTATTTTTTAATGTTTGCTTGTAAAGCTGAGAAGCTACTAATATGCAAGTTATTTATTATATGAACTCCAACTTTTTTTTTCTAAGTCCATTCTGTTTCAAGATCACTAGTTGCCATGATGTATTTGTGCCTAGCATGCTAGTATTTTGGCTGACATACACTATATTGCCAAAAGTTTTGGGGCATCTGCCTTTACACGTACATGAACTTTATGGCATCCCAGTCTAAAGCCCCATACACACGGTCGGATTTTCCCATGGATTCTGTCCTATCTGACAATGTTGTCGGAAAATCCGACCGTGTGTAGGCACCATCGGACAGTGTACGTCGGATTGTCCGACGGACAAAGTCCTATCTCCTGCTGGATAGATTTTTCGACAACAAAGTCCGATCACACCAAATCCGATCGTGTGTATCGAATTCCGATGGACAAAGTGCTACGCATGCTCAGATCACATTACAAGACCAAAGCTATTGGCTACTAGCCTCTACGTAGTCCCGTCGTAGGCAACAAACATCACCACGTTCAGAATGATCGGGTTTTCCGACAACTTTGTCCGACCGTGTGTACAACATCAGACAAAGTACGACAAAGTACGACGGACATGATCCGACGGACCTGGACGGACCTGGTCCTCGGATAATCCGCGCGTGTGTATGGGGCTTTAGTCAGTAGGGTTCAATATTAAGTTGGCCCACCCTTTGCAGCTATAACAGCTTCAACTCTTCTGGGAAGGTTGTCCACAAGATTTAGGAGTGAGTCCATGGGAATGTTTAAACCACATATTTTTGTCACTTAAATGGTTGCTATTTTTCTAGGCGGAATAATATTATGTAAATACAAAATGGAGTTCCCGAATGTTTTATATACTGTAGTTCTCCTATTGCCTCTTGGCCACTCATTTTGTGAAACATTCCTTCCTTTAAAGTACATCTTTGTGAAGGTAGAGTTTTAGTCTCATAGACTTAAGTGGTGGTGCAACAAGTCTGCAAATTGCTCCTTTCTGAATGATCAGGCCAGGGGTGTGCATATATAAGCTGCTGTGAGGTGTACATGATTTGATTGTAGATACTTTGATGTGAGTTATTGAAAGTCCCCGGCCTGCAGAATAACAGACTGTAGATTTGAAGTTACCAGCAAGAAGAATTTTACACAAAGGCCTGAACATGTGACATAGCCCTTTTTTGTATACTTATATTCTGTATTACTATACTGAATTGTACTGTAGTATGCTCTAAAAGTACAGTCTGAATTTGCTATTCAGTGCACATGTATAGTCATAGATCTTAAATTCACTTTTAATTTACAGCTTTAGAAAATGTCCAATCTGCTGTTAGTGATCTGAAGCAAATGAAGATATTATAGCAGATGCTGACACATAGCAAAATGGGCTAGTGTGATCAGTGTCTGTATAATTGCTATTAATATCAGAGATTTTGATTGCCTATGCAGAGCTATGGGATTGTAATAGAATGAAGGTGTGTCAGCATATAAAGAGGGAGGAATAGGAATGTGTGAAAGAAACACACATTGTACTCCCTTGAAGGCATTTTCTAAATTGGAATAAAAACTATAATTGTTGTTTTAATATTTCCAGCAGTTCTGCCAAACATAAATCAATTTTTAGAGGGTATAAAAAATGTACGGCAGTGTGTGACACCATATTGTAATTATCATAAGCTTTAGACATGAGGCTGAATACATACCCTTTAGCACTTTGAGGGTAAATGGGGCAGGACTGAGAATTTGTCATGCGATAAATCATCTAAAGGAATTACCCATAACATTTAATTAGAAAAACATTAGGTTAATCAGATAGGAACATAATGGAAATGTACTTTTATAATGAAGCCGCCTCTTCAATTATCTTCCACAAACTTCTTAACTCTAGCAGACATTTTTATAAAGACATTGTGGTTTGATTGCAATCAAAATATGTTAATGAATTTGATACAAGCACAGATTTAGGGAATAGAAAGCATAGTTGAGTTACCAAGTGTGACCTTACTGGGCTAATCCTGCCCTTATCTAATGCCGGTAAGGGCATTTAGATTAGCTTGATCCATTTGGAGCTACTCTGGTGGGTATTACTGACTAATTGTGACCACTGGACATTTTTTTTTTTTTTTAATTTTGATTATCTAGTACTTCTAGGAATAGTTTTCCTTCATTCTATTGAGCAGCAGTTGTAGGTTTTGTCACCAAGGCAGATGTATTATTCTTTGGCATCTTCAGCCATTCAATGTCTAGCCTAAGGCTGTTCATAAATGTCCCATTGCCACCCTTACCCAATGGCACAATGCAACACTAGACTGAGGATTTGGCTTTTAAACAAAGCAGGCAGTTTTATTGAGAGCAGTTTTCTGGCATAAATAAACATTGAATGCTCCTAAGCTCTCCTAAAATCCTATACACAAATGTTCTATATGAGCATTTTTTTCTCCCAAGGGAGCTGACGTTTTGTTAAGCCCAGTGTGCATGGACTCTTAAAGTGGTTGTAAACCCTTACAAACCACTTTGACCTACAGGTAAGCCTAGATTAAGGCTTACCTGTAGGTCCAAGAAATATCTCCTAAACCTACACGGTTTAGGAGCTATTTGCAAAAAGACAGGCACCGCTGTCTATGGCGCATGTGATGCATAGTAGCCCATTATGCTTTACCTTTGCAGGGAAACAAAGAGGAAGTAAACCCATCAGGGTTTACTTCCTCTTTAAAGGCAGCTGATCAGAGATCAGAGATCTGCTTGATCAGCTGCTTTCCTGGCCGTATTGGCCAGAGGAACACAGGATCGAAACCGGAAGTGACATAATTCTTGTCTCTTTCGGCTTTATTTGTCACAGAGGAGATAGACGAATGGATGTTCCTCCATCTCCTCTGTGATCAGCCAACCCAACCTTTTCCAATGGTCTGGGGTTTCCCAATGGAATAGGAGCGCCTGGAAATGGTGGTAGGCAAAGCCTTCTTCTGAGCCCTGTAAAAGTGATGGATCATTTTTACCTGAAAGCCAATTGCCACCTGTGACAATTGATATCAACCATGATCCTGCCATACACACTTCCCAACCAGGGAATATGTACATATTTTCACCACATTCACTAAGCTAAGTGAAAATTTGCTTGCAAAGTGAGCATTCAATTAATCAGCCTCAATGCCTCTGGATACTACTAGCTACATGTAAATGGAAGTAGAGCAGATAGAGTTACATTAGGGCTCCTTCAAATCTGTGTGTGTTGATTATGAAGAATAAAGCAATGCTTACTACTGCATTTATGACATGTTTTTGATGTGTTTTTGTTTTGTTTTTGAAGCTTTGATATAGCATTAAGAATGCTTAAATGCCCATAAAAGTGTTTTTCTAGTAGAAAGTTCCTAAGTGATGTAGAGGAATGATCTTCTGTGAGGCATGGTTAGGTTGTGCTGTAATAACAGCAATTTTGTGAATTCTCACAGTGCATTTATATACTTTGATCTCTTTGACATTTGGCTTGGTCCAGCTCAACTTTGCTGATACAAAAAGCTTTGCAATGGCAATAATTCTCAATGCCTCTGTTCCTCCCTGGTACTGTCAGTATTACTGTCTGGCTTGATGCTTTTGCCTTGTCCTATGCCCTGTGTTTAAGCAGCATTTATGTTGTGTTTTTTAAAGCACCATAACCACCAATGCCTTTGAATATTACAATGGGCACTACACTGAGCAGTACACACTGGAGCTGTAGCGTTATGTCATGTTGTGTTGTATCCACAATTAAGCAGCATGTAGCTTTCATGAGGCATCAACGATTGTCAGCCACCGCCATCAGTTTCAATGCTAATGCACCGTAACCACACCTTAAGCGCACCTATAGCATTTATAGCATGTTAGTGAAGCATTTATAAAGTGTTAGCTGGGTGCTGGCGGGGAGGCAATAGAGATTCCTGTATCCCAGAATTCACAAAGAAATAATAGAGAACTGGGACAGATAAGTGCCAGCCACTTCCTGTTTGTAAAGAGCAGCCTTGTGGTAATATTCTATGATTCTATGCACAGGCAAAAGGGTTTCAGGCAGGAGCAGAGGCATTCAGAATTATTGCTAGTGGCAAAGCTTTTTTCTGTCAGCATAGTTGAACTGGACCAAGACCATTGCCAAAGATATCAAAGATCAAGATCTCAAAGTATATGAATCCATCTTGCAGAGAATTTTCAAAAATGTCTGCTATCACACCACAACCCCAGATCATTTTCTCGACATCACTTACCCTTTAAGGACCCCCCCAGAAAAACAACACAGTCATGGACATTTAACAAGCATCATTGATGCTTTGTTAGCACTTCAACTATATATACAAACTGATATATACAGTATCTATATGTATGTATATATATATATATATATATATATATATAATAGAGAGAGAGAGAGAGAGAGCATACGTATTGAGAATTACATGCCTCATATATAGCACAAACATGCAGTGATGTGCAGCCTGACATACAGAATAGGAACAGTTACCAGTTACTGAGAAATATACCCAGCATACATAACAAACATGACATTCTTCATACAAAAAAAAAGTACCCATAAATGTATGTATTTATAGAAAGCTCATTCCAGGCCTTCACTATACATAACTGGTGCAGAAAAATGCACATACAGACTATCTATGATTTTTATCAGGATATTATTCAAATAGGATGGAGAATGTGGCTGTGTTATTTGTGTTATTGCCACATAAGCAATCAAATACATCTGTGGAATGTGCAATTCTTTGGCCCTGCACTGGACCACCTATATCTGTCAAACTGACCATCACCACAAATGTCTTCTATTTGTTGTATATTGGGCTGCAAAGAGAAAATATCTTATGCAATTTACTCTGCAGGTTAGGACACCCTTGGAGCAGATAATGGTGATTACATGTAACATGCAGAACAAGAGAAGTAGTTTGCATTACATATCAGATAATAGCACATACTATTCTCTGTTTAGGTACATTGTAGAAAAAAATGTAAGTAGAGAATACAGTATATATATATATATATATATATATATATATATAACATTTTTACAATAAAGCTAAACTTTTGGTATAATTAAATCCTTATTTTCTCATAAAGTGACTTTTTTCATATTCCTTCCACTAATCAAACAGCATTCATGTGACCTTTCTTGCCCAAATTCTCCTATTCTATGGCAAGGCTGTGACAAATTTCTAATGACGTCATCAGTATGACAATTAAAGAAGAAAGTTGGAGACAGATGATTTCATCTGCTTTGATGGATTTATGCCAAACTGGGCAACAGTGCCTGTGTGAGGCAGCCAGGGCCATAAGAGCAATGTATTTTTGTACAGGGTATGTGTTGCTTTTTATAATTTCAGTAAATCTGATATAGGAAGATGACTGTGCCTGATTAATAGATAATGTTATCTGAAAAACAAGGACTGCCTTTTTAGCAAAGTCTACAAATGGTTCCTTCTTTAGTTTGATTTCAAAGCTCCTGTGAACATTGTTAGCCTATTTAGCTTGTGTGAAATCATCTCTTAGAAAGGAATTTCTTTGCAATTTATGATTTTTTATTTCAAAGGTTGAGAAAGAGGTAACCTTTTTTTGCTTAAGTTTAAATAGTTGGCTCAAAGGATCCATCAATAAAAGAGAGCAAAGCCTTGTAGGAGAAAAAGCTTTTACTCAAGGAATATTGAGCTCTAATCATGACTGAGAGCTTGGCCATCACCTGACTTCCTGCCAGCTTTCTATTTCTTTCCCTTAAATTGCTCTCAGAGGATACAAGATCAGGTTGGTTCAATATCAGAGACTTTTGTTAGAACATATCAACAAAGAGCTACATTTCAAACAAATTAAATAATGTTTAGAAGAAGTCAGATCAGAATGTGCACTCACAAGCCGTGAGGTTGAGAATTACGTTTAAATTGAAATGGTATGTGGGTAGATGTTGGAACATAGAACTAATGTACAGATTCATTAGGTAGTGGAGCTTTCCAAGAGAAAGTCCCCTGACATTCACATAAACTGGGTTCACTTGTAAGTTTCCTGTGACTTTTGTGACCGCAATACTAATGTGCTAGTTTGTGCTGCATTGAATGTTATGTATTATGTGAGAACCATCAAGCAAACTGAAAAAAAAAAAGATAATGGTTACTCAGACACAGATTTTTTTTTTAAATATGTATCAAATAATATTTTTTGTAATTTCCTTGAATCATATGCATGAATTTTCTGTATGTGCCCTGCGTATCCCAAGCACCGCCCGTGGAATTGTCTGTGCAACAATATTCTTAAACTCTGTGGAATTTATGTGATGTTTGTACAGCTGAGGGTGAGCCAGTGTGTCTGGGTTTAGTTGATGAGGTGTATGTTAAACCCATCGTAAAGTCTGAAAATTGGGAATTAAAATTTGAACCACAGTAAAGTCTATAGGAGATGAATCTTGAAAAACAATTCTGGCCATTTTCAAAGCAAGGGGTTGTCAAAAAAATGGCATAGGGAGCTGAGAACTGGCATAGGGGAAATGTACCAATGCAAATTTTAAACACCATATAGTGGGGAGAAGGTCTTCTTTTTTTTATGTGACTTTGAGGGTAACCTTCTAAAAAGCAACAATCATTTAAATTGCCTGTTGGCTGTAAGCTGTATGTGGCTATATAGAGTGGTACAGTTCTCATGAACAGGGTCAGCGACATTGTCTTCTACTATCGCATAATATATATTTTTTTAATGTTACATTATTGTCTGACTTAAATGCAACAGCAGCATAAATCAGATTCATTGCAACTTGCAAAACGTGTTTTTTTTTAAGTATTTTTGGATGCAACATATGATATTTTATCCAACAGTACAACAGTTTGACAGTATAGTTAGTGAGCTTTCGTAAACAGTCCTACACTGCATTGTCTTAAAATGTCAAATCAAAGTGCACAAAAACACTTTAAGACAATAACTCACATTCCCTGAACCCCCTTCCATTCCTGTATACCTAAAAGATTAAAAATATAAACTTCAGGCATTCATTTATTGGAAACTGGATAGGCTATGAACAATACACGGGCACTTGAATATGCAGCAAAAAGAAAGCTCTCTGCAGTATGGGCCTTTTTTAACATATCTGCTGCTTACAACACTGCTGTGGCCTGCAGCCTCTGCCTGCAGCTTATCAGCCATAGTTCCACCAGACATTTTGGTAGCATTTGGTGCATTTGGGTATGCACCAAAGTTCCCAGTGGGGCAGCACTTCGGTGAGAAAAGTCAACAACAAAAGTCATGTACTCCTGCTCAAGGGCACATAGCAGCCTATTTTGTTTTTACAGTGCTGCTAATATGCCAGACACCATTACTTTGCAGAGAAAGTCATCCCCTACCTCCATCAGAGGGATTGATCAGGCAGCAGGAGGCAGAGGAGAAATACAAGATGGGACATTGGGGTGCTGGTGGTAAAGAGGAGGAGGAGGCAGGTAGGGGTGCTAGTGGTGATAGGGGGGATCTGCTTCCACCAACCAGGAATAATCCCAAAATTACATACAAATTTTGTGGAAGGAAACACTTTGCTGCAATTCCTGATGATACTATATTGTATATTGTACCAACAAGTGTAGTAGAAACTGTGCACACTGTATTAGATACTGTGTACACTGCCTGCACAGCAACTGTACAATGGCTACACTGTATTGTATACTGTGTACACCACCAGAAGTGTAGTAGAAACTGTACAAACTGTATTAGATACCGTGTACACCACCTGAAGTGTATTAGAAACCATACACACTGTATTAGATACTGTGTACACCGCCTGCACTGTATTAGAAACTGTACAATGGCTGCACTGTATTGTATACTGTGTACACCACCAGAAGTGTAGTAGAAACTGTACACACTGTATTAGATACTGTGTACACCACCTGAAGTGTATTAGAAACAGTACACCACTGAATGCACTGTCGATATAGACTACACTGAATTCAGAGTGTATATATATATATATATACATACTGAATATAAAACACTGAATATATAGTCTATGCTAAATGCAAAGTATATGTATGTATACTAGACTGACTGTATATATATATATATATATATATATATATATATATATATAAAGTATATGTATGTATACTAGACTGACTGTATATATATATATATATATATATATAAAACACATTTTGTGTTAATTTTTATTTAGCTTTTTTTATTTATTCATATTTCATTGTTGGGCAGTCCCTGCTTTATTGAAGATAACCTGGGTAAAAATAGCAATATAACCTGGGCACTACTTCCTAGGCCTAAATACCACCCTGTGAAAAAGTAAAAAAATTGGTTCCTTACAAAATAAGGATGCTGGCTCAGACGCTAGCCTCACAGAGGTGATCATGATTACAATGTGTTCTCTTGCCATTATCTGCACATGCTTCTCTGATGTAAAATAGCTTTTCTATTTGGCTTCAACTGCATCCCTGGACTAATTTTATAGTGTGAAGGGTATTGATTGCATAATGGAAAAGTTGGACACTGAAGTTTTTAGAGGAGCGAGAAGTCTTACTCAAGGAACTCATTAAAAAAAAAACTTGAAAAAGTAATTATCTTATACAACAGGGTTGTAAAGCAGATCGATGAAGAGATTTGCCTAAATTAAGTTAACAAATAAATAGTACGGTATTTATCTAGTATAGACTTAAAAAAATATTGCACAGTGGATCATTAGAAATCAAAAATGTGGATGATGTATTGGCAACCAGTCCGAAAGACAATTAAAAGACTGAAAGGTCAGGTGGGGTGGAAACTTGCAAAGCCGCAACATGGAAGTGTCAGATGAATACAAGGAACTCGGCCAAAGTAAACTGCCTTGCAGCAATTAAAAGAAGGGTTGAAAATGGCATTTCTGAAGCACAGAAAGAACCAGATTGTCACGTACAAACTGAATAGTAGATCCTCTTTGCTACTTGCATGTTAAAAGGGCCAAGACACAGACCAGATCTTCAACAGAGCATCACACAAGGAGCGATGGACTTTACTTGTGGCTGTACCAGGGTGCGGACCTCAGACACACCTTTGCAGATGGCAGATGACCAGGAATAGAATCAGAGTCACTGTCATCAGGCAATATCAGAAGCAAGAACACAGGACATGACATGGACTGGGTCTAGGAAATAATTCTAATGAGGCAATGGGTGTTGATCTGAAAACAGCTAAATAGTGAGCTTGATTGACAGATTGGGCTGAGGATTATCCTGTAGGTGCTATATAAACCAGCAGGTGACTTCCAGTGACACCCTCAGCTTCTAGCCCTGGAAAAAAAATATGCTGTGGAAAGTCAGGGAGACAACATGCTAAGAGAACCGTGAGCCTGCTTTACTGCTAATCTTTGACACAGATTAAGTCTTACTAAAATGAGTGAGAGCCCAACTTTCTTTTAACCAAGAGAGAAAGGTTGATCCACAATTAACCATTTTCCACCACCGCTACTAACTTTTTATGTTTTCTTTTTTTTGTCCTTGTAAAGCCGTCCCTGCCCTTTTAAAGGAAACATGGCAGGCAAGGATGGCAAGGCTGTAAGGTAAATGCTTTCAAGCTATCATATCTCCTGAAATACAACCAGGGAAATCTTTTTCTGCTGTCACAGATGTGTATACCAATGGAATGATCTTGCTATAGCTCTGCGTCAGTAACATAAATATTCCACACAAACCAACTGGAACTCCAGATATAAAAAAAGAATTGATGTGAATGCTGAAGAAAAAGGTCTTCTATTTTGCTTACTTTGTTATGGTGATTGCACGGAGGCCATGCAGATCAAAGCTTATGAATATTTTCTGATTGCCAAAAAAGACATTCCTCCCTTTCCTGACAAAGATGAACATTTTGATGAAAATGCAAATGCTGACTTAGCTTAAACAGTCTATTGTTTGTGGCAGGACCGCCTTGTTTGTTGGGAAAAACAGAAGAACAAAACATGTGTCTGTTTATTCAGATTATTGTGTAGGGCCAAAGTGTGTTCAGGCAGCTACTGAATAATTTACTGTTTTGTGAAGGCTTTATAAGTAGTTTTATAATTTTTTTAATCTTGAAAATAGTCATGCAGATAACTTTCATTCACCTATTAGAATAACATAAAGCAGTTTCAAATAAAAATGAAGATGCTACAGAGGATTCAGCTGTGTAAAATTGGACAGCAGCAAAACTGTTTTATTCAGGGATAATATACCTAACCAGTGTATGCCTAACTGTTATTTTAACTATATGAATAGGGGGGTGTTGTTAATGTGAGTTATATATTATGTGGTGGTTTAGTTGCACACACTAGTTGTATAGCTCTTGGATGGACTGTCTGTAATAACTGATGTGCTCTAATCACTGCAAGCTTAAAGTTAGAATAATAAAAAAAAAAAAAAACACTTGAATAACATAGAACATAGAAAACATAGACAATTGAAGCTGTCTTTCTATCTCAAAATGATTATCTAAAAGTTGGCAAATGTTAAATATTTTTTTCCAAAAACCTTCCCGCCCAGTGCAACAATCTTTTAGACAACAGAACCTGCTTAGATTGTGTTTTACATATCAGCAACCTATAAGAAGAGAATGTCTGTGTGGCAACAGGCTGCCACTAAATCAACTCAAATAGCAGGTTGTAATTTCTCTTTACCCATGCCTTTTATTTGCCCCTATACCTGATATTCCTACCCCATGCCAAAGATTACTAAACACACTTTTCAATTCCTTTCAATGGGTAATAGCCATAATAGGAGTTCCCCATCTGCTCCCTGGTCTCAATTCTTAGCCATGATGGAAATTATCAAACTCTCTGAAGGTATACATCAGACTCTATCTTGATTTACTAAAGACAATGAGACTGTGCACTTTGCAAAGTGCAGTTTCACTCTGCAGTTGCTCCAGAGTTCAGTAAATGAGGCAAGGCTTCACTTTACAAAGAATACCCAATCATGTGCAACAGCATTTTTGCTTGCACATGATTAGATGATGGAAGTCAGCAGAGCTCTTGCTCATTTCCTAAGCTCTTGAGCAACTGCTCTTGCAGAGTGCAACTGCACTTTGCAAAGTGCACAGTCCATTTGCCTTTAGTAAATCAACCCCTATATGACAAAATGCATACATATCGCAAAAAAAATGGATTATAGGGATATACCGCAGTTATCTCTACATTAAAATATTGTATGATTCGACATTTTATATGTTTGAAAGACCATTTTGTTTTTTCCAACTTGTAAACTTTTAATCTTTCAGTATTATATTACATGTACTAACCTTTCAGGTGTTCATATATTTTTTGTCACTTGTTGTCATTCTGTGTCCTGGTTATCCTAGCCTGGAATAAAGAATACAGTATTACACGGTTTTCCCCTTCATTTACCATGCAGATTGCATGTGTTTTCTGTGACTGTCATATAGTGATTGTTCTCGCTGTTGACCTTCCGGAAATAAAAAAACTTTGGAAACAAAAGAAAAGAATGGCTAGTGCTTTAAAACCCACCCATGATTGAGGTTCTAAAAATTAGACTCATTCTGTAAATTCATCTGTTTATATAGAAAAAAAGTCATCAACATAAGTAGCTTATTATTTCACTATTAAACTCACTGTGAGGCCCATTATGTGAATATCTGGAATATATTGCTTCACTATAGTGATTGATGTACTGTAGATGCAGAAACATCCAAAGAAACACATGTTTTAACATATTTTAAGGAGTATTCTGACATCTGCTATACACTTTTTTTGTGGTTAATCTCATAATGCTATATAGAGTCCCTAGCTTTAGTTCTCAAAACATTATGGCCCTGTGCTTAAGGTGATTTACCTTTTTTGGAGGGTTTTTAAGTTTTTTGCTGTCAAACCTTCTGGTAGCTAAACAACAGCTTTAAAATGTACATATTGTTGTGATTATAAAACAGCTTTGTATTAATTTATCAAGTGAAATCAGGATGCATGAATCAATATATAAATGTGGTTTGCTACAAAGATTACCAAGCACTGAACTCTAAAGAAAATAATTATAGATAATATACAAGTAATGCAAGCAGAATCTAATTTCCAGTGCACAAACTCATATTGGACTTTTCAGGTGCAATTGCATTAATGAATTCTGAAGTTCTATTTAAAGAAATGTTATGCCCTGTACACACGGTCGGACATTCCGACGACAAAATCCGTCTGATTTTTTCAGACGACAAAATCCGTCGGATTTTTTTCCGACGGATTTTGGGCCAAACTTGTCTTGCATACACACGGTCGCACAAAGTTGTTGGAAAATCTGATCATTCTGAAAGAGGTGACGTTTAACAAGTACGTCGGGACTATAAACGTGCCAGTAGCCAATAGCTTTCATTTTTTTATTTATTCTGAGCATGAGTGGCACTTTGTCCGTCGGAATTGTCTACACACGATCGTAATTTATGTGATCGGATTTTGTTGTCGGAAAATTTTAGATCCAGCTCTCAAACTTTGTGTGCCAGAAATTCTGACGGAAAAAGTCAGATGGAGCCCACACACGATCGGATTTTCCGACAACGCGATCTGATCGCACATTTTCTGTCGGAATGTCCGATCGTGTGTACAGGGCATAAGTTGTTGCTATCCTTTATAACAAAAGCAGGTAGGAATCTTCATTTAGCTAAAATAATTTCAGCATACTATCTTGTATATGTGGTAAACAGTTTTTTCCCCTTTATTAACAGCTGGATTTACACTTTGAGGGAACCTAGTTATATTTTAGTATGAAAATGAAAATAAAATATTAATTCTAAATTAGGTCTATGCTGAATTCATCTGATTATCACTTTTCCATTATTGTGTCGCAGTGCTAGCTTATTTTAAACCTGTTCTGCTGCAATATCACATTTCATTTAAACAGTTTAATTATATCCTGTATAGGTAAGAGAGGGCTACATGGTCCAGTTAGATGTGTGACAATTTTATAATTGTTGCATTTAGAGACCCAATTATCTTCTCAGTTTGCTGGGCATAATTGTTTTCCATGCCAAACTGAGCATATATTCACAGATCTGCAAACACTAAAATGAAAAAAAGCAATGAGGATTTTCAAGTCAAAGTTCAGATGTGCTGCAATTCACTTTGTATGGTGTATGCACAAAACATGTAAAACTTGAGAAGGAGATATAATGGTCATGCTTAAAGTGGAACTTAAGGCACATATCTAAATGCATAAATTAAACACATATGCTGTAAATATTCTCTTTCACACTTCTTGATCAGCAGTGGCTAGAACTTTAAAGTGAACATTCCACCTGGGTATGTCTAATTTGTAATTCAGGCACTACAAAATATGTTATCACATTATAATTAAAAAATATATACCTATTAGTCAAAGTAGTCCACTGAAGTTGTCCTCACAGTCAGAATTTTCCCCCTACCTTCTCTGCTGCTATGATGCCATTTTGGATCCAACAAAAACTGGAAGCCAGCTGTTACTTCCTAATTTTCTCAGCTGGCCCCCTGGCAAGAAGCTAGAAACACAGAAGTGAGCGGATGAAGAAATAAAAATAAACTATTTAAAATATAAGTTATTTAGTAAAGCTGAGGTGGAATGAAGGCAAATGTAAAAAGTGATGGTGAAAGGTCTGCTTTAAAGCAATTGTAAAGGTAAAAGGGTTCTTTTTTTTAACCTAATGCATCATACGCTGCATTAAGGTAAACAACCTTTTAGAAGCAGCTACCCCCCCCCCCCCCCATACTCACCGACCCTGGACATCCTTTTGTTCTTGGTAGGCTATTACACTGGTGGCTCCTTATATACATAACTGACGCATCAGATGTTCGATTAGTTGTTACGGGGATATACCAGCTTAGGAAGATAATATTTATTTACACAATTTGTTTACAATTTTTATCATCAGTGGACACTCATTTAATCCCAGAAAGTTATTCCCTGGTAAACCCGTCCAGTTTTGAAATTGTGGAGCTGTATCAACTACAGCCAATGTTATCATCAATTTCACTTTTACAGCCAGGAGGTTGGTTCTTTTATTCAACTCATGGGAGAATATTACACTTCTATATGTTTGTACAATGTTTGTACAAGATCAATACATTGCATATGGTTATTAACAGCCCAACAATAAGTGCATGTCAGCCATTGTGTAATACACAATGATGTGTTTGCATGCAAAAGCACAAACACCATGGAACAAGGTGTTCAGTTGTCCTTTTTGGATGCAAACAGGGGGATGGACTATTAAAGGGGTTGTAAAGGTTTTTTTTTATTTTCTAAATAGGTTCCTTTGAGCTAGTGCATTGTTGGTTTACTTACCTTTTCCTTCGATTTCCCTTCTAAATGTTTTTTTTCTTTGTCGGGATTTCTCACTTCCTGTTCCTTCTCAGTAAGCTGTTCTGGCTGACTAAACACCGCTGGGATGATGGTGTGAAGTTTACTGAGGAGAAACAGGAAGTGAGAAATTCAGACAAAATGAAAAAAACATTTAGAAGGGAAATTGAAGGAAAAAGTAAGTGAACCAACAATGCACTAGCTTAAAGGAACCTATTTAGAAAATAAAAAGCTAACCTTTACAACCCCTTTAATAGTCCATCCCCCTGTTTGCATCCAAAAAGGACAACTGAACACCTTGTTCCATGGTGTTTGTGCTTTTGCATGCAAACACATCATTGTGTATTACACAATGGCTGACATGCACTTATGGTTGGGTTGTTAATAACCATATGCAATGTATTGATCTTGTACAAACATTGTACAAACATATAGAAGGTTCTAATTTCTTCACATGCAGTGTTATTGAGTTTTTGAGGAGTGGTTTACACAGCTTATATATTTTATGTATTATGTGGACTTTATATGATATATATTTGTCAATACTATATGATATGTCCTTTTATATTTGCAGTATAGGGGGTCATCCAGATCTCTAGGGATACATACTTTATATGTTTTAGTGTTATTTTATATGAGTTAATAAAGTAAACAATTGTTGGGCTATATTTTCGTTCGTGTATATTTATATATTATCTATGCAATGGATATTATAGTTTTTTTTTGAGTTGGAAAAATATAGGTGAATTTGAGGTAGTCTTTGTACTAATATAATTCTTATGCGGTTATGTTGTCAATTTTTAATTTTGAATATTTTATATATGTATTTTAAATTCATTTGAATATATTTAAATGCTATGTTTATTTTCCTTATGCAGGAATGCCCTCAGCTTCTACATACTGAAAAGATCCTGATTCCAGTTGATGTTGTCAAACCTATCACATTAAAGGCAAAGAATTTACCCCAGCCCCAATCAGGCCAAAAGGGCTATGAGTGCATCCTGAATATCCAGGGAAATGAGCAAAGAGTGCCAGCTCTAAGGTTCAACAGCTCCAGTGTTCAGTGCCAAAACACTTCTGTAAGTGTACACTACTATAACAGAACTCTTAATTCTGTTTGCATCAATGGAGAGGCTTCCATAGATGGCAGAAATCTAAATGCATGCTACATGTTTTTTTGTGGATCCAGTGTCTGCCCATTTGGTTACCAAAGTTATGAAAATGTCTGATACTTACTGTGATGTCATAGGTCAGATCATTCGAATATGTTCATAAACTCTTGCATACAATGCTTGGAGAATAAAGAATAATTTACTGTATACAGAGCATTATTTATTTGGCCAAGGTAAAAAGCTGTGTTTAGCATGAAAGATTTCAGTAAAATACTCTAAGCTGAGATTTTGCCATTTTAGATATCGAAAAAAATAGAGAAGGTATGATCATCAGATCTCTTGTTGACCTTTATTTAATTTTCTGTTCTGATTTCAAATGTCAGCTGAAGGCTATTTTCTCCACTGTGTAATCACTTCTTCATTGTGCTACACATGGCAAAGTGCAAAATAATTGTATAAGAAGTAAATGTGTAATTAGATGTAACACAAGAAATGTGGAGAGATCATGGTACCCTGGGAGAGACACAGAAAATCAGTCTTCTTTCACTTGCATTTCAGTTTGGTTTGTTTATCTGACTTGTGAGTGTGAATGAATAATAAGAAAAACAAGGGAAAATTGATAAAAGAAGACTGTTGTGCTTCAAGATGTACCCTTATAATATGAATGTGACAACCATAGCTATTGTATGATTTTGTTGATTATATCAGTCATTCACAGGGCATAATGGGACAATACACTGCAGCCATTTCATGTGTGATATAAATAATAAGAGCAGTCTAAAGTCTTTGATAATTATCTTTATTACATCAGTGGAGTCATAGGCAGTCTTTGCTTAGAAAAGCTAAACCTTATTAGAAAACCTTGGCTACACAACTTTTTTTTTTTTTGCTTTATTTACCTTACAACAAGGAGCATACAGTGGCATTATGGATACATGTAAATGTAAATTTTATATAAGTTTGCTGCTGATAGAAAATAGAAAAAATATTAAAGCCACCAGGTATAGTTGTAAATAGTGGCTGGATTTCATGAAAGTGATTTAAAGTTAAAAATCTAGGATATAGGTATGTTTCCTGAAAATGTTTTTGATGACTGCTTTGCTTTGAGGTATCAACCCCACAAAACACTCTCACACACACACCACTCAATAGAGCTGTGGGCAGTGTGATTATTGGAATCTGGAAGCCCCCTTCATCTATAGGGGGCACCCTGATATCACCCGCCTACCACCACCGGAATGAGTAAGGAGTATACACTCCTACTCATTCCCCCCAAAAAGTACACAGTAATAAAAACACTTGCACAATTTTTGTCAAGTCCTTTAAAACAAATACCCCGTAATGTACATCCCTTGTCAATCACAGTGAATGACACCAGCCAAAAAACTAAATCCCATTTCTGACTCACACTAATTGACATTTCCTGGGGCATGGTCTCTCAGGTGATGTAACTGACCAATATGGCCATGTATGGACTTATTCAGTAAGTGATGTCACACGCTCCCAGCTCCTTTGGAGCTTACTGGACAGTAAATGAATTAGACTGGTTGATGTCACTGGTTGCTAACTTCCTCTGCAACCATTGACAGATGGAATGCTGTCATATATAGTAGTGGCATACATCCTGCTACTTTACTGTATATCTTGTTGGGTTCAAGCCAGATGGGCTAAGGCTGCATTCACACCTGAGTGTTTTCAGCTCATAAAATGGCAGAAAAAATGCCTGAAAAACACCCAACAAGAAAAATCCAATTCATTTCAATAGCCCCTGTTCACATCTGAGCGTTTTGTCACCTAAAGCAAAACACCCGAAAAACGTCTTAAGCTCAAAAAAGAACATGAGCTTCTTTGGGGCAGATTACAGTTTTTTTTCTGCTTTTTACATTGGTGACCTGTACAAAATCGCTGCAAAAACGTGGTAAAAATTGCAGCAAAATTGCAGTAAAAATGCAAGACTTTGGAACGCTCAGGTGTGAATGCAGCCTAAGAGTCTGACATTAGGAGGAATTCATGAACAGTCAAAGTGTAGTCCATACTTGTGTTCGGATAATCCTTGAGCTCATCCTTAATGGAGGTATATGTGAGATGCGTCTTATATGTGTCAGTCCATATAAACTCTATATGACCCATTTCATCAGGTATATAACATTCTTCTAACCATCCTTCTGCCTTTCTCAAAAAACATAGTTGAGCTCAGTTAGAATAGTTTGCCTATATGTCAGGTGAGGTCATTAGAAAGGCATGATCAGGAGTAAATTGTTCTGTTCCTATTGGAGTCAGCTGCATTAGACATTGGGGGTTATTTACGAAAAGCAAATCCACTTTGCACTACAAGTGCAAACTACAAGTGCAAAGTGCACTTGAAATTGCACTGAAAGTGCAATTGGAAATGAAGTCGCTGTAAATCTGAGGGGTAGATCTGAAATGAGGGGAAGCTCTGCTGATTTTATCATCCAATCATGTGCAGGCCGAAATGCTGTTTTTTATCTTTCAGTGCAATACAAGTGCACTTTGCACTTGTAGTTTGCACTTGTAGTGCAAAGTGGATTTGCCTTTAGTAAATAACCCCCATTCTGTCACTTCATTCTGATTATATTCAATATTGTTTAAACTGATGTCTTATTATTAAGCAGAAAGAAAACTATTTGTAGGACATCAAATTGCTAATTTTGGGCATCATCTAGGATGGCCGCAGTTTAAGATACAGACTTATTACCTTTTTATGGTTTATATGGGAAATTCTGAAAGTGTCATGATAGGCAAGTGAACCACCCCAAGCTGAAAGGGTACAATGTTTCTGCTATTACTCTGAAAAAATCCTAACAATTAAGTTCCACAGGGCACTGTTTTTTACTGTTAGACATCTAGCATTGCGCAAAATTTATGATAATTGGATTTCATGTGTATTAGATATACACGTTTAAATGTGACAGGATTATTACTAAGTCAAATAAGAACTCTTAGCTGTTAAATTTAGGTATACAAACTTTGTCTGCTGCATAAACTCCTTTGTGCTGCACAAAATCATACAAAGAACACCTGAGTATTAATGAGGAATTGCAGCTGTCACATTATTGCAGTGGAAATGGTCTTATCAACTGTTGCCCCTCTGGGCCCATAAGAAACACTTGGGGTGGCCTGGGATAAAAGTCTCAAGAACCTTGTCTGTTTTATATACAAAACAAGCAAGGCTGCTCTGAACATTATGAGCTGATTTGCTTTTAATTCCTTCCAGCCCAGATTTAGTACAATATGTTACAAAGATATGATAGTGCAACATATGGCCTCAAGGAATAAATATCTTGCCCTTTATCTCCCAGTGGTATGTATTCAGGTCCTTAGGTAGATTTGTAGTTTGGATTCCACCCAAATTCAACCTGTGTGCTGTTTTCTCTATACTGAATTCTCTCCTGGAGGTTCTGCCTGAACATCTTGAACAGCTGTACCTCCTGAAAAGTGCCTTTTGTTACATGAATAATTTGCTAATATAAAGAGGCAGCTGGCGGCAGATTCCCTGTGTTAGCCTCAGTGAGCATTAAAGACAAGAATTCAGACTGTGAGCAGGTTACGTATGGCTCCCTTCTAAAGCAACACAGCCAAGCAGTCGCTGCACACTTTTTTCAACTCTCAGTATTCGTGCAATAAATAGTACTATCTATAGCAACATATTTTTAAATCATTATTTCAGTTTTCTCTGTTGTCCAGCTTAAATCTGGAGTTCAATCGACTTAAATTATATTTTATTTTATTTTACCTTTCCTGTTTCCTCCCTCCATCATTAGCATACTAATGATTTTCAGACCCAGTAATGACATCACTGGGGGGATTTACGAAAACTGGAAAACAGAATCTGGTGCAACGGTACATAGCAACGAATCAGATTCTAGGTTTTATTGTCAAAGCTTAATTGAACAAGCTGAAGTTAGAAGCTGATTGGTTACTATGCACAGCTGCAACAGATTATGTGTGCTCCAGTTTTATTAAATCCAGCCTACAGAGCCTTTGTGTCTATCTATGCAATGCAGGCAGATTATGGAAGGTGGAAGAGTTGTTAGGGCACTGTACATATTTTCCTGTAAGCATAAGAGAATCCTTCCTCAGTACTCATGTCAAGAGTCCTCGGCCCTGATGCAAGCAGTGAGCTGACTCATGGGGAGAGTTGCACAAATATCAAATTCATTTGATGTACAGTTTTCACAGTTTTCGGTCTGGAGGTGTGGGCATTCCTAAACAGACTGGAATTGCATGCAGATTACCCTAGGTGTAACCTTACATGTGAGCCTCAAAGAACTGAAATCCAATGAATGCAATGAATGGAATGGGCGAGCCAGGGGCAGTCATGTTGGGGAGGAAATGGTCAGATTATGCTGGATACCTTCCAGCCAGGGAGTAAGGTGGGCTTTATCTGACTTGCTGCAGCTTCTAACGCTCACTGTGAGAACCTCATACTGTTCAATGAAATCCAAGTCAGTAATTTCAGTACAAGACAGCAGTGTTAATTTTGGCAGCAAATTTCTATTTAGTTTTAGTCTTATGCCGCGTACACACGATAAGAATTTCGGCCAGAAAAAGACCGATGAGAGCTTTTCATCGGAAAATGCGACCATGTGTAGGCTCCATCGGAATTTTGCTGGCCGAATTCCCGCCAGCAAAAATTTGAGAGCATGTTCTCAATTTTTCCAACGGAAAAACTTTCTATCGGAAATTCCGATCATGTGTATGCAATTCCGACACGCAAAATTCTGACGCATGCTCAGAAATAATTTGAGGCATGCTCGGAAGCATTAAACTTCCCTTTTATAGTGCCGTTGAAAGTGTTGTATGTCGTGGTGTTATTGACCGTCGGAATTTGGTGTGACCGTGTGTAGGCAAGACATGAATTACGAACGGGAAAACCATCAGAGCTTTTTCCGATCGTGTGTACACGGCATAAGTCTTAGGACTAAAATGGCATTTTAGTTTTAGTCCCATTTTAGTCTTCTGCAATTGTTTTAGTTTTAGACGTATTTAGTCGACTAAATCTCCAGTACATTTTAGTCGACCAAAATGTCCTACCTTTAGTTGACTAAAATCTCCAGTACATTTTAGTCGACTTAAACTCATTTTAGTCGTCTGAAATCAAATAGGTGTAATTAAATTGTAATGCATTAGTTAACATTTCTCTACAATTTCCAAACTCATTATATACTGCTGGAGTAAAAAATCTCATATGTTATTATTTAAGGTATTGAGGTATGAACATGCACTAAAGGCCAGTGTTAATTTGAAGTCAAATTTCAATTTAGTTTTAGTCTTAGTCTTTTGACTAAAATGCCATTTTAATTTTAGTCCCATTTTAGTCTTTTGACTAAAATGCCATTTTAGTTTTTGTCGTATTTTAGTCATCTCGATTGTTTTAGTTTTAGTAGGATTTTAGTCTACTAAAATAGTATTCATTTAGTCGACTAAAATGTTTTAGTCATTTTAGTCGACTAAAATGTTTTAGTCATTTTAGTCGACTAAAATGTTTTAGTCATTTTAGTCGACAAAATTAACACTGCAAGACAGTAGACTATACAACTGTGCAAGGGTAAAGGGAAGGCTGGGGTTCAGCTCTAATGCATGCATTTTTACAGCTAAAAGATTTAGCAAACTTTGTTAATTAGCAATGAATTTGATCTAAATCTGATACCAAAATTTTGAATGGAAGCATAATACAGCAGTATGTATTAACCCTAAAAGACTATTAGTTTTAAAACAAAGAACAATCATATTACCAGCGCACTAATGTCTCGCTGCTAAGCGCACTGAGGTCTGTACATGTATGAATAAGAGCAATATGCAAAATAATCTATTACAACCAATCAGCAATAATGTTTTACTACTCTTACTATCCTAAGATGCGGACTACTAAATTATGATTGGATGCTGTTAATAGCTGTATTAAACACCACTGGAAAAAAGACAAACAAGTGAGCAATGTACAGACTTCCGTAATAGACAGTTACATGTCATTCACTACAGGATAAATGATTTAAAATGGAGTGGGACAATTCATTATAAACTAAAGGACAATTACTTCTTATGCAGCCTACATAGCCTTAAGGGCTTTGGTGTACAGTATCTCACCTTAATATGGACCTAAAGACAGAAACTTCAGTCCACAATACCCGTAGGGCAGAGGTAAAAAATCAGCAACTCTGCTTCTCTCAGGAGAGCTCTTCAGGTGACAGATAAGTATTTGCCTGCTAATTTTCAGATATCTTAAAAGCAGGCAGAAATAAAGTTAGTTGTTGGTGTTAGGTCCACATTAATTAGAAATCAGTGTTCCCAATACAAAGAAACCTTATTATTGACTGAATATTCTAAGTTATTGCACAGCATTCCCTTTTGTTCCATGCCTTTAATTAGGTCCATGAGTAGAGGTTAGAAGACTTACTGCATTATTTAGTCAGGTTTAACTTAGCTCAGAACTGGACAGAATTAGTTCCTTGCTGTGCTACATTTCCAGTGTATTTCAAGTTCCAAATATGATATTATTTTGTGTCATGCCTACAATATTCTCCCTTATGTGCCATTCTGGAGCATCCTTTTGACATTTTACAAAGGAGCTTTAAATAGCCTGTGTGTGTCTGTTGGGTTGAAATGTTCACTTTCTTCAGGGCAGATATGGCTTCATGGCTTTGCAATGACTGAACTAAACAACACAGCAGCAGATAATGGCAGCCCTCCGGCAAGACTGGTGTGCGCTTTCCTTGTCATTAGGCGAACATGAGTTTCTCTTGTTCCCATGTAGGCCAGCAATTGTATTAGGTATAATTTATTTTTAAAGGCTTTCACTCTAAAGCCAATATTTTCCAAATTTATCTACCAGGCGAGTATTATGCCCTTAAAACAAAAAAGCAGGCAGGGGAGAAAAACACATTTATTAAATTATTCCCCTAGATATTATTCTCATCATTTATGCTTTGGGTTTAGCATGTTGTCTTTAGAGTAGCAGCCAGAGAATCTTTAGAAAAGTAAACACCAGTTCTCAGGCTATTCCGAGTCTCAAATTCACCAATGTCAGGCTCTTCTGGTACACGTCCTGTATGATTCATAATATCTATAGCATCAAATTCCTCACAGATTTACAGAGTGAGCTTTATGCACTATTTGGGGTATGTTCAACACTAAGGTACTAAAGAAAGTCTAGAAGCAGAGACAGCATTGTTCCCTTGTGGATGTGACATTCTTGTCTCTGGGTTGGAGGGTGTATGGCTCACATAGTGTATTCCTTCACATTGTCAAGTTTACTGAGATTTGGTACCGGGGGGGGGGGGGGGGAATCAGATGAGTGAAAGTTCAACTTTTGGGTGGAACTCCCCTTTAACTGAACAAGCTAAAGTTAGAAGCTGATTGGCTACCGTGCACAGCTGCACCAGATTTTGCACTCCCCAGTTTTAGTTAATCAACTCTCTGTGTAAGAAACTACATTTCCTTCCAAAGTGTGATTTTTAGTCCTAATTTTCACAGCTGCATCTAGAAAAATAAAAATTTACATGGAGAAATGTGGCCCTTGTACCACAAAATTACAAGTGTAAAGATGTGAATAGCCAATTATTACAGGATAAATGATTTATAATGGCAATTCATTATAAATTAAAGGTGTATTGAAAGGTTGCAGCGTATCTGCTCCCCAATCACTGCAAGCATTCTATAGTTCTGGGGGTGTAGAATACTTGCTACCCCTCCATGTGCTGTTGTTTCTCCCAATGGTCGCTGGGAAGCAGTAACGCAATGACTTTTTAATACACAAGCCATCAGAAAGATAACTATAAGAACACTTCTTTTACAGGTGAACTATTTTGTTAAGGTGACCCTGTGGTGATAGGGTCACTTTATGTGTAGAGTTAATATCTCAGACACTATAAATTCTTATTGACTTTGGTGACAAAGGGCATCTCTTGCTTATGGGATATACAGTATATCAGTGGTGTGCCCTTTGTAAATAAGCAATATTGGAATATGAAGTTATATAAAGTGAAATCTATTGTAGAGAATTTCACAAATCTGATTTGTTTTATTGAATATTTAGTATACCATGTGTCGTTTTGAAAATGAATATTTGCTTTATTGTTTGCTCGTGTAAATTGAGCAATTTAGCCCAAAATCTCAGTCTTCATAGCATGTGCAAGAAAGTTGGCACATCTGGCCAAAAGAGACATTCATATTAATCATCACTCTTATAAAACATAAAAAACTTTAATGAAAAATGAAATACTTCTCAAGAACCTCTCAATTCTAAATAGTCTTGTCTTTTCTCTTAAGTATAACTATGAAGGGATGGAGATTGACAGCCTCCCGGTGGAACTGACTGTGGTATGGAACGGGGATTTCAGCATTGACAATCCAGCTCTGAACAAAGGTAAAGTGGAACTTCGGCTTGGGCTACAAAACAGTTTCCATGGCAACATCATTTATCTATTGCTAGGGCTCAAAGGCCTAACCTTTTCAGTACTCATTTTGTATAACTCTCATTGAAATTGAATCACTTCATAGTCACACATTTCCATATAATTTATTTTCTGTGACTTCATAGTTACAGAGTTAAATAGGCTGAAAAAAAGACACATATGTCTGGCTTTCACAAACTCTAGCAGTTTTCTTCCAGAAGAAGACTAACTAAATCCCTGGGCAATTGTATTTTGCCTCAATGGTGGTACAAATCCTTCCATGCCCTACAAAGGAATTCAATATTTTTTATTTTATCCTTTAGTATCTATTTTTTGTAAAAACAGCATTTAGTGATCTGCTTTTAAATTATCATACCGATTTTTCCATTACATCTTCATATGCTTAGGCATTCCAAAATGTAATCGCTGTAAAAAAATCCATAAACTTACTGTAAAATTGTCTTTTCTCTATACACTCCTTAATATACCAGGTATATTCATTTCATCTTTATTTTAACCCTATATATGTATTTATACATAATGATTTAATCATAAACATAATAAATGTCATCTCTAATATATTTTTTTCCATACTAAACTTTTTAACCCTTTCTTAGGGCTTATTCACATGTGTATTAATTATGAAGAATGAAGCAACGCTCATTAACTTGCCTATAGCATTTAAACTGTGTTTTGTATGCATTTCTGAAGCATTGAAAAAGCATCAGGAATACTTGTTAAGTATGCAGTCCAGTGCATTTTTTTCTGCATGAAAAATGCAGAGTGCTTTCCATATATTCCAATGTCCCTAGTTCACACTGGTGCAGTCAGTTCCAATCAGTTTCTGCTGCATAAAAAAAAAAAAGTAGAACACAAACAATTTTTCTGCACATAACTGTACTGGAACACAGCAAAAATGCACTGAAACTGCGTGTGGTGTGAACTCTCAACAAAAACACATCCAGAACGTATCTGGAGTGCATTTTTGTGGTGTGTGAACTGGCCCTAAATGCCCCTGAAAGTGTTGTTTTTCTAGTGGAAAGTGCTTAAAGTGGAAGTCCATGCTAAAACTAAAATCCCTGCATCTATCTATCTACCCACACCAACATTCTAACACTAACCTATCTAGGCCTGTAAATAAAAAATCTGTATACACACCTTTTCTGCAGGTGATTCGTCCTGATCCCATGCTGAGCTGTTATCTGCAGCTTCGCTGTGGAGGTGGGTGCAGGGGACACGTCTGACAACAGAAGCCCCATAGTAACTCAATGGGTGATGTCATTCCCCATTCATTTCACAGCCGTTGTCGGCCGTGTCCTCTGCAGAGCTTCTGCTGCTGGAGATCGAGTCGGATCGCTTGCAGAAAAGGTATGTATACTGATTTTTTCTTTACAGGGCTAGATAGGTTAGTGTTAGAATGTTGGTGTCTATAGATGCAGGGATTTTAGTCTTAGCATGGATTTCAACTTTAAAGGGAAAGTGATGTAGAGGAAATGATCTGCATTAAAGCAAAACTCCACTCAAAAGGTAAAGCTACGCTTATCTGCTTCCTCCCCCCCGCTGCCACATTTGGCACCTTTGGGGTAGAAAGGGGGGTGGGTATCTGGTTTTGACAGGTACCCGCTTCCACTTCCTGATGACTTTGCCATGGCAAACTCATCCGGAAAGTTCCACCCCTCCCCCTTCCCCCGCCAACGGACCATTCACAATGGACCAGCACAGTAGGGAACCGGCTGGGAAGCCGCAAAGCTTCACTACCGGTTTCCCTCACCTGAGATGGCGGCAGCAGCGGCCAAGAGCAAATTGAAAAATCAACTTGGGTGAAGAAACCGCTGGATTCGTGGATAGGTAAGTGTCCTAATTTTAAAAGTCAGCAGCTACAATATTTGTAGCTGCTGACTTTAAGTTTTTTTTCTGAAGGAGTCTGGAGGTCCTCTTTAGGAGTGTTTAGGTTATTGTGTGATAGCAGCCCTTTTTGTGAACACTCTGCAAGATGAATTCATATACTTTGATCTCTTTGACCCTTGACTTGGTCCAGCTCAAGCTGATCATGGAAAGAGTTGCCCAGTAGAAAAAGAGGAAGGTGTAGCGCCTATATTAATATTGCTGGCACCGACACTTTGTTGGCACAAAAAGCTCTGCTTATGGCAATAATAATCTAAGCCTCAACTCCATCCTGGTACTGTCAGTATTGACACTGTCACCATAGCAAATAGTGTTACCACACAGCTGATCGGTACAAACAGGAAGGGTCTGGAGCTGCTCTGTCCAAGTTCTCTATTTTTCCAAGTGCATTCTGAGATACAGGAGCCTCCACTGCCTCTCCCTCAGTGCCTAGCTAACACTTTAAAAATGATTCACTAACATTCTGTATAGGGGCAGTTATGGCACATTACCTTTGAAATTAATGGACGTGGCAGCTAAACATTGATACCTCATAAAAGCTTCTTAATTTTTAACACAACACAATGCTACTTCTCGTGTGATACCCATTGTAATATTCTTGACAGGCATTGAAAAGCAGTTACGAGGCTTTACAAATGCTGCTTAAATGCTGCTTATACACAGGGTATTGTAGCACATGTGAGCGAGCCCTAAAAGTGAAACTCTCCATCCCTTTTATTATTTTGTTGTTTGCCTTTGAACCTTTGCCAAATCTCTTATGTAATTTTTACAACTTGGTGCCCAAAGCAATACTCCATATTCCAGATGCAACTTTATAAATGATTTGTGACTTATTTATTCTCCTTTAATAAATCCATTCATCATCAGAATTCTCAGTTTCATATTAAAGAAAGGAAAATGACTATAATGTATAATTCTGCTGAATGTAGAATATTTTAGAGTGCGTGATACCTTTTAAGCTCAAAGTATTTTTATGTAACAGCACAGCGCAGAGTAGAGGTTCACTTGAGATTACTGAGATAACAGTTTTAATTATTTTGTGCAATGTATTTACTGTGATAAAATATTCAATGCACAGTGCACAGTATGCAAAGAGCGCATTCTGTTACTATACAAGCTAACTGTACTTTTGATATACCATTTACAGTTCACCTGTACAAATGCGGTGCCAAGAGACCAAGCTGTGGCCTGTGCTTGAAGGCTGATCCCGATTTTGAATGTGGTTGGTGTGCTGGAGAAGGGAAATGTACACTGAAGCAGCATTGCCTACCTACAGAAAACCCTTGGCTTGAGCTATCAGGAACCCATGCTAAGTGTGCAAATCCAAGAATAACACAAGTGAGTATAAAGAACCAGTTTGACACAAATCTCAGCACAGATATATATATATATATATATATATATATATATATATATATATATATATATATCTATATCTATCTATAATGTATGGTTATCCAAAATACAGACAATATATTAATTAAAAAAAATGCTGTCTATAGTTTAATCTAAAGTATCACATATCTTGAACCCATGATCAATATCCAGCTGAATGTTAGACCTCATCTTGTTGTTACAAGGCCATGAATGATTTTGGTCTGCACATGACAAAATGCACACCATCAATAAATATCCATCAAAGACACTAATAAATGTTATTGGTCTGTGTTTCCTCTCCTGCACATTTAACATCCTTGCTAAATATTTTGCCCCAAGGGTTTTTTCAAACTCCAGAAGAACTTTTCATCAGACTAAAGAATAGGCTGTTCACTTTTTGAGGGCATTTTCACATGCAGCTGAGTTTTCCCCAGTGATTAGTAAATGTGGTAAAAATTTACTTTGCAAAGAATACCCAATCATGTGTAAGGAAAAAAAAATATATATATATTTTTGCTTGCACAACTCATTCACTAAGTTAGGGGAAAATGTCCTTGCAAAATGAAAATTCCCTTGTAAAATGAACAGCCTATTTGCATTTAGTAAATAGACCCTATGTTGGCATAATCTCAGCCCTCCAGTCTCCAGTCATGGGCATGCTAGTTAAAGTGATACTAGACGCACACTCTTTAATTTACATTATGCCTTCTATTTCTGTACATAAAGTATGGCACTGTAATTATTTTATTAATTAAAAATCAAACTACTTTTTTTCCTAATCGATATAGCGCTGTAACTTGACCCATATCTTTTCCAGCCTGTCTGCAGGGAAACATGGGTGAGAGGAGTTTCTAGTCCTCTGCTGCTGGTCACATGTTTAACCACTTCAACACAGGGCACTTATACCCTCTTCCTGCCCAGACCAATTTTCACTTTCAGCGCTCTCACACTTTGAATGACAATTACTCAATCATGGAACACTGTACCCATGCGGAATTTGCAGAATTTTTTTCAAACAAATAGAGCTTCTTTCTTTTGGTGGCATGTAATCACTAGTGGTTTTTTTATTTTTTGTGCTATAAATAAAAAAAGTAAATTTTGTGAAAAAAATTCCTTTTTCTTTGTTTCTGTCAAAAAATTTAGCAAATTAGTTATTTTTCTTCATAAATGTTGGCCATAATTTATATTGCTACACATCTTTGGTAAAAATAACCCAAATTAGTGTATATTATTTGGTCTTTGTGAAAGTTATAGAGTCTACAAACTATGGTGCCAATCACTGAAAATTGATTACACCCGATCACACCTAATGCCTATCTCATTTCTTGAGACACTAACAAGTCTGGAAAGTACAAATCCCCCCCCCCCCCCCCCCCCAAATGAACCCTTTTTTAGAAAGTAGACATTCCAAGGTATTAAGTAAGTAGCATGGTGAGTTTTTTTAAGTTGTCATATTTTCCCACAATTCTTTGCAAAATTAATTTTTTTTACGCGACTTCATCACGGCTGATGGCTGTTCATCCCTGTCGGTGACGAGCGGTGTCTCTGTGATACGCCGCCACCGACAGTACAGGGCTGCTCGCACACGATTGCCTTGTTTAAATGGATGGACGTCATATGATGCCCGCCCAGAACGAGAGCCACACTGCCCAGCCGTCATATGACAGTGGGCGGCAAGCGGTTAAACAGCTCTTGGAATACTGAGTAAAAAAATAAGTAATTATTGTCAACAAACTGTTTCAAATTATCATACAAATATACATTCAAAATCAACTCTTTATTATTTTTTGCCAATGACATGGTGTAAGTGGATTTCTGCCAATCACAGGCTGTGTCACACCCTTCCAGCCTGTGTTGATTGTGTGTATATGCTTATAATACGAGGTAGTTGAAGCCTTTGTTAATCAAGATGTATTAATCATGCCCCCAGTGTGTTTAGCTGGTTTGTGGGTGTGGAGGAGGAAGTAGGGATTGTTGTGTCTATTATCACCCTGTATTCGCCCTCATTTGTGACTCTATAGTCACATGGGTTGCTCAGATGTGATCAGCATAGAAACACATTGGAAACTGAGCATGTGCACTAGCTGGCAACAGCTGCTCTGTAGAATCCCCAGCTGCAGTGGGCACATGGACAGGAGGGAAGTACAGAGAGCAGCAGGATCAACCAGGTTGTTTGCAGAATACAGAAAATGAATCCCATAGTGACTGAGTATGAACAGCATGTATTGATAGTTTATAATGAGTGTAATTACACTTTAAGTGCCATGCAGCCTTCCAGGTAATTTGTTATTGTGCTGTGTTCCAGCTCAGTAGGTTTAAAAACCGTGCTGTATTTTTCTGCATTATTGCAGAGGCTTTAACCTGCTGGGCGGTAATCCCGAGCCTGGCTCGGGTCCAGCTTTTTCTGCTGGGAGCGGTAAGCCCAAGCCAGACTCGGGCTTGCGTGCAGGATGCAGGGGGGAAGTTACTTACCTTTTCCCCTGGATCCTGCGATGTCTCCCCGCTGTGTGAGCGAGCCGTCCGCTCGCTCGATTCACACAGTGCCGGTCTCTGTTCCCTGCAACGTTCCAGCGCACGGGAGCGGAGATCGGCGCCAAATTTAAAAAAGTGTAAAAACACAGTACACATACAGTACTGTAATCTTACAGATTACAGTACTGTATACCAAAAATACACACCCCCTTTGTCCCTAGTGGTCTGCCCAGTGCCCTGCATGTCATTTTATATAATAAAAAGATTTTTTTTCTGCCTGGAAACTGGAGATTGTCCATAGCAACCAAAAAGTGTCCCTTTATGTCAAAAGTGGTTTTAGTCCAGCTAGAAAACACCGATAAAAAATTAGAATCACAATTTATCATCAAACAATAAATTTAATGACAGCGACTATTCTGCAACTGAGCAAATTTCAGTGTTTTTGATTTGATTACATTATTGAATCATTTTTATATATATTTTTATTATATTATAATTTATTATTTTGTGTTTCAAACTTTATCATACCCGGGATGTCTACTAGACTCTGGTTCGGACAGATTTAAGTGAGTTATTCATAAGAATTGCATTCCTACAATATAAAACCGCCAAATTTCCATGCAAAATAATTGTACCGCTTTCAGCACAAAATTCCAGCCAGAATCATACCGCCAGGGAGGTTAAGTCATATATATATAAATGAATGGTATTTCAAGTCTTCATGTTAAAAATGTGCATCTGTGTGCTGTAATACACAATACACGTACAAGTGCATCGAAAAGCCACACTAAAACGAAATGTAGTTTCAAACAATCATGTACATGGGAGCCTACTCAGCAGGGTTTATCAGTTGTGGAGTTGAACTTCATTTAAAGAAGCACCATATTACAAATATACTGATTTAGATGGGACTTTTTGTGGACTTTATGATGTTTACAACTTTCATTTCTATTTCACAGATATATAATGTTATAGTTCACTACATTATCTGTTTCTTCCAATAAATGCCGGTCCGTTATACATCTTCAGTGTGCTATCAGAGTATTATTTGTTGGTGTAGAGATCTAGCTAACAGGAATTCAGGAAAATGTATTAGGCTCTCTCTAAAAGAAATACTGAGTACACACAAGAAATAGGAGGAGGAAATATAATCGGCTAAGGTTTTTTCCATTGGCTGTGTTGATGCTGGCACTCTGAAAATTAGAGGACTATAAAATAGTTTGGATGCAAAACAGTTCATGAGGATGACAAGCAAAGCTGTGGCATTATGCTGCTGTTAGCAGAGGGTGTAAAGCCTGACAGCTTGTTATGATCCAGTATATTTATTCCCATGCAAAAGCACCTCTGCAGACTTTGCTGTTAGACGCCTACTCTGGATATTTCATACACTGTTGTGTCTGAACTGTAATTCACTTCTCAATTAAAGTACAGGCTTGCACATTTAGACTGCAATTTTTCCCATTTCCTGTAATAATTGTAATTTATTTGTATATAGCATTGACTTTACATGTTGAGTAGTGGCCATATGAAATAAGAAACTACACAGCTTGGAAGAAAACGTCTGTGATCAAGACAAAAGAAAATGACACTGATTTGCATTGCAGATACACAGTAATTTCAGACTGGATATAATATCCACTGTTGACTTTGTTGGGTTAAAGCCTTGCTGTGATTTCTTTCAGATGAAGCTTTTTGCATGTTTTAGTTTCCAATACAATACACATGTTCTTCCAGATGAGCTTTCATTTTTCATCTAAAGGCACGTGGCTTTTGGTGCTGTAAGCCTATATTTACCAAACATAAGCCTTGATTTGCCTCATTCATTTTACCCATGGCTGATACATATATCTAAACAATGAAAATAAAATAAAATGGCGATGCAATGGTGGTCTGATTATGCACAAGGATGCATGATATTATGAGCAGGCTGTTCGATGTCGGGATGCTACAGTTGCTTAATTATATAGTTACATAGTTAGTCAGCTTGAAAAAAGACACAAGTCCATCTAGTTCAACCAAAAAATAAAAAAAATAAATACAATCCCATATACATAATTCTTCACCCACAGTTGATCCAGAGGAAGGCAAACCCCACCAATTATCTTGGGTTTCTGTGACTGAGACAGGCATAGCAGGCATTACTCATCATCTAAAGACTAAATAAACTGTGCTGTCTCTTTAAAGTATATGTAGTAGCAGCCAGCACAACAAAGGATCAGTTTGTGAAGTAAGTAGACTATATATATATTATAAAGTGCAGTGCTATAGTGATATCAGTGAGATGAACCCCAACCAAACAACCATATACTCAGTACAAGAACCTCCTAAGTATATAAAAAATCATATCAAACTAAGTTTTAAGGTAAAATCTCAATACTTTGTATAAACAGTAATTAGATGTTGGTTAAAACCTAGTAAACAAATATTGTTGTGGAACAAAAGTTGAGTACAATGATATATAAGGTAAATGTGCATTCGTAGGTGCATATAAAAGTCCATTAACAGGTGATCACAATAATAAAGTGACTTCAAAATAAGTGCTTGGTGTGGACAGTTTGCTAGTAGATAATCCTCCACCAATAGGTAAAAGGCTTACCGGAAAAGTTGAACCCAAATAGGCATTCGCCTAATGTGTCAGAAAAGCTTGTGGTGTAATACACCCAGGGGAACCATACATTCGGCACACACAGCTTCCGGTTAGGGATATAGACTCCAAAGGTCTGTCACAGTGTAGTTTCCAATAGATGTCCACCAAAGAAGTGGTGACCAGAGGTTGGAGCAAAAAACTTTCTCCCAATGGTCTATTTATAAGGAGAAGAAGAAATGGCCACATAGTGTGATTCCATTTCAATACAAGACATTTATTGATATATAAAAAAATGAACAGATAAAGAGCGCTTGTGATAAAATATGGATAGTGACGCAGTGGCATCAGCAGAGCCCCAGGCACAGGCTCTGCTGATGCCATTGTGTCACTGTGGCCTATTTCTTCTTCTCCTTATATATGTACCATTTGGAGAAAGTTTTTTGATCCAACCTCTGGTCACGACTTCTCTAGTGGACATCTATTGGAAACTACACTGTGACAGACCTTTGGAGTCTATATCCCTAACCAGAAGTTGTGTGTGCTTTTCTGACTCATTAGGCGTATGCCTATTTGGGTTCAACTTTTCCGGTAAGCATTTTACCTATCGGTGGTGGAATATCTACTGGCAAACTGTCCACACCAAACATTTATTTTGAAGTCACTTTATTATTGTGATCACCTGTTCATGGACTTTTATATGCACCTATGAATGCACATTTACCTTATATATCATTACACTCAATTTTTGTTTCACAACAATATTTGTTTACTATGTATTAACCAACCTTTTATTATTGTTCATACAAAGTATTGAGATTATACCTTAAAACATAGTTTTATATGATTTTTTTTATATACTTAGGAGGTTCTTGTACTGAGTATATGATTGTTTGGTTGGGGTTTATTACTCATCATCTATACAGCGTTGATTTCTGACTGTCAATACAGTTAAGTGCGGACTATACATGTGTGCTTAGAAACTTGTTTGATTTGTACTATACGGAGCAGCAGTATTTAGTTTTATTTTAATAATTTAAAATTCAGAGTTTTCCTGAATTTTTTTACAAGCTGCAAGCAGTAGTGCTTTGATCTTTAGGAATTTTAGGAACATTTTGTGGCTGGTGGTAACCTGCCAGTTTAGGTGGTAAGTGCTTTCCAATATCTATACAGTATATATAAACTCAACACACATTTTTTTATTTTGCCATTTTGGATGTTGTGTCCCAAGTAACACCATACCTTAAGGCTAACAAACAGTCCAGTTGATACACCTTCAGTGTGATAACAGCCTGATTTACACATGTTCTCATTAACTTGAACCTACAGTGGATCAGTCACCCTCTTACACTGAGCAGCATACATTTCATGCTGCCTGTTCCCTTGCTTTCCGTACTTCTGTAGAGGAAAAAAATGTTTCACTAATGATACTTTAAAAGCCTTTACTAATAATCAAAATGATCCTTTGTCAGCTTCATGAAGAATACACCAGGAAATCTGATGTAAAACCACTTTTCAGCACCGACTCCATGGATCTGTATACTGTTAGGAGAAGGCTGATTTCTTTGTACAGGGAATTTTCAGCAAAGAGGTGGCGGCTAAACTATCAATTTGAAAATTAGGAAAAGAATGCCAATTAATTTCTGCATTAGCATTGATTTGATGTAATAATTCACCATTAATTATATTTCACATAATATCTGGCAAATGCATGAAAAATTGCCCACAACAGGATGAAATAGGGATATTTAGTGTGTTATATGAAATGTTTAATGTAACTAAAATCCTATTCAGATTAATGAGGTATGAATCAAATTAGTTTATTGAATAATATATAATATTGGATAAGCCTTCTCTTCTCCCATTAATTATTAAACTCTAACTTACATGCCAGATTATCGGCAAGCCAGCAAGACATTAGCATGGAAATGTCTCTTAATTAAACAGTACTTTGAAGAGACATTTAAAGAGTGATTGCACAGAACTCAATTTAAACTTGGGTTATTACACTTTTAAGCTTTTGTCCCTAAGATAGTGATATTAAGGGAGTTATTTACCAAAGAGTATAAGTGGCAAAGCTGAACTCCAGCCTGGCCTTCAGTCTTGGACAGTTGTACAGCCTCGTCTCCTGTTCTGAAATAGCTTACTCTGATTTCACTGTAAGCTTCTTACAGCAAATTAGACAGAGACTAACTAATTTTTCTGGATGGAGGATGTCCAGCATCATCTAGTTCTTTTCTCCCTAGTATGCCCCTTTCATTCATTGGATTTCAGTTCTTGCAGTCATAGAGGCTTGGTATCATATGTGGACATTATCTGGGGCAGTCTGCATGTAAGTAAAAGAACTATAGAAGTAAAAATGACAGTAACGTTACATTTTCTACCTTTATTCGGGGCCCTTTTACACTTTTCAGGAATTGTTGTTCGCATGATTGGATTATTGCAGCGAATCTGTTATTGATTTATAGAGGAAAGATTTTCTACTTCTTTAGAAAATCAGCCTCAGAGGTTTTTTTTTATAATAAAAAGGAAAGGAATGTTTTTTTTGTGGATTAAAGGACCCTTGTGGTGAGAGAAATAAGGAGACAACCATTGCTACCCTGTATCTGAATTGGTTTGTGGGCAGGGCCTACTCTGCACGTAAGAGGGTATCTTTCTCATGCACACACTCACTAATGTCCTGGGCCAGGCGGGGCTGTGGTCATATGAATCCAACTTTAAAGTGGAATCCCAGATTAGAAATGAGCCATACACCTTGTGCAGCTATGTAGCAACATACAGGTCCTTTCTGTAGAACTCTCTGTCCCGTATCACTGCACACCTTGTCTTCCAGAATGTAGCACTTAGAGGGGAATACCACAGAGCCCATGTCCCTCTCCACAAGTCCACCTTTCCTCTGCCACCCCAATGACAGAATGGGGTGCTGTTGTGCACCAAGTGCTTGACCTCATGTTTGCACTTAATTAACTCCTTCATCTCTCCTGTACTGGATGGCTAAGTCCTTGGGGTCTCCGTACTGCAGGTTCAGTCCCAATTGCTCCTGGGGAACCAAACAACAGTGAGTACCACCCCCTCGCTACCAGCGGACCTGTCACCCATGCCTGTTACCACTCTCTGCTGTCTGGCTGCTATTACATTCTGACCAGTTCATGGTTACCTGTAGCGACTACACACTTCCCCCAACTCATTTTGTTGGGTGAACCCTTTGAGATGGCCTTCCACTCCTTCCTCTTCACCCCTGTATGTGCTTTATAGGCCCTGCTATCCTAGATATGTCATATACCATGTGCACCCCTTTAAATAACTTCAGACTAGGCAAAAAAATCAGTTGATTAGACTACCGAACAATTCAAAGAATACATTCCAACAATGCAGTGACGTTAATTCCTGATTAACTCACCCATGCTGCCCGGTGCATACCTTCCCAGAGGTTAGAGTCCGTAAGAGGTAGAGTCCTTGCTAGGAAGGTTTCCTAAGTGTGGTCCAGGTGCTGCAGGTGGCTACATCCTAAAGCTTGGCCTCACATTTTTTTATCATGCAGGCTGCAGGCCCTGAGCAGAGCCACCCTCCTCTTTATAGAATTAAGCTTTTCCACCAACTTTTAACAATCAGTAGGGGGGTGGTATGGAGCCAGAATGAAAATATCCACATACTTTTAATGTACTAAAACATTATTATAACATTTATTATTCACATTGATTATAAAATAATTTTATGCACCACTTACTGCAGCATTATATAACCTAGTAGATTTAATGTATTAGTCCTAATATATTAGCCTAGTAGACTTAATATCTTAGGCATAATATATCTCAGCCACCCTGTCTCATCCAGCATTACTATAAAGCAATGTACCTCATGTGCTTCTGCAACCTCGGGTTGTCAAAACACGAGCCACATTTCCATTGTGTTAACTAGTATTGGAAAGCATACAGCATGCCGTACAGGTTGGAGAAGCCACGCCACAACTTTTGCACTCTGCTTGGAGAACACATACATGCATGACCACTGCACCTTGCAAACTACATGCATACACATAGACAAAACTTATGCATACTACACACACATACACTGTGCATACACAAATCATCAGGTTCCCATGGCACAGTCACAATTAGACATTTTCTAATACTAAAATAAAAGAGGTAAATAGCATAGAACATCAAAAAATATCCACATTTATGATCTTTACTTCCTCTTTTTTATGGCAATTCCAATGTTCAGTGATTGCAGGTCTTAGATCCAGAGTATAAAACTGTGTAGGGACACCAGTGCTTGACAGTGTTATTATATAGTTCCATTTAAAGTGATTGTAAAGTCTTGTTTTTTCCTATAAAAATAACAAACATGTTATACTTAGCTGCTCTGTTGCAGTGGATTTGCACAGAGCTTCCTGAATCCTCCTTTTCTTGTGTGCCTCTTCTGTGCTCCTGGCCCCTCCCTCCTGTTGAACGCCCCCAGAGCAAGCAGCTCCCTGTGTCCATACGGAGCCCCGACCCGGCCCAGTCCCCTCTCTCTCCTGATTTGCTAGCTGACTTTGATTGACAGCAGCATGAGCCAATGACGCCGCTGCTGTGTCTCAGCCAATCAGGGGAGAGAATCTCGGACATCTGAGACACTTGTGAACATTGCTTGGACAGAGAGGGACCTCAGGTAAGTGTTAGAATGTATTAAGATAAAAAAAACCTTCTGCATTTAGAACCCCTTTAATACTTTTCTGTATAGCTAGTTAATAAGTGCTCGTTATTCAGAACACATACATGGTACCGTGTTTTACAGTTGCCTGGAGTCAGTTATTACATCCTTTTTTACATCCTAGATTTGCTATTAGTTTGTGGCATAAAATGGTTTAAATTAAAGTTAAAAGAACATTTGGAGAAGATAATTGGGAAGTTCACCAGATGAACAACAATAAGAAGCTAAAACTCACAAAACTTTGCAAAGAAATGTCATTTAGGCTCTTACTGCTTTACTTCAGTGCAAATGATATATTTCTTTTAAGCATTTTCTTCTTGCACTAATTAAAACATAAGAAGGGAAGCAATCCATCAAAGTGTAGTGTATTCAATAGCATCCCATAAAGGTTAGGAATGCTTGCAGAGGAGTTGGAGGGCACAAAGCTCAATAAGAGCTTATCACAAGTCCCTGGGGCAGCAGACTTCCACCACAGAGCTAATTATGTATTCACTGCTTAGACCTACAAGGGTTTGTGTTTGGCTTTAGGCAACTGGGATTAATGATGTTACAAAATCTACATCTTCTCCACAACCTCTGCTGGCCCCTTATCATGTGATGGGAAAAATTTTCAGTGTCATGCTGCCATTTTTATTTGATTTTAAAATTTGTTAAGCTGATCATTTTATCACAGAATAAAATATAATAAGATCATTTTTTAAATGTTACTGCTTTTGAATACTAGGAAAATCACATACGTTTACAGAAATTAAATCAGGTTCCCTGCTTCTCTTTCTGGTGAGTCCCTGACTTGGATCAAGTAGTCTTTGAAGCCTTAAAAGTCTGAATTTCTATCTGATCACTGGATAGGACATCCAGGATGACAACCCTGGAATTTGTACGTTGAAAACAAGACATTGGCGGAAGCTCCCATGTCTATTACCTTAAAGGTTCCATTTAGGGGAGTGAAGCAATTAGTGGTGCTGTGCATAATGCAAACATATAATTGTCCTCTGTGTCCTCAAAGCAACAACGATGACTAGAAAATTCACCAAAAATAAGACTTCATAATTCATTGTTGTGGGTTGTTGGAGACTTCCACCAACGTATTCCTGTTTGCATCTGCATCCTTAGTAATCCATGTCAACATGCTAACATTCTTGTCTATGTATAAAGCTTGCTTTACTAAAATGCATGTTGCTTTTATTTTTTAGATCATTCCAGTTACTGGTCCCCGTGAAGGAGGCACAAAAGTAACCATTCGGGGAGAAAATTTAGGCCTTGAGTTTTGGGAAATAGAAAATGATGTCAAAGTGGCAGAAGTCAAATGCACTCCTTTGATTGAAGAATATATTCCTGCAGAACAGTAAGTTTTTGTTGATAATTATACACTATATTGTTATCCATAAAAAAGGAAGAACTTGTTTTTTTTTCCTAATTTACCAATCATGAATGTATATTGAAAGAATTTGGATAACTAACATTTCTCTTGAATGGATTTTGTTCTGTGCCCGTTTATCAAAACACAAAGAAAGGGACCACAATTACATTAGCTATGCTGGACTTTGAAGTCCAGATTTCAGTTTCAGTATTGTCTGTAGGTCTGGAAGTCCCCTCTGGTCACCAAAAAAAAAAAGAAAACGTTAACAGCCCAATGAAAAACTTGACACTTTTCACACAAAATAGGGCTTCCTAGTAAGTGTTGTTTGCTATGAAATGCATCTTAGTTCTACAGTTTTCCTGAATGTACAGCATTTAAGTACAAATAAAAAAGATTGCAGCAACTTCTGGTTCTAGAGAGAGGAACCTGTTGTGCATTGACAGGCTAAATGTGCACCTGGATATTTACAGCAGACTCACCTGGAGCAGTAACTTCCTTTTATATGTATAATTGCAGTAACAGTCAAAGAGATTTTAAAATGTTAAATCAGTAAGCACGCACGCAGGTTGCCATTCATGCCTGTTACAGATAGCACCCAACCACCAATGCACTTTAATTAGTGACAGCTTAATGAAGAAGTGTGTCCAGGATAGGGACATTTAAATACCTATATTTTCCCATCAAACAATAAATTGCTTTTAAAAAAGCCCCCACTGACCTCTTTGTTTTAATACTTTTAGAATTGTATGTGAAATAGGGGATGCCAAGCCAAGCCAGCATGCTGGATTCGTGGACGTCTGTGTGGGGAACTGCAGACCTCGTTTTATGGCCAGATCTTCCCTGCTCTACTACTTTGTGGTAAGTTAGTGCACTCTTCTTTCTGTTGTCTGCATTGTAGTTACTTTACTTCTAGCTTTTAAGTTTTCAAACACAAGCTAAGCAAAAAAAAGAAAAAAGATGTAAACGTTAAATTAAACCTGTACTGAGATAAATATGTAGGCTGTCAATGTTGACAATGTTGTGAAAGTTGTTGCTTGGCTGGCCCAATTTCTGAGCGAAATACAAAGAACAACATGCATCTGGTGAATCACTGTGAAATCAGAAAAACTAATCTGCATGCTTGTTCTAGGTCCAGTAAACTTAGATAGTAGTGTAGTCTTTTTGGTTAATATACTAAATGTATTGAGACCCTTACTTAGTAACGTTAAAAACTTTGGAAAGTGAATGTTCAATAAGCTTTCTTTTTAAGTAAAGCTGTGCTCCTCATAATTATTGAGTTATATGCAAGGAAAAAAAAAGGATTTTTGCACAACATTTGATGCCAATGTAAACAAGGCTTTACCTTATTTACTAAGCTAAGTGAACAGTCTATATTTCTTTAGTAAGGCAACCCATTTGAATCATCATGACACATAGGGGTTCATATACTAAAACTGAAGAATCCAAAATCTAGTGCAGCTGTGCATGGTAGCCAATCAACTTCTACCTTCGGATTGTTCAATTAAAGTGGTCGTAAAGGCACAAGGTTTTTTACCTTCATGCATTCTATGTATGAAGGTAAAAACACCTTCTGTGTGCAGCAGCCCCCTAATACTTACCTGAGCCCCCTCTCAATCCAAAAATGTCCACAGGAGCCTTGCCTCTCCAGGGACTTGCACTCCTGATTGGATTTTGGCAGCAGCAGGAACAATTGGTTCCTGTTGCTGTCAATCACAGACAGTGAGCCAATAAGGAGACGGAAGTCGCAGGGCCAAGCCATGGCTCCATGTGTGAATGGACACACAGAGCCGTGGCTTGGGTGCCCCCACAGCAAGCTGTGGGGGCACCCGGCTGGAGGGATGAGCCAGGAGCAGTGGTTTGGACCCGAGAAGAGAAGGTCAAAACCATTGCACAGAGCTGGTAAGTATAACATCTCTGTTATTTTTTTTAAACAAAAAAATAAGGCTTTAATATCGCTTTAAGCTTCGACAATTAAACCAGGAAGCTGGTTTCTATACAGAGCTGCACCAGATTTTACACGCTCCAGTTTTAGTAAATCAACTCCATAGTCACTGCTGCTTTCAGGAAGGCGCAGCAATGGCAGCCTACATAAGTCTCTTAGTAGATGTTACCTTTAAAATATGTTTTTCATTTTAACCTCCCTGGCGGTATTCCTGAGTGTGGTCGGGGTGAATTTTCATTACCAAAAGCGGTAACCCCCGAGCCACGCTCGGGATTGCATCGCAGGATCCATGTACAGCTTACTTACCTTGTCCCCAGGACCCTGCGATGTCTCCCCACTGTGTGTATGAGCTGTGTCTCCGCTCGATCTATCACAGTGCCAAGCTCTGTTCCCTTCGAGCACCGCGATGCACGGGGACGGAGCCCGGCGCCAAATTCAAAAAGTGAAAAACACATTACACATACAGTACAGTGTAATCTTACAGATTACATTACTGTATCAAATTATTTCACATCCCTTTTGTCCCCAGTGCTTTGTCCAGTGCCCTGCATGCAGTTTTATATTATATATACAGTTTTTTCTGCCTGGAAACTGGAGATTGTCCATAGTAACCAAAAAATGTCCGTTTACTTCAAACGTCACTTTAGACCAGCTAGAAAACAGCAATAATAAATTAAAATCACTTGCAGAATTGAGCGATAGTTATTTGTGGGGAAATTTGTCATCAAACACTGAAAGTGACGACAGCGACAATTCAGCAACTAAGCAAATATCAGTGTTTTTAATTTGATTACATTATTGAATACATTTTATTGTTATTATTATATTATTATTTGTTATAATTAGTTATAGTTATTTATTATATTATAATTTATGATTTCGTGTTTCAAACTTTATTATACTCGGGATGTCTACTAGACTCTTGTTTGGACAGATTTAAGTGTGTTATTCCTAAGAATTACAGGCCTACAATATAAAACGCCAAATTTCCATGCGAAACATTGTACTGCTTTGAGCATCAAAAATCTGACACAATCATACCGTCAGGGAGGTTAATATGCATTTACATTATCTGCTTTTTAGCAACCAGCATGAAATGAATTATCAATCTTGAAAGAAAATATACAAGAACGATTTGGTTAGAAGTTCATTATACTACAAGCTGCTTTTAAAAATGACAGTGTGAAGTTGATAAGAAATATTTTAATTCCAAACACATAATCTGACAGACGCTAACTGCTGTACTTGCCTCTGCATTATTTCCCATAATGCTTCTTTTTCGTAAACATAGTTCTTGGAGAACATTTGTTACCCTGCTTCAATAAACCTGCAACAAAGTGCAACCCCTCAGTGAATGTATTATCTGGTTATACAATTGTTCTTATTCATCTATATGTATAATTGCACTGCAGGATTTCTGTATGCCCGATTCCTTGTATATACAGTAGGCATACAAGGTGTTAAGATTAATATATGCAAGCATTAAGCATACTGAGAGCTTTTTAAGACTCGTGTCTTCTCCTTATAAAGTGTATCCCTTTGAGAAAAGCACTGAATGGAAGACTGATTTTTTTAATGCAACTTTATAGTTCATCACATCTATTGTTGCAACAACTTAATCCGGAAGTGTTTTTAAGTGTTCATTAACACTAAATTGCATTGGAATGCCTGTGGGAAAAACATGCGGGATCTGCACAAGCATCTAATGAGTTTGTAATGATGGAACATTTCAAGTGAAGTGTTACTGAAAATTGACTGCATTGCACACTTTCCTTAATTATTTCATCTGAAAAGGGCACATTAGAAAAGAGAGTTTATCTCTCAGAGAATTTCCCTTTGCCTCTTCATTTTGATGGGTAATGCAACTTGATTTGAGTAATTCGTTTCCTCATGAATAGCACTAAGCAAAAGCTGGATTGGCACCCAGTCTGTCTGCTGAGCTCAGCAATGTTTTTGTGCCTTAACAACTACTCTTGAGAGAATCCAGTTAACTCTAGCAGTGCGTGAACTTAACCTTGCCACTGTTAAAACATTCAAGGTAGACAGTAATGCTATTTTATTGTCTATAATACCAAAGTAATGGTATGGGATAAACTACAGAAGGGTTCACGTTTCACACCAGATCAGCAAACTTCAGTGTTCAGTTTAAACTTCTGGTAACGTCTGAACTTTTTTCCCCTGGAGAAGCAGAATAATATTCTGCACATAACTTTATAGTTTAAAGGACTTAGGTACGGACAGTCATTGGTACTGTAGTAGTAAGGCAAGGCTCCATCTTAGGTTTGGCCAGTTCAATAAAAGCAAAGAACATTTGAGATTGCTAATAAACTCTTTTGAGAAACAGCAAAACACTTTCTTATCTGTATGCTGCACATTACTGTCCTAAAAAATAATGCGCAAAGTCTAAATTCACTGTACAATATTTAGTTCATATGTATAATTAAAGATAAAAGGAGCCATAATGAATTATGGGAAGTAGAAAACAAAACTGATGGAAAGATGTTTGTTTAGAACTCTGTATGTATGACACTTCCATTGTATAGCAATCAATAGACAAGTATTTGCTTAGCAAAGAATGCTTGCTGTCATTCAATTAATTTTAATTATTTAATGTGCAGTTCTACTTATTTGATTAAACTGAATAACTGATTAAAACCTTCAAACTAGCAACAGCGATTGAAAAACTGGATGTCACAACATATCCATGAGCTTTTGCCTAAGTGAGATTTCTGGGATTTGTGGTTTTCAAAACAGCTGTTTTTTTTTTTTTTGATCAAATCAGCTTGAACATTTCTATTCCTTTCCATTCCTATTTCCATTAAAGCGGTATTACAGACAAAAACAAGCATTTATTAATTTGCAGTTTACCAATTCTTAGATGTGATGGCTGCATTCATTTTGTTTTGTTTTCTTTAACCACCTGAGACCCAGTATACGTCATATGACGTCTTTTTGGTCTCAGGGGTATATCTGAATGATGCCTGTAGCTACAGACATCATTCAGATATTGCCGGTTTCAGCCGGCGATTCCCTGCACCATAAGAATGATCATAGCGGCTGTTCCGCCGCTTGATCGTTCTTACGGGTGGCGGGAGGGGACGCCCCCCCTCCCGCCGCCCTCCGGTGCTTCTACCGACTCACCGCTTCCATCGGTGAGTCGGACTCGGGATCCGCCGGCACCGGATGATGCACATAGAGATTTCCGGCGGACCAGATGGTCGCCGGAGTCTCTATGATCGTTCGGAGGCCGGGCGCGATGTTATGACGTCACGCCCGGCCTCTGCATTCAAAAAACGGCGCCGCCTCCGCTGGGAAGCGGTGATCGTTTTTTTTTTTTTTTTTTGATTTTAGGCTTCCCAGCCTAGAGGTGAGATGTGGGGTCTTATTGACCCCATATCTCACTGTAAATAGGTCCGATCGTGTCATATTCCTATTACAAGGGATGTTTACATTCCTTGTAATAGGAATAAAAGTAATCAAATATTTTTTTTTTTTTTTTTAAAGTTGTTGAACTAAAAAAATTAAATAAAATGGACAATAAAAAGAAAAAAAAAAAAATTTAAAGCGCCCTGTCCCCGCGAGCTCGTACGCAGAAGCGAACGCATACGTAAGTCCCGCCCACATATGAAAACGGTGTTCAAACCACACATGTGAGGTATCGCCGCGAACGTTAGAGCGAGAGCAATAATTCTAGCCCTAGACCTCCTCTGTAACTCAAAATATGTAACCAGTAAAAAATGTTAAAGCGTCGACTATGGGGATTTTTAAATACCAAAGTTTGGCGCCATTCCACAAGCGCATGCAATTTTGAAGCGTGACATGTTGGGTATCTATTTACTCGGCGTATCTTCATCTTTCACATTATGCAAAAAAATTGGGCTAACTTTACTGTTTTGTTTTTTTTTAAAGCAGGAAACATTTTTTTTTTCTGAAAAAAACGCGTTCGAAAAATTGCTGCGCAAATACCGTGCGAGATAAAAAGTTGCAACGACCGCCATTGTATTCTTTAGGGTCTTTGCTAAAAAAACATATATAATGTTTGGGGGTTCTATGTAATTTTCTAGCAAAAAAATTTGGAATTTTACATGTAGGAGAGAAATGTCAGAATTGGCCTGGGTCTCAGGTGGTTAAAATAACAAACATGTTATACTTGCCTGCTCTGTGCAGTGGTTTTTGCACATTGCAGCCCAGATCCTCCTCTTCTCGGGTCGCTGGCTGGAGCTCTTGGCCCCTCCCTCCTGTTGAGTGCCCCCACAGCAAGCAACTTGCTATGGGGGCCCCGAGCCAAGCAGCAGCTCTGTGTATCCATTCAGACACAGAGCTGCGGTTTGGCCCCACCCCTCTCTCTCCTGATTGGCTAACTGAGTTTGACAGCAGAAGGAGCCAATGGCACAACTGCTATGTCTCAGCCAATCAGGAGGGGGAGACCCGGATGGACGAGGCACTCATGGACATCGCTGGATAGAGATGGGGCTCAGGTAAGTATTAGGGGTGCTGGGGACTGCTGCACACAGAACAGTTATTATCTTAATGCATAGAATAAATTAAGATAAAAAACATTCTGCCTTTACAACCACTTTAAGGCTTGTTTTCATTTATTTTCACCTGGTGATCCATGTAGTAAAGCTGGGTATACACATATCAAAATTTAGCCGGTTTAGCAGGACCCGGCCGAATTCCGATCCATGTGTATTGCTTCTGCTGGAAAACCTGCATTCGATGAGCCACTGCAGCTGCTGATCAGTGTATTCTGACGGGGGGAGTCCCTGCCCTCAGAATACAATAGTGCAGCAGAGGAAATTTATGTTTTCTTTTTTTTCATTCAACCCATTAGTTGAACCAAAAAAAAGCTTTTGATAAATGCTCAGCTTAAGTCTCAGCTTTTTCTTACTTTAAAGTGGTTGCAAACCCTCACATATACCAAGAACAGCCTCAGGTGATAGAGATTAAACTCTGATCCCTCCTGTATTGATTTGTATTGTAAGTGTACTGTCTAACCTCATGCTGTAAAGTGCTGCACAAACTGTTGGCGCTATATAAATCCTGTATAATAATAATAAACAAATCCTCCTACATAGGTTTTATTTGTTTATTAGCAGTCTTCCCCTCTCTACACCCTTTCAGAAGTGCAGATTGTGTTAATAATCTTTCTTCATCTGTCTCAGCACATAGGGAAGGGCGGAGAGACTGCAGTTACAGTGTGTGAGGGCTGATTGGAGGAAAGGTACACACCCTCCTTCACACACAGCAGAAGAATAGACAAGCTTCGTTCTGAGCTCTCCCTCCCAACACAAATGTATCTCATGTGTTGGGAAAACTTGTCACAAGTGACTGATGCTGATAACAGAGGAACGAAGCATCAGAGAGAAACGACACTCAGAGCTTTGGAGAGAGATAAGTAAGCACTATAAATATATGTGCTTAGGTCAAAATCCATGACTGGGTTTACAACTAGACTAAACTGTCCAAACAAAGTAGCAGTTAGATGTTTGTCTGGACAGCTTTGCTTTTATTTAGTCATTCAAAACCTTTATCCCAGTAGGAACAAAATTTGTTGTAACTGCTTTTATAGTGTTAGGCAGGCCATACAGGGTTCGAATTTCTATCTACCAACTTTGGTACAACCAGCATACCAGGTTTTACCTATGATTATCATTAGCGGCTGTTATACCGGCTAGCAAAAGTCACTGTCTTCTCCCGGTGGGGATGCCCCCCCCCCATTGCCAGGAGAAGACAATGGCCCAACAGGATGGAGTCCCACATCAACACTGTCTGTGTTAATGGGGGAATCAAGCAAATTTCTTCCGTGCAACTGATGGTGGCAGGAAATACATTTGCTCCATGTACAGCTGGCCTTACCTGGAGTTCAACTTCAATTTGCTAATCTAGTCTATCTGATGTCTGCTAGTCTATAGCTTTCCTCAGGCTGACAATACTGCTGTCCAAAGGTGCCTGCTTTACTACTTCACCTAGAATGCAGACCCCCTAAGACAGGAAATGTGTTACTGGCATGATCACCTGGTGAAATGAAGCAAAACAAAGCCCAAAGAAAGAAAACAAATGCAGACACCTCATATAAGGATTGGTAAACTGAAATAGTCTGCAAAAATGCTCTCATAAGAAAAAGCAGCAAAAAGATCAATGTGAAGCCCAGAGTATCTCACAAGATATCCTGGGGTTGTTTTACAAAACTGGAGAGTGCAAAATCTGGCGCAGCTCTGCATAGAAACCAATCAGCTTTCAGATATTTTGTCAAAGCTTAAATAAACAAATTGAAGATAGAGGTTGATTGGCTACTGTGCACAGTTGCACCAGATTTTGCACTCTCCAGTTTTGATAAATCAACCCCACTATGTGGATAACGATGTGACTGATATGGCATATGTGACATTCACCAAGTTTTCTAAATCCTGATCTCAAGGACTTCAGTGTGTTTTGCTGTCTGTCAGAGACACCATAGGACTGGATCTCAAGTCCCATAGTGTGCTGTGTGAAATTCCATGGGCACAGATAGGTAGAGTTTTTGCTTTGTTTTGTAGGTGCATTACTTTTCCCTTTGTCAATAAATCAAATGACTGTTTCTTGGAGATTAATACATACATATGTGTCTGGTCTATTTCTGGTTATAAGTAGGAGTGTGGAGTTCATCATGAAAAGCCAATCTAACCTTCAACTTTTCTGTGTTCCAATCCCCAGCAACTCCATGACACGAAGGATACACTATCCTAGGGTTGGCAAGCTAAAAATAACACTGAGCATCATGTGTTACAGTAAACAACATTTCCATTAACAAAGATTCCAAATTGTAGACCATACCAAATAGAACTGTACATGCCATCTTACTTCCTTGTGGTTTGGTTTTCCAGTTTAGATTGACAGCGTATATTTGAAAACACACAAGTGGCAGAACACCTTGGGATAATATGTTCTCTAAATTTCTATTCTATCTCTCAGCAAGCTATTCTTTTGTTTGCCTGACTAAAACAATCAAACATGATATCTCTTTTTCTGATCATACTGCAAATAGAAAATAAAACATTCATAACTATACCTTTGAATAATTGATGTCCTTTGTGTCACTTAACTTTTGGATAATAACTTTTCTGTCTGTAATTTTGATGGTTTTCTATCACTGTCATTTTTTCATCATTTTGTGTATGACTTTTTGAGCTGAATCTCACATGGCCACACTGTTCACATTAAAGCGAATAAAGAAACTATGGTACAAAAATGAAGTAAAATACAACCATTTGCATGATATGCTGGGGTAATATAACCATTTCACAATATTATTCAATTAAAAGTATTAACCTATAAGTATTGTATTGACTTTGAGCTATAGATGGATTCTGTAACTACTGACTTTTAAGAAACAAATATTTACCAGTCCAGGGAGACCAGTGCTGTCTTCCCCACAGTCTGTTCTGTGCTGGGCTTTAGCTCTCTGGTGCCACCATCTTGAATTTGGGAGCCAGATATAATTTTCTGATATCTCATAGTTGGATGTGCAATATGCACGCACAAGGCAGGGAAGTGCAGCAAGACTAGTCCTGTAGCCCCCCTGGGATGTGTAATGTGTCCCAGGAGAGTGTGGAGTGGACAGCAGGAGGGTGGGTCTAGTGTATGCTATTCTCGCCGAAGGGAGGATTGAGAAATTGAGAGTGGGTCCATGTCAAAAAAAGGTACACAAAAAAAGCTGCAAATGTTTTAGATGCTGGAGGCAAGAAAAGATATGAGCTGCATTACTTATTGGATGAAAGTTCTGAAGCATGCTACATAGTGTTTAGGCAAATGCGTGCATATGTTTAATTTGTGTATATTTAAAGCTGTACTCAAAATGTATTTTTTCGTTTGGATAGAGCAGTAAATGATAAAACCTGTCAGTTTTTTATTGCTGTCTGTGTCCCCACTGGTCACATATATCTTCTCTATATGACCATTGTTATTGGGGCAGGAAGTGACAGGAAATCTAAAAGGTTTTAGTAGTCACCAGAACAGGAATAGGGTTTAAATATTCCAGTGGGGATATCTGTTCTGGGGATAACTGTCTCAAGAGGGAATTCTGTTAAATTTGGAGTGATTAAGGGCATCTGTCAAGGGACTATTGTTTACATCAAGCAAGATTGGGTTTGCATTCCCATACAAATTTACTGAAAGACAAAACCCTCTTGAAGCAGTTCAAATGCAGATCAAAAGTAGGTCAGCTGCAGGTCAAATTAATGAGCTTAGAAGCTTGTCAAACTAATTCTATCAACAAAGGCCCAAAGCCTGTCAACACAGGCCCTTGCTTTTGCTCTGTATCTGGAGAAGAACTTAAATGGGAATATCCAAAATAGATTACCGATGGTAAAAAAGTCAAAACCTCAGAAGTACTGCAAGTCTGTCTCTAATCCATTAAAATGATCTCCAAGGCAAAGGGGTTGATTTACTAAAGGCAAAAAGACTGTGCACTTGACAAGTGCAGTTGCACTAATTTTCACCAGAAAAGTGAATGTTTTGAAGCTCTGCTGATTTCCATCATCCCGTCCTGTGCGTGTGAAGTGAAGCTTGAACACATTCAGTAAGTTCTGGGGGAAAACAAGTGCAATTGCAACTGCAAAGTGCACAGACTATTTGCATTTAGTAAATCAACCCTGAGTCTTATTGTGTTTGGAATATGGATGGCCTCTAAAGGGGATGTCAATAGGTATGTGTATTAGAGCAAGGGTTGTACCATCATCCAAGACTTAATGAGATAAAAGGTTTTAGGAGCCTGGCTCCCAGCCAGGGTTTACCAAGGAAAAGATGAGCAAATGAACTATCATACAATTTAGAAAAAGTTTATTGATACATAGTACATGACAAGAAGGGTCAGTAGTAAATTAAAAACATAGGTGACTTGGTCATGGACATTGTTTCGACTAGTTTTGCTGACTGTGACGCTTCATCAGGGAAAACATCTGTAATTTAATCGACACAAGATCAATGACAATATAGTCAGTCATATACAAAAATGATATAAAAATATATATAGTTCAGAAAAATCACTAGCAAGTCGAGGGTCTGGATTCTGGGTAAAATAAAGTACTTTATTTTACCACCCAGACTCCAGCCCCTCGACTTGTTAGTTTCCCCCAGTCGCTGCGGGAGACCCCACTGGTGACGCCTGGTGCCGTGTGCACACCAGGACTTGGGTAAGCAGCCTTGCATCCTTCCCTTTCCCCCCTGTACAATATACATTTTTCTGAACTGTATATATTTATATATATTTTTTGTATATGACTGACTATATTGTCATTGATCTTGTGTCGATTAAATTACAGATGTTTTCCCTGATGAAGCGGCTCAGTCCGCAAAACTAGTCGAAACACTGTCCATGACCAAGTCACCTATGTTTTTAATTTACTACTGACTCTTCTTGTCATGTACTAGCCCTCTTTACATTGTACAATATAGTCCATTTGCTCCTCTTTTCCTTGGTAAGCCCTGGCTGGGAACCAGGCTCCCAAAACCCTGTATATCCATATGTGTTTTACAGAATGATATTAATAAGTAGGGATAGGCGAAAGTAATGGGTGTAATGTGGTGTCAGAGGGGGCGGGGTCACCAGTTTACGTCACCCGGTGATCCCGCCCTCAGCTATATAACAGATGTCACCGAGAAGAAGCGTCACTTTGCGGGAGCCTCCCATGGAGGTAGAGCTGTTGCAGTTTTTTTCTCTTCTTTTTTCAGCTTGTCGGGCGACGGGAGATGGATCTATATCGCGGGACATTTTATTTTTTAATTTTTTAATAAAGGACTTGTCCCAAAGTGTCTCCTATCTTTTTTACTATTTTTGGCACTTTTTTGTGAATTGGTAGGGGTACAATGTACCCGTTACCAATTCACATAAGGGGAAGGCTGGGATCTGGGGTTCCCCTTATTAAAGGGGGCTTCTAGATTCCAAAGGGCCCCCCACACACAGACCCCCACAACCACCATGCAAGGGTTGTGGGGATGAGGCCCCTGTCCCCATACACATGAGGGACAAGATACTTTGGGGGGTGTAGTATATTGTGTCTAATATATATATATGTGTGTGTATACATGTGTATATATATATATATATATATATATATATATATATATATATATATATATATATATATATATATGTTATATATATATATTTATTATATGTAGTGTTTTTATTTAGGCATTCTAAAGACAAGTTTATTCTAGGCAGGCCGCTTTGGTAGCCGTTATCTAATTGCGCATATTAAAAGAGGGTTTGTTGGTCAAAGGACAAATGGCCAGACCAGACTTACTGGAACAGATAATGATTATCTTAATCTAATCAGTATTCACACATATCAAAGGGGGAATATGCAAGAATGTAAATTGGGGCAGCTTTATAATTACAACTATTCACAGCGTGGGGTTGTCTCCGGTCACTCTGAAAGACCGGGGCAGATCAAAGCATTTAATGGAAACGCCCAATCAAATTGCTCAGACATTCAGTGTGTGTGGGGGGGATATAACAGGACATTCAATCTGTTTAGAAGTGTGTGTTCTTACGAAAGCACCCAAGAGTCACATGTCTCCATGGGGCTCTAAATATTTACTAGCACTGTTGTGATATGAACTCTGTTGGATTTTTTGTCATCTGTAAGACTGTTCTGTTTTGGAAGTCAATAAAATCTCTCTCTGGGAGAATCGGGTTTTGCTGCGGAGACAATACTTTTAATAACTATATTCCATCTACGAGGAAGGAACGATTATATTAGATCACTACAGGGGGCTACTCCAAAGCATCCTCCCCTTGTTGAGGGCATGTGGCCTGGTACGATTCAGGAGGGGGCGCTCTCTCATCCCCATCCTCTTTTCCTTTGGCCTGACAGGTTGCGTTGCGTGCTTGGATAAGGGTCTGGTATGAATTTTGGGGGGACCCCTACGCCCTTTATTTTTTAAATTTGACGCAGGGTTCCCCTTAATATTCATACCAGACCTGAAGGCCCTGTTATGGATTTTGGGGGGACCCCCACGCAATATTTTTTTTAATATTTGGTTCGTGCCATTTTTTTCAATGAGTTTTATCTATTTTGCCGGGACCCGACAATTCATTACAGCCGCGATCAGTTTAAAATTTTTCCTTTAGAAATGTAATTTTGCTGTGGTACTTTTCTAAACACGGGAAAACTGTGCCACTGTACAGGCATACTATAGACACCCCCAGGCACGATGTTTAAAGGAATATTTCATTTTTATTGTTTCACTTTAAGCATTATTAAAATCACTGCTCCCAAAAAAATTGCCATTTTTAAAACTTTTTTTTGCATTGATACATGTCCCCTGGGGCAGGACCCAGGTCCCCAAACACTTTTTATGATAATAACTTGCATATAAGCCTTTAAAATTAGCAGTTTTGATTTTTCATGTTTGTGTCCCATAGACTTTAACAGTGTTCATGTGTTCGTCTGAATTTTTGGCCTGTGCGCAAGTTCTGGTGCGAACCGAACCAGGGGGGTGTTCGGCTCATCCTTATTAATAAGTACATAAAGACAAAACTTTGTTTTTTAAGTTCACAAGTCTATGTTCACACTGTCTATGGGGTTGATAGACCCACTATCACCTTTTTATTTCTGTCTGTGTCCCCATTGGGAAGATATACCCTTTCTATTTGAACTGGTCACCATTGCCACGAAGACAGAAAGGGTAACATCCAAAACTTTTTGAGTTGGCACAGGAACAAAAGGAGAGCGTTAACCCTCCAATAGGAACACCTGTTTAGGTGACAACTGTCTAAGACGGGAATTCCCCTTACTTGGAAAACTATGCTTGTATAACTGAGACAGGAAATGATGGCAAATCGTTTCAATTGTTTAAATAAAAACAACCTGCAAAGAGTTTTACAGGGATTTCTTGTATTTGGAGAGTGAGAAGTTGGTAACATGGAGGAGGCAACCGGCCGCATCCAGTTTCAACGAGGTATCAGTGACATGGCGAATAATTGTAACCACTTTTTCCCAGAATCGTGTGATAAGAGGACAATGCCACCAGATGTGTAGGACCGTACCTTTGTCTTGTCCACATCGCCAGCAAAGATCCGAGGTTTGGGGGAACCTGCAAAGAGTTTTAACTCTTCCCTATTCTATAGAAATTACATTTTGTATTACAGTTTTGGCTACAAATAGACTAAAATGGATCAGGGGGAGCATTGTTAGAACATGTGTCTTTAGGTGGAATTAACATTAAAAAGCATACTTACATGGAAGTGTCACTTTTTTGCATGTATTTAAATGAAGCTATGTGACACCTCTTTCCATAAAATAATCAGTATTTTTGCACTTCTAGAATGAAATAATAAAAATGGCCAACTAAATGCTCAAATTGTAAACTAAATCCAGATCATTCTGATTAAAGGATATTTACCACATGCTGGGATATGTTTGTGCTGTATCTAAGAGACAAACCCAAAACAGTGAAAACTAATTAAACAGAAATATATTCTTGGACTAAGTTATTTAAATAGAAGGCTCAACATCTTGTCTTTCCTAGAAATTATGTAATGTATAAATTAATTCCCCTTATGAGTGGCATTGAGGCATGTTGTCTCTGTTTCATCTTTTCTCCTAGTGAGCTTGTGACTTATACAATGGGAGATGTTTTAATGTCATTGTATAAATGTTCATAGACATTTTTCCTCTAAATTCACAGTATGTGAATACAAGAATAACAAGGAATATGCACTATTACTTATATTACTTAAGAACTCTTTGTGCTTCCAGTCTTACTAGAAAAGTGGAAAATAATTTTTAACACTAAACTCTGTTTAAATCATCATAAATCTTCCAGAAAGAACACTGTAATACTTAACTGTTTAAATTAAATATAACTCTCACTTTTTATTAACCTCGACAATGGTCAGTTTTTCGCTTGTATAATTATCAGTCACACAATTTATACCTAACATCAGTATAGATTCCAAATAAGCCTACTTATGCTTTGACGCTATAATCTAAGCCAGGATAAATCCAGTAAAACAAGAAAATGTAATATTGAACACCTGTGTTCCTGACAGAGGGTTGTTCTTTTTGCCACCAAAGCTTGTGAAGGACAGTCAGTCCTGCTTGTTATCATACTTATTTCTATGCAGTAATGGTTCCTTTGTACTAGTGTTGTCCTCTATAAGTATCCTTATTGTATTACTTTTCAGAGGGCCTTTGAAAGGTGGTGAGAAAGTGTTATTATCCCTTAAAAGTCATCACAGCAACATCACAACTGAAGGTCATGTTCAACAAGAGGGAATTCCTGCCTAATGTGCCAGAGGGGATATTTTCTGCCACACAAAGCATTGTGTCCATGGCATATACTGTATATACCCCATGTACAGCTGCCTTTGCAACTTAAGGGGGCTTTGGGAGGGTGGGAGAGGGCTATAAAAATGGGAGGTTGAGCCACCACTCCCACCTTCCACCCTCACAAAAGCCCCCAAGCAAAGGCAGCCTAACAGGGGTACCTATGCACAAACTGAAAGTGTAAACTAGGCCTTACTCTAACATTGCCATGTGGTGTATTTTCATTTTGATAATTGTTCTTTTCAAGCTATGTGCTTTCTATTCAAACACGTCTCTGAATTCAAATGGAAAATGAAGCCCTTGTCAAGAAAAGGCTGTGTTTGACCCGCTTTGCATGCAATTCAGTACACTTGAGTAGGGCATGTTGTACCCAATGGCAAAACAGCACAACTCAAAGCAAGTCAAATACATCTTCGGAACTGCCTTGTTTTCCAAACAAACATTAAACCCTGGAAACCATCACCCATCAAAGTCGGCCCTTATACAAGTGGTCAATTCAAGGCGTCAAATACATGCTTCTTGAACTTCATCTTATTAGTTACATCAGGGACTAAAGAATCTATAATAAAAACAAAAGAAGAAGGCGCACCTTCCTAGTTAATTATCACAAGACTCTTTTTTGAATAAAACCTGATTCCAATGTACTCACAAAGGTACACGATAGAGTGCATGTAACATAATCCAGTCCCAACTCTGAATACTTGTCCATCCACAGGGGCACAGCTTACGCATTTCAAGGGCTATGCCCTCTTCTTCAGAACTTCAGGGTTGTTGGGCCTTCTTCTTTTGCTTTTATCTCAGTGTTGGTTTTTCCCTCTGAAAGTGGGCAAGGCGGTGTGGTGTGCAGCACTGCTCTTGGCCTGCACTCACCATCTTGAGGGACTACCTGTAGCGCTGTTTTTTAAGGAATCTATATCTATTCATGGGTCTGCAAATACTAATGCACAAAATGTAAGCCTGGGCAAATCTTGGTTGTGGGCACATCCCTCATTTAAAGTCATATGTTGTGGTCCACAATAGAGTCACCGTGGCACATGTGATAAATTAATAAGAAAAGATAAGCATGTGTATACATTTTGAGAATGTTTGTATTTCACCGATATACAATTAAAAGAATATGGAATAACAGCCATGCTAGGATAATGTAGTTAAAATGCCATTTTCCAGACCCAAATTTTGAAAGTCACAGAGCCAAGCAATAGCAGGTTCAGCTTTCATATAGTCACTGACTCCATTGTTTGTGCATATTCTGTCACTTCTGCATAACTCATCACTTGAATGCAGATGTTCTCCTCTCCTGCAGTCCTTAGGAGTTTTTCCATTAAAATGCTAATCTAAGTATACACTCCAGATTTTCATTTCTGAAATAGGCATTTTTTATGCTTTATTTCTGTATCATTGTGATCTCCTGTATCAGAATCTAATCATATGTTATCGCATTCTAAATACAAAAATGAATCTCCTTAGACTGATGCTTTTGGTGGTCCCTGGAAGGTTAACTCCACAATAGGGTTGAAAAAGCCATCAAGGGAATTTACATCTTACTAGAAATATATCTGGGCTATTACTAAGAGGCACAGTAGGGCAAGTCTTAACTCACATATGTAAAATAAAAAAACAACTCCAGGCACCAAGAAAAATCATTAAAGAAGAATTCCAGTTAAGATTTTGTTTTCTTATCCTTGCTCCATGTTCTGCATGCAGGGTACCTTTGTGGACTCTCCTCCAGCAATAGCTCTGTGGGAACTCCCAACTGTGCTTCATTGAACCTCATCAGCTGCTTGCTGTCATGGCCAGGTGTTGTTGTAAAGTGGCTCTAAAACCTGAAGGCTTTCTACCGTAATGCATTCTCTGTATTAAAGTGATATTAAAGTCTTGGATTTTTATGTTTAAAAATAACAAACATGTTATACTTACCTGCTCTGTGCAGTGGTTTTGCACAGAGAAGCCCAGATCCTTCTCTTCTCGGGTCCCCCGTCAGCGCTCATAGCCCCTCCTTCCTGCCCCCACAGCAAGCAGATTGCTATGGGGCACCTGGGCCGAGCTGCAGCTCTGTGTGTCCATTCAGACACAGAGACGTGGCTTGCCCCCCTCCCCTCTCCTCATTGGCTCACTGACTTTGATTGACAGCAGCGGGAGCCAATGGCACCTCGCTGCTGTTTTAGCCAATGAGGAGGAATAGTCCCAGATAGAGCCGAGACTCTCGTGCAACATCGCTGGTTCAAGATGGGGTTTAGGTAATTATTTGGGGGGGGGGCTGAGGGGGGCTGCTGAACACAGAGGGTTTTTTATCTTAATGCATAGAAAGGTAACCCCCCCCCAGTCCTGACCTTACCTAAGCCCAATCTTGATCTATCAATGTGCTATTGGCTCCCATTGCTGTCAATTACAGCCAGTAGTAAGGGGGCAGATGCGGAGCAGAGCACAATTGCCCTCATAGCAAATGGCTTGCCTTTTGTGGGTACCCAGCAGGGGGAAGCAACCAGGAGCTTTGGCGGGGGACCCGAGAAAGAAGAGAAGGGTCGGGCTGCTTGGGCAAAACTATTGCACAGATCAGGTAATTATTACATGTGTGTGGTGGGTTTGCAATCTATTTAATGCCCCCATAATCTCACGATGCAGCTATGGCAGCCAGTGGTCTTTACTAGTGGCCCAAACAGCACAGTTTCAATGCCCAAAGAAGCTTGAACTGCTAGAATGTTTTAGATACATTGCAGAGACACTGAGGAATGGAGTTAAAAAATGTAACTGCCTAGCTGTGATACTTGGAATTACATCTTGTTTGCCACAGTAGAGATTTTCCAGTCAATTTGTGCCTTTTCTATATAGAAGGGAAGAGACTATTGTTGTTCATACTTCTGCTTAATCAGAAAATTATCTCATCACTTATCAATGGCCAGCCTAAAGGTGCCCATAGACATTAGATGATATTCTTCCTTTGTAGTTAAATTGCACAGCAATACACTTTTTAGGGGCTATCAATCAACAGCCCAAAATTTGTGTTTTTGGGGAACAAACTGATTGAATGGGTTAGAAAATCTTGCCCAATTACCGTTATTTTGCCCCGCCCTTTCCGTATTTATCTCTCTCTCCTTCCTCCATTAACCTAAACAAAAGTGTTTATATAAATGTGGCTAGAGTACTCTTGTACATGGGAGAAAATAGCCCAGGAGACATTGTGAGATGGTATAATCATTCATGTATGCTGAGCACTAATGTATATGGCTACCTTTAGACCATACTGCTGTTGACTAAATGGTACTTGTAATGCTAAGCATAGTGACGCTAATGACTACTCTACTATCATTGAGTAGGTGGAAAAGTTGCACACTAAAACTCCAGCTGCAGTTTACACTTCAAGGATCCAATACAAGGATTCAAAAATGTATTGTCATTATAGAATCGCAGTTCATACAATGAAATTGTATTCAGTATCCTTATGCTTCAATTAAAATCAGATAGTAGAGGTCAGTAAGGACTATCTGAAAAAAATACTTTCTACAACTACATTTGTAAAACAGAGAACTGTTTAAAAATAAAGAGAAATGGGAAATATAAATATTCAGATTAGCTGAAGAGAAACTAAAGTAAAAAAATATATATACAAATCTTAATTATGTAATATTATATACTGTAGATATACAAGGGTGGAATTTGAAGCAGCCAGAATCTGAAGCAGTTGAACATGGTAACCAATCAGCTTTGATCTTTAGGAGTTAAGCTTTGACAATGGAAGATAGAAGCTGATTGGTTGCCATGCAAAGCTGCTCCAGATTCTGACTGCTCCAGTCTTAGTAAATTCCTCTCACAATACATGTCCAAATGTCCAATTGAAAATATCAATAAATAAAATAACTTTTTTTTCTAACAGACGTTGGCTTTGTCAAAGTTAGAGCCCACCCAAGGACCTGTCTCAGGAGGGACACAAGTGACTATCACTGGAACAAACTTAAGTGCAGGAAGCAGTGTGAAAGTGATGTTTGGGGGACAGCCATGCATTTTTGACAGGTAACATTGCCTTTGTCATTTAATGTTGATTATTTGCATTGAATATATCTCACTTTTTTTTTTTATTTTTTTTACTGTGACCATGGTTTATCTGTGGTGCTCAGATTAAACACATGTTCATTTTTTTTTAATTCTTTGCATTATTTATCAAGCATAGTAAAATTAAACCACAAGAGTAAAATAAAATTTGGTTATATAACTGTGTGTATAAAACATCAAAACTGTTTCATAATGATCTGCAATCTTGCAAGTGATTTGCAAGATTAAAGCAGTGACATGAGACAGTCACATACTGAATGTATTAGTATTCAATAGTTTTATGATTTGTCAGATAATGTTCTTTTAATGCAGTTTTTCTTGAGAATATATTATGAAGCACACATAATATATTCAGATTAAGGTTACAGGCTATTTCACAAAGTGCTTTAAATCTGCACAAAATTATCTTGTTCCCATTTGTATGATAAAAAAGGAAACCAGTAATAGGATTAACTTATTTTTTTCTTCTTTGGTATTTATGATAGCTCTTTAGACCAGACTTGAAGGGAAGTGGACCTAAATACCCAAAGTGAAAAAGGTGGATGCAGTCATTAAGAAAGGCATGCAGCAATCTTTTCAGCCTTAGGCCTATTTACTGTAGTGTATAAAAGGACATGTATGTTCATAGTGCAATAAAGATGATGTAAATGGTTTGTTGTGCAGAAAAGGAAGTTTGAGTTTCTTTCCAGTATTACAGTATATGGTACTGCCTTATAGCGTTATCAAATCATGTATCTTCTTGAAATTCAGCATTTACCTAGCCCTGTTCATCACACTACTCAGTTTCTTTTTAACCCTATTCAGATGTCCTTAGATGAGGCTCCATTCACAATTCACAATTTGGAATTGCTGGCAGAATCGCAGCGATTCTGCCCAAAATTCCAAATTTCGGTGCAAACTCGCAATGTGCATTAGGTGCCATTATCTTTTAAGGGGCTTTTAGGAGGTTCCTTTTTGGTGAAAAACATGCACAGGGCATTCCATTCAAGTGAATGTGCTAGCCCTATGCAACACACATATTTGTGTGAGAATTGCAATTTGAAAATCGTGTAGCAGAAACGCTGCTCGTCCCGCTATGCAATATGTGAACAGGGCCTTACCGAATGTCATTGAAACTCACTGAAGTCTTGTGGTGGACTTCCTTTTTAATGACGATCCCAATGCATTAATAGAGTAGCAGGCAACGTACCTGCACTGCAGCATACCACAATGCACATTTAGTGTGTTGCAATAAAACAGGTCATGTTTATTTTTGGCTGCATTGGGATTCATTGACAGCCAATTAAAAATAAGTAGGCTGCCGTAATGCAACACATATTAATGCAGAACCACAAGCACCCCAATGTGTGCTCATTTTCAAACTATTTTTAAGTTTTGTGCTTTTTTTTTTTTTGCTCAGTTGCTGAAAGTATTGAAGCAAGAAAAGTGCATGTTGCACACTATATGTTCAGGAGATGTTATAAATACAATTTGGATGTGTTTCTTAGCAAAAACAATGTACACACACACTCAGGTTGAACTGGATTGACTGGTCTTTTTTCAACCATATATTATATAGCTGTATCAAAAAATCATTCCTTGACTTTTTCCATAGATACCCCTCGGGGGTACATATACCTCTAGATGAGAATACTGGTCTGTGGTGTTTCTGCTCTGTACGTGAGAGGGTTTATGTATATATATATATATATATATATATATAAATAAACATAAGGAGCTGCGCTCTCAAAATTACATGTGACCCAATAATAGGTGCAAAAAAACGTATATAAAATTATAACAATAAGTGACTCACGTGACATATAAAAAGTCCTCCAATGAATGGGGAAATCTTGAAAAAGCCTCCAATGGAAGAATGGGTGAATAAAACAAACAGCAAAATATGGTGACTTTATCCTGTGACTTTAGGACAGACAAAAGTGAATCCACAACCACAGAGTGCACACTTACCAGCTGCACAAGCTTTAAAGCTTGTGGCTAACACCCAGTCAGGGCCTTTTCCTCCAGGGACCTCAGGTGACCAATCAAACCATATGGCGCTATGGACTGTTGATCGTGAAGGTGGTCAGAAGTAGAACGTTCAAATCCACACTCGATGTTAATGGTAATACCAGCCTATAGAAAAATCAGGGAAATTTGTCATAGGTAAAACCAGATGGTGTTTAATTGGTAAAAATCAGTATTGCTCTAGAGATGGAATTATTCTGCTGTATCCTGCATATCACTATCCTGCTGCAGTTCAATTTCAGGGTCTTGGCAATCTTCTTATAGCCTTGGCCATCTTTATATAGAGCAACGATTCCATGAGGTGGCATGTTGAACTTCCAGTGACCAGTATGAGAGAGTGAGAGTGATAGCACCAAATTTAACACACCTGCTCCCCATTAACACCTGGGACATTCTAAGTCACATGACACCGGGGAGGGAAAATGTCTAATTGGGCCCTATTTGGACATTTTCACTTAGGGGTGTAGTCACTTTTCTTGCAGCAGCTTAGACATTAATGGCTGTATGTTGAGTTATTTTGACGGGACAGCAAATTCACACTGTTATACAAGCTGCACACTCACTACTTTACATTGTAGCAAAGTGTAATTTCTTCTGTGCTGTCACATAAAAAAATATAATTAAATATTTACAAAAATGCAAGGGGTGTACTCACTTTTGTAAAATACTGTGTATATATATATATATATATATATATATATATATATATATATATATATATATATATATATATATATATATATATATAAGCTCAGCCTTCACTTCTTGAAAGGTTTAACATTTAACAAAAGCCCAACAAACCAATTTTAATTTAAAAAGTGCATTAACTTTTTTTTTCATTTCACACCAATTTTCATGGTGAAAAAAGTTTATCCTTTATTCTATACATTTTAGATGATGTTTGGGTGTTAGCTATAAAGATATTTTACTTCGCAGATTTTAGTGATACAAAGCAATTATTATTTAATGTGTATTTGTGATAATGTGCATCTGTAATACAGGGACATGCATATGTACTGTGTATGATATATATGTTTATTGAGTGCTGCATGATTAGTCATGATGTTTGCTGGCTTTGTTACAGGAGAACAGCAAATGAAATATTCTGTAACACCACAGCTTCCCTTGAAGGCTTGGAGAAGGTGAAAGTGACTGTTCAGATTGACAAAGCCAAAATTCCTCAGGAATTAATATTTGAGTATGTGGAGGATCCTAGAATTATCAAACTTGAACCAGAGTGGAGCATTTTCAGGTATTGTATAGACCACTGCAGACAGTATTTACAATAAAATACTGCATATCCATTAGAGGTGCATCATTTGTAACTGAATCAATATGATAACATATTATTATTATTATTATTATTATTAATATTATTAATAAAAATAATACTCATTATACATTTATAAACTCAGCTTTCACAGACTGGTTAATAATAAAAATGCAGAGTTTGGAGCTAGGACAATATTTCTTAGAAACTTTTTATAGTTGGCCATCATTGAAGCGATGTATTCAAATTATGGAGTGTGCACACGATAATACCATTGACCTTTCTCAGCTCCACTGCTCATTAAACCTGTTCACTTGTCTTGTAAAGAGACAAGATGAGGTTAGGAGCAGTCTGATCAATAGACTAGGTGACAGCTCCTTTATATCTTATCATTTGGCTTAGACTTGCTTCGTATGTATGTATGTATAGGCTGGATTTATAGAAGTTCTATATTATATAATCCAAAGAAATCTAAAACGTAAACTAGAAAAAAAATAGATTGACAGAGTAATTTATTAAATACTGTACATTTAAAACCTTAATCTTACTGTAAGTATATCTATTTATCCTGAAGACCTTTCTATAGCTTGCAGACTTGGAAATGCCTAGTTAAAAATGTCAATGTACTTCTTTGCCTTTGTGCTTGGGACTGTAAAAGTTTGATTTGTATTTATTGATGAATCACTTAATGCACATAGCAATAAGGTAACTTTACTAAATGACTTAAAAAGGTGGTATTTTAAGGCATTTGTTCTACTAGATGTCCTTCATTCTTATGCATAACTGTAGGTCTTGGGTGCAAGTTAAATCACTGAGCTCATATCAAGAATTTACTTACCTAATTTTCAGTCCTCTTTCTTAAAGGCCAATTCAACCTACAATTTAAATCCGCTAAATGCATGTCAGATACATTTAAATGCAGAATAAAGTCTTACGGCTTGTTTACATTAGAAAACAGAAACTATGAGAACAGAAAGCCTGTCTCCTGCCATTGCACTGTATATAAGGACCCTGCTAAGTCAGACCCATAACTCTTCATTCAGCAAAACTCATGCTTGTTACTGATTGGCAATGGTGAGCTGAACATACCTGAATTTTGGTTAGGGGCAGGTTCAGCAAACCTTACTACAGTTTGGGTGCCAAATCTGAACCCCACTGAAGTCAAGGGGGCCGAATGGTTAAAAGCAATAATGGATATTTTCTAAGCTAGTAGGAAAGGAATTGACAATCACTGGTCTCAGGGTCATGTACTAAAACAAAACTTTTTTCAAAAACTCTGGCGGGAAACATCAATTTTAATAATGCTTAAAGTGAAACATTAAAATTCTAAATTTATTTTAATTAGCATCCCTGGGGGATGCTTTGAACTTGCCTATGAAATGGCACATCTGTACAATCTATATCAGGGATCCTCAAACTACGGCCCTCCAGTTGTTCAGGAACTACAATTCCCATAATGCCTAGTCATGTCTGTGAATGTCAGAGTTTCACAATGCCTCATGGGATGTGTAGTTCTGCAACAGCTGGAGGGCCGTAGTTTGAGGATCCCTGATCTATATAATCTACTACAGCAAATTAGCATTTATCTGGCAAAAAAAAAATTGCCAGATAAATGACAGCTCACATATGCTTTATTATGTTCCCCACAACCCTGGCCCAGTGGATTTAGCTCTGACTCAGAGGGGGAGGGGGTGGGGGGTCTGGGAGAGCGTTAGATCTCTGCAGGAAGACCACTGCTTCCACACACAGAACAAGGGTCCATCTCTACAGCCTTATGGCAGGTGACAAGCTTTTCTACTCAGGCTGTCTCTCTAAAGAAAATGAACAATAAGACCATTCCTACTCATACAAGTTTTTATGTACCTGGAATGCATTTAGCTGATTTAAACCAAACATTAAGCTGGGCTTTTATTGTCTCGTTATTATTTCCAAGTCTTTTAACTATCTAAGACTGAGTAGAAAATGTAATCACGCAGAGGAGGGACACCCCCCTATAGCAGGTTTTGTTAATGACCAATGACCATTAATATGTCCATATTTGTAAAATTTTTCACATGTGATCAATTTGTACTGTGTAATTGTTTAGTATTCAGTTGGTTCTGCATTTCTCCAGTCATTTTAAAACAAATGATCCCGTGAGGATTACAAAACATATTTATACCTATTCATTTGTCATGTCTTGCATTTTCATGCTGATCACTTGTTAAGTCAAAATCAGATACTGGTAACCTAAATTACGCTGGCATGATATATATAAATCTTTGAGGAGTTAAGTATGAAAGAACATAGAAAAAGGATTTATTATACAGGCTCAATGATGTTTCACACAGCTTGTTTGAAGTCTATTTTTTTGTACCTGTCATTTCTCTCTTTTACAAACCAAAATAAACTAAAAGAGGTATTTAACGTTGCATGCCAAACTGAACATCTAAGCAGAGAAATATGTGACTTGGTTAAAACAGCTGACACATCTACAAATCCTTCCAATTAGTGCTTTATTCGCCAAGAACAGAATCTAGGAATCTGCTTATTTCATTTTATCTGGAGGCTGTAGAACAGTTTATGAGCAGGAGATTCCATGTTGTTCAGCGCAATTATATCCAGGCAGGGGCTGCCAGGTAGAAGACTTTACAGAACCAGAAGCTTTTTTCATGAAAATATATAAAGCAATGTGCAAAACTCTACTTTTTAGTTAATATGGAGTTCGTTTACTAATATACCATTGCGTTATTATAGAGTGCTGTGGTATTGGAATTGATTTACAAAATATATAGAGGCTACTTACTTAGCAAGGTGAATTTTCACTTTGAAAACTGCACCTTCACATTGCAAAGTAAATGACAGATAAATGTGTGACCTTGTGTAAGCCTAATCATGTACAAGGGAAAAAAAAAATTCTTTGCTAGCATGTGATTGGTTGAATAAAGTCTACGCAGCTTCATTTTATTCACTTAGCTTAGTAAACATTATTGTTGCAAAGTGTACGGGAACTTCAAAAAGTATCTGCATTTCTTAAGTGAATCAATTACACTGCATCTCACCATAGTGTGCCTTAGGGTCAGTTCACACCAGATGCAGTTCTGTGCGCTTTTTTTCTGCACTTAAAATGCATGCACAGTGTTTTTCATGTATTCCAATGGCTCTAGTTCACACCATTCAGTCAGTTTCCGGTGCAGAAACTGACTGCATGGGGTGAACTAGAGCCATTGGAATACATAGAAAACACTGTGCATGCATCTTGTGCAGAAAAAAAGCGCACAGAACTGCATCTGGTGTGAACTGGCCCTTAAAAACAAATACATTTGCAGGAAAGCATCACATCAAAGGGCTTAATGTAATATTCTGTATTTACTCAAGTGGGCTCATATAAATACAAGAGTATAAATAGCAAACATTGTGTGCAGGTTTATGTATCCAACAACAACCTGATTTTATTCTTCAGTATTTTGCCTAGGAAATGCAAATCCTATTTATACCTTATGGCATACTGCATTTTTTGCATTGCTGTTGACTTTATTAAATAAGTCTGGTATTTGAATACATATATATATATATATATATATATATATATATATATATATATATATATATATATGCACCCGAATGTACAGGAACATACATAGTTCATCACCTGATGGTGCTTTCCAGTGAATAGGTTACTTGTTCAGTTTGATATGTAGAGCTATTAAAAAAAGAAATAGTGTTGAGAGATATGTCAGCCTAATAGTGATCTTTTATTGGGTTTAAGTGAATAAACTATTCTTGCATGGAAAATAACTCAAAAACATTTAGAACTCATGCACACTGTGTATTAGGCCCAGGCATTTAGGTGACGGTGGAAGGTGCAGCCCCCCTGCCGGCAGCCTATAAAAGTCTATGAGAGGCTGACAGTTGCTGTCACTGGACATTGCATGGAGCAATACTTACATTTAGGGCAGTATGCACCGAGAAATAAGTACCCGGAACGCAGACTGATAGCTTTCTAGGCTTTCATTCCTGCCCTAAATGTAAGCACCCCTCAGTGCACCGTCTAACCTCATCCATCTATGACAGCTTTCAGCTTCTAATAGACCTTTACAGGTTGCCAGCAGCGGGGTTGGGTGGTGTGTCTCTACCTAGCACAAGCACCTAATCACTGGAGTCTCATGCACTGGGGCTAAACTCCCAATGTGCATGAGGCCTAAGCAGTGACACTAAATATAATATTAGTAACAATAGCAAATATGTAGTCATTTATGATTACTTCTTATATGCATACCAGCTGCCTCTGTACATTATTGATATGGTTGGACAGGGCTTTCATTGACACCTTGACATGTGCAGCATTGTTCTATACTGTTAGCTTTTTTATATACTATATTTTTTTTATACTATAGGCATTAGGGTTCAAGGGTCATTAAATATTTATTTTAGGATCTCCATTACAGTTGCAACTATTACAACCCAGTTTTTCCAAAACTGACATGCTAGTATTTGAACACCCAACAAGTTAAACCCTTTGTTTCATACTCACAAGGAGAACATGTGCAAGCAAAAATAGTACAATTAAATGCTAAATATGTATGCTCACATTTAAGTAAACAGCCCTGGGCTCTTGGCTAGTTTACCTATTTCTTACTAAATGTAATTAAGCAGCAGAAACACACTTGATTGATCTAACATGTGAGAAAAATCACATTTCGTTGCGCAAAAGGAAGTCTTCAAAGCAAGTACAGTCTGTACATTTGAAGAGGTATTTCTAAACATGTTTTGCATTTGTAAAACTGATTTTTTTTTTTTTTTTTTTTTTTTACAATTATGCCAACATATTTTGGCTTAGTAAATATTGGATTTAGTGGGATATGTTTTGCATTCTACTTAGGTAGAATTAAATAACGAACAAGAGGCAGAAAACACCTCTAATATTGGTTATCACAGAGAACTGTACCAATGTAACAGTTAAAATAAGAAAGTGCTAGGTCCCCTGTCCTGTTCCCTTGCATAGACCAATTTGCTAATAGGGTAAAACCCAGTACACTGTGCCCTTACATTATTCTGATTGTTAAATTACCCAGTTGGATTTCAAATGTTTTATCTTCCTGGATATTGGTTACATGTACATGATTTTATTTTGTACATACACAGAATAAAACCAATATGCTCACTGCAGTATATCACCAAAAAATAAAGTATTAGGGAAAGAACAGCGTTTGTATCCTAGTCATGTCTTCTTGCCACTTACAGTTTTTAAATAAGAGAATGAAAGATTTCTTTGCAGTCCCCTCTATACATGATATATACCCTGCTAAGAAAATAACATAGTTTAATAGATGAAACTCCTGCTGCCAGTCTATTAATATCAGACCAGAAGATTGTGTATAGATGCATTGAGTCCCTGTGATCTGAATCATTTTTATTTTTCTAAATGTAGGATGGACTTGTAATACTCAGCTTTCCTATTAAATGCCATGCATCGTATGTTAAAGCTGAATTTGAGCCTGATAAAAAAAATATATAATTTAGTACTTATCTCCTTCCTGACTAATGACACCACAAAACAACTCATTCACTCCTTGATTATTTCCCGCCTTGACTACTGAAACTCTCTCCTTAATGGCCTACCCTTAAGCATGCTATCCCCCCTTCAGTCTATTATGAATTCTGCTGCTAGACTAATACACCTCACTAATCGATCTGTGACTGCCGCCCCTCCCTGCCAATCCCTTCACTGGCTTCCCCTTACCCCACCGTGTACAATTCAACATGCTAACCATAACATACAAAGCCATCCACAACATTGCCCCCATGTACATCACCAACCTCATCTGCAGATATCACCCAAATCGTCCCCTCCGCTCCTCCCAGGACCTTCTGCTCTCTAGCTCCCTTGTTACCTTCTCCCATGCTCGCCTTCAGGACTTCTCCAGAGCCTCTGCCATCCTCTGGAACTCCATGCCCCAGTATGTCTGATCAGCCCCTACCCTGTCCACCATTAGGAGATCCCTGAAAACTCTTTTTTTCAGGGAAGCCTATCCCACACCCACCTAACAACAACTTTCCCTGAGCCACCCCCCATCAAATTATTCTCTGCAGCTATTACCTTTTGTACCACCACCCCCTCCCTTTAGAATGTAAGCTCTACGAGCAGGGCCCTCCTGTACCTTTTGTATTGAACTGTACTGTAATTGTGTTGTCCCCCCTATACATTGTAAAGCGCTGCGTAAATTGTTGGCGCTATATAAATTGTGTATAATAATAATAATCTCCTGTGGCAAAAATCATCCAATGTTTTTTTTATGCAGCTTGTTCCTGTAGGTTTAAATTATGGGTTTAATGCAGCCTTGGCATGCTTAATGGAACTAACTTTCTGTAAAGGGAACCTGACTCTTCAAGCAGCTGTTATATACCCTGGAGGACTGGTCTACCACACTCAACCCTTCTGCTGCTGCCTTCAGGCAGCCCTGGCATCAGCATGGCTTAGCTGATTCATTCAGAGAGGCAAACAACCTCTCTCCATCCAGTACTGTCCACTATACTGTTCTTCCCTACTACTCTTGGAAGATCAGTGTCCTGCAGCACGGAGCTGTCAAAATGACAATGGAGAGTGAGCACGGTATTGGAAATGGGAGCTAGGATAGACCATGGTACCTTACTTTTCTCCTGCTTTTCTGACCAATGAGCCCACTATCTGCAAGCCAGGAGTGCCAGCTGCATTCCTGTGTTTCTGCAAGCAGGACACTGAAGCTTTCACTATTGACAATATTCTGGCATAAGTAGCAGCAGAGGAGCCTAGTGCTAGGTCAAGGGAACTGTGTAGCTTTGCTCTCTTCTTCATTCCTTCAGGTGACAGCAGGTCTGAATGTGGAATGACACATATGCAAGCAGACGGCACAGAGGCAGGGGAGAGAAGGAAGCTGTGTAGCCTGAGCTGTGTGGCCCCAACTCCAATACATTCTACAGCAAAGAGGTGGGGGAAAGGAAGTCAGACCCCTCTGGAGAATGTTCATACTGCTGTTAATTCAAGTACTGTCATAATTTTGGTATATTAACATGGACTGCTGTTTTTTACAGCTATGTTGGCAGTGTGTGTATCCCCACAAGGACAAGGGAGTTATTTGTTCCCCTGTCACCACACCTACACACACCCACAGTAATGTCCACATACCCAGAGTTCACCTACATATGAAGTTTGAAGAAACAGGGCTAATTAGAAATGCAGACAGCCTACTTCTGTAGGATATGACTTAGGGTGGCTCAAAGATACTTTCCCCCAGGCTGCAGGATTTTTTCAGCCCCTCTGTGATGCCACAGGAGCCACGAAGAATGAGCATCTACCTCCAGGGACAAGGTAAATGACAAAGAAACACAGAGTGATGATACATATTGGGTAGAGGGAGGTTTAGGGTTAATGACAGGTGGTGCTTTAAGAGGAGCTTTAAAATTAACCTTGGATGATATTATTACACTGAAGATTCTTCTCAACACTTCTTTTACAGTGGGAATACTCCAATATCAGTGTGGGGAACGAACCTGGATATTATTAGAAACCCTCGAATAAGAGCCAAGCTTAATGGAAAAGAGCACATTAATGTAAGTTCTTGTCATTGTAATATTTATCATTTTACCTGATCATCTGGTACCCTTTTCTGTCATTTACAGTAGCTATGCAGAGTAGGACTGTCTGTATTTAATTCTCAAAGAGAGCATTATCTTCAAAGTACCACCATGAAATGGAAAATGCATTGCCATTGATTACCCTGACATGAAAAGAGCACATGTGTATTTAGTTTTTAAGTAGCTAGGGACAGAGGTTGTAAGGTAGTTTAGTGATAAGGAGCAGATGCTCACTGCTAATGTCACAGTCATCAAAAAGGGACCAAATTCACTCTCTACCAGTCCTTTGTGCCCAAAGAAAATCACAGATAATGTGTACTTAAATCCAAATCTGCCTAATGCTAAATGCTTTTTATATTAAGGTGTGTGGAGTTAAAACTATATATATTTTACCATACAGAATATCACTTTAAAACATTTTTAGAAATAATTGAATTGCCATTACAAAAAAGTTTTCTACATCGCTAGCATAAGTGTTTTATGTACAGACAATAAAATGATGTCAAGTGTTTCACATCATAAGGTAAATATAGCTAACACTAAAAATATGATATCCTACCATCACTTACAAAAAGGGTTCTACAGATATATACTTGGCCCCAGTATGTATGTGAATTAATTTGTTCAAAGTTTGGATGCCCTTTGTCCTTTTAATTGCTGAAAATTCAGAAATGTCAGTTGCTGGAACATTTTATAAAGAACATTTAATTTATAAAAGAAATGCTTGTCCTTTCTTTCAGCTTTTTTTTCCTTGTAATGGCTAGCGATCAGTCTTTTCAGTGATTACAAAATAAGGAAATAACCCATAAGACAAAACTGCTGCTGTTTAGAGATACATTTTTATTTGAGAAAATTTAGTGATTTTTATGTATTGCTGTATATTTATCAGTTTAAGCTTCATATCATGCTGGTAGTGGACTATGAGTAAGTATATGACATGGGTATATCTTGATATTAAATCATTGCCACCCTTGGATGGGTGGTTTAATCCGCAGGCTTCAAGTTTTAGGTTCATGGCAGATGTCAAGATTTATTTCCAAAATGTCAGGATTAATACCCTCTGTCCCTGTATATATATATATATATATATATATATATATATATATATATATATATATATATAATTTGACTTAACATTGTCTCTCTTTCTTTCTTATTCTTTTTAATGCACAGTAAATTCAACTCAAGAGGTGAATATTTATAGGGTTCTTATCAAATTAAATTACTATTGAATTCAGTAGTAATACCCCAGGTATACCATTTAGGAAATTACCAGAGCTAATTAGCTAATCCAGGCTTGATTTCTCTTCCACCATCTGACAAGGCACTCACTGTCATATGTAGCATACTTGTTGCCTTACTTTCCTTCTTTCCTGTATCTCTTTAGATTGTAAGCTTGTATGGGCAGAGCTGTCTCTCCTGTATCTAAATAATAGATACAGGAAAGACATTCTACATATGTTGTGTACTTGTAAAGAAAAAGTCATCTTAAAAGTAATTTAGAGTGTTTGTAAAAGCAGAAGGTTTTTTATCTTAATGCAATCTATGCACTAGGATAAAAAACCTTCTGTGTTCAGCAGCCCCCTTAGCCCCCCTAATACTTACCTGAGCCCCATCTCAATCCGGTGATGTTGCACGAGAGACTCGGCTGTCTGGGACTCCCTTCCTCATTGGCTGAGACAGCAGTGTGGCGCCATTGGTGTCCGCTGCAGTAAATCAAAGTCAGTGAGCCAATGAGGAGAGAAAGGGGGCAGGGCTGGGCCGCGGCACACAGGGAGCTGCAGCTCAGCTTGGGTGCCCCTATAGCAAGCCGCTTGCTGTGGGGGCACTCAACAGGAGGGAGGAGCCAGGAGCAGCAACGAGGGACCCGATAAGAGGAGGATCCAGGCTGCTCTGTGCAAAACCATTTCACAGAGCAGGTACGTATAACATGTTTGTTATTTTTAATGAAAAAAAAAAAAAAGAAGACTTTAGTATCACTTTAAGATATTAAAGCATCTAATTATATCATATAACATTTAAAAAACAGAGAAAGCATATATGGCATTGAGCTCATTGTGGTTTAGTAAAACAATACAATTAGAGTAATAAACATGCAGTTTATGAAAATTGTTTCTTATAGAAAAATAATCCAGCAGTAAACAAGGAACAGCACTATTTGTTTTAATTTAGGTATTAAAATCAAGATATCAGTGTAGGTCAGTGTGAAAGATGTCTCTGTACACAGTGGTATATCTCTATTGAACCAGAGTACTGTACAATATGTGGCATCTCTGTTGAGATGGACTTGGGACCAGCTGCTTGCTTCGGTTAGTTCTTATTATTTTCATACCAACAGAAAATCAATAGGAGAATTATGATATAAGGGCAGATATACTATATTAGATACAGCCTCTGTCTGCCCTTTGCTCCTATGGTCACAACTCATTCATTTCAAGTATGTTTCATTTTCCCAAGAAATAAGCTAGTCATAGTGAAGAGCACATATAGAATTTTTCACATGAATACATAGTCTGCATGTTATTGAATGGTCTTATAATAACGTCTCTCAGGGAAGTACACACTAGAAGAAGAGTTTATTGATGATTAAAACCATCTATGGGCAGGCTGATTGTACCCAGCCTGTCACTGGCAGGGAATGGGTTAAACACTAGGGGGCGATCAAGGGTTAACTGTGTTCCCTCAGCATGTTCTAACTGTAGGCGGGATGGGCTCACTAGAACATGACAGAGATCACTGCTTCCGACCACTGGGAGCAATAGATCCCTGTCATGTTGCTAGGCAGAACAGGGAAATGCCTTGTTTACATAGGCATCTCCCCATTCTGCCTCTCCGTGCCACGGTCATGGACCACCGGCGAACATCGAGTCTGCAGTACCCGCGGGCATGCTCCTGTGGCGTGCAGTGGGCACGTGCCTGCTAGCCATGGATAACCCAGTGACGTACGGGTACATTGTTTTGCACTACCCGTGCCACTTTGCCGATGTATATCGGCGTGAGCTGGTCAGCAAGTGGTTAAGTTCAGCTCATGATAAATAGGGGCAAACACAAAAGTGTTGCATTTATTGTTGTGCTTAGTGTATTTAGCAGAAGATAATAAAGATATATTTTACATATCCAATAGGGTGGTTTATATATACATTTTCATTGGAAACTGGACACCTAGAAATGGTTGATTATTTAGGCAGGCCATAAATGATGCAATTTTCTTTCCTGCAATCCCTCAATCCCTTCCACTGAGCTATTGTGTTATCCTTGAAGGGGTTAAAGTACTAATCATGTTGGCTTAATGTATATTGCTGAAAACAAATCCATTTGCAGTGGGCATTCAAGCCTTATGCTCTTGATTAATGAATAGCTAAAACTAAGCCCCCGTACACACGGTCGGAAATTCCGACCACAAAATTTGTCAGATTTTTTCAGACGGATTTTGTCCGACATTGGTGTTGCATACATACGGTCGGACAAAGTTGTCGGAAAATCCGATCATTCTGAACGTGGTGATGTTTGTTGCGTACGACGGAACTACATAGAGGCTAGTAGCCAATAGCTTTGGTCTTGTAATTTGATCTGAGCATGCATGGCACTTTGTCCGTCGGAGTTCTCTACACACGATCGAAAAAAGTCCGATCGGATTTTGTTTACGGAAAATTTGAGAGCAGGATCTCAAATTTTTTCCATAAAAAGTCCAAAAGAGCAAACACACACGGGCGGATTTTCCGACAACATGGTCCGATCGGACATTTTCCATATTCCGGGCTATGAGTTAAAAGTAATAAGTGAATATATCTGTAATATCTGTATGGGAGTCCGGGTTGAGCTGACCTAATTCCCCATCCATACACTCAATGTGGATGGGGGATCCTCCCCACTGTGTCTTTGTATTCTGACAGTGGGCAGACTTCCTTGCCATCAGAATACACTGATCAGCGCAGCAGTGCTAATCAAGCAGAACGTTTCCCACAGAGTGGTTGGAATAAGGCTGATCGGTAGATCAACTTCTCTTCAACCACAGTGCCAATACATTGATCAAAATCCGGCGAGACCCTGCCTGGCCAGCTTTAGCTTTTTACCATATTTGTTTTAGCCTGGGCAGAGATATAACATTTTTCACCCAGCCCAGTGCACAGAATTACAGACACAGTAATACATGCTATTGCAATGCTTTGTATGTCACATCTCGCTTATCACTCTATTGACATTGAACCAAACGATTTATGGTCAGGGTGATTTGTCTTGGATTGATTTCAGCATCGTGGTCAGCCATCATCCTTGATGTGGTTTGTGAATGTTTATATACAGGTGAATACAGATTTAAGAGAAGGATTTGAGCAGACATTTTCTATGAATACTGATTTAATGTGTACATGGTTCTTGTTCTAATACCCACTTGAATTTACAGCTGCAAACTCTTCATCAGCCATAGAACTGTATGTTCTACAGTGTATATTTTAAAGTAACAATAAAGTGCACCACGCTTTCCAATCTCATTGTGAACTACAAACACGGGAATAATAGAGTAATGTAGGGAAAACATTTCATACATTTACAACTGGAAGAAAATTCATATTATGCCCTGAAGACATATATTCTGATTGCATGCATGACTTTATGTCTACCTAGACATTCATATTTAGATACATCAGATACCAATTCTAGAAGTAATCTGTGCAATGTATAATGAAATGATGAAATGTACTTGACACTATATATTATATAAACATAATAGACTTTACTGTGGATTTACAGCTGTATGGCCTGCCTGGAAAGTGTATGTGCATTGTAATGCAGTTACAGGCTACAAGAGGGGGGACATTTCTCCTTGTAATACCTTAGTGATCCAGGAATGATAACCCTATTACATTCAGGTTACATGTAGCATCTGTTCTATAAATAGAAGCTCATGATTGAATTTATTATCCCAGAACAAAGCAAGAAGACATAGTGAGATATATTTGCTACTTCTCCCTCTACCATTGTGTATATGATATTTGTGAACCTCAGAATGATCCCCCAAATGGCACGAACACCACATTACTTGACATCTCATGTCTAGCCTTTGACATCTCACTATTCCCCAAGCTATTGCATTGTGACTGACTTTTTTTTCTTTCTGGATAAGATTGACAGATTACTTGGGAAAAAGGTAAAGGGAAACTGTTAAACCTAAGTGAGACATTTCATTTGAATGCTGGTCTGCAACGTTAAAATAGAACCTTTTTTCTCAATTTATCATTTTTCACAGTATATCACTGCAAAAAGAAAAATTTGAATTGAACTTGCACACCTCTTGTAAAATGTTCACCCTCTTAAAGGAGAACTCCTGGTGCAATGTGAAATTCAGTCAATATGCAAACTGAATACATACAGTATTTATCTCACGTGTCCCTCTCTGGCTCTTCTAATGGGAGTGCTACTAGTATCTCTGTTATCCAGCCACCCTTATGATGGCAATATTGGGAAACACCACAACAGAATTATCCTCAGCAGTATCAGACCAGATGAATCAGCATAACAACAAGAGAAGAAAGCTCATTGCACAACATCCAGTAAAATCAATGGAGGTTTATTTATAATCTACTTTTAGCAGTAAAGATAAAAACAAGCATTTGAAAAGACACAATTCGTCCTACACCCTCCACGGGCATATTGACGTCACTGCTATTTCCTTTGCCTTGCCTGATTTACATTTCTTGCTACTGAGGATAAGTTTGTGCAGTGCTTCCCAATATTGTCATTGTAAAGGCGGCTGGATAATGGAGAGGTAGCCCACACCTAGAGGGAGAGGTGAAGCTCACTTATGCCCCGTACACACAATCGGGACTTCAGCCAGCAAAAGACCGATGAGAGCTTTTGGTCGGAAAATGCGACCATGTGTATGCTCCATCGGACTTTTGCTGGCCAAATTCCCGCCAACAAAAGATGGAGAGCAGGTTCTCTATTTTTCAGTCGGAAAAAGTCCTGATCGGAAATTCTGATCGTCTGTAGCAATTCCGACGCGCAAAATTCCTACGCATGCTCGGAAACAATTTGATGCATGCTCGGAAGCATTGAACTTAATTTTCTCGCGCTCGTTGTCGTGTTGAACGTCTCCGTGTTCTTGACGGTCGAAAGTTCAGAAAACGTTTGTGTGACCGTGTGTATGCAAGACAAGCTTGAGCGGAATTTCATCAGAAAAACAATCCAAGATTTTTCCAATGAAAATTCTGCTTGTGTGTACGGGGCATACAGCAATTTTTTGACCTGGATAGGTCTAATATTCTGGTAAGAAGCTATATTTGTTTGATCTGAAGAGGGGAGCACTGGGCGTTATATCACTGAAGGGCTAAAAGAGCTACCTAGCACACTTTTTTTTTGGACACTTTTTCTGGATTATCCATTTTTTGTGCAGTGTTCTCTTGCATTCAATTTGCATAATTACACTATATGTTCTGAGGCATTCAAATACAATATAATAATAAGTTTTAAATTTAGGTAATTATTTTTAGTTTTACATTTTTTTCTAAACGTGATGATTAGTTCTGATTAGTACTGATATTAAAGTCTTGTTTTTTAAAAATAACAAACATGTCATGCTCAGATTCTCCTTTTCTCAAGTCTCTTGAGGATGCTCCTGGTCCCTCCCTCCTGCCAAGTGCCCTCACAGCAAGCAGCTGCTCTTTGTGTCCATTCAGATATGGAGCCCCTCTCTCTCCTCATTGGCTCACTGACTTTGATTGATAGCAGCGGGAGCCAATGGCACCCATTGCTGGGTCTCAGCCAATCAGGAGGGAAAATCCCCGGAAAGCAGAGGCTCTTGTGCAATGTCGCTGGATCGAGATGGGGCTCAGGTAAGTATTAGGGGGGCTGAGGGGGGGGGGCTGCTGCACACAAAATCCAAAGCATGAAATGCATTAAGATAAAAGCCACTTTAATGGGGGGAAAGTGCCCAGAGAAAAGGCAAACATGTGCTCAGGACATTTATTTATTTGCATATTATCAACATGCATTAAAAAAAGTCCTCACTGACTTCTGTAACTACTGGAACTGTAAAACAATGAATCCTCAAATTTCAAAGTAAAAGTGCTAGAATCATCCAAGTTATTCTCTCACTAGCTCAGTTGATCTGCCTCTGCTCCCCCTCGTAGCAGTGACTTAGAACCCTTCTAGGCTTCTGATCATACAGCTGGTTCTCTAGGGTGGGGGAAAAGGAGGAGCTAAACTGCTGAGCAATATGGCTTTGTTACTTTGAGAATAAATTGCATCACAGTGCCATAGAGGTCAGCAAGGACTTGTTTTCCAGCTAATTGCCTGCTTGTTAAAATATGTTAGTATTCAAATGTCCAAACTGACTACAGGTTTGCTTTAAAATGTAACCTTTTCCTAGCACTTAATTCAGGCCTCAGAGTAACCTTAAGCTAGAATTTGTTTAATTCATAAAGCTAAGTATTTAGCCACGAGGGAAACTTCACATTCCTGGCACTAAAATTTTGCATTGCAGATATCTTAACACAAATTATTCACTTTTACAAAATGTGTTTACCTGTAACAAGTAAAGTGGTGAGTCTTTACAAACATCTTGATTTTGTATTTATTGGATAAACTTACCATTCCACACAGTTCCTTCCCCTAGTAAAGCCCTTGCAATAGACACACAGAGGTGGATTTACTAACGCCAAAAAGACTGTTTACTTTGCAAGTAAGTCTGCCGCTTAGCTTAGTGAATGAAGTGAAGCTTTGCTGACTTCCATCAATTCAATCATGTGCAAGCAAAAATATTTTTTTTTTTTCTTGCACGTGATTAGGTATTTTTTGCAAAGTAAAATTTTCAGAGCATGCGTGGCACTTTGTGCGTTGGAATTGTCTACACGCCATCGGAATTTTGTTGCCGGAAAATTTGAGAACCAGATCTCAAATTTTGTGCGACGGAAATTCAGATGGAAACTGTCTGATGGAGCCTACACACGGTCGGAATTTCCGACAACAAGCTCCAATCGCACATTTGCAGTTGGAAAGTCCGACCATGTGTACGCAGCATTAGAATGAGCTTCTTTTTAAATTGCAAATATCAGGCAGTGCTGTAACTCACAGTTAAAAAGGTTAGCAGTGAACCCAATATCATGTATTTTGCAGTAGCTCTCTTATAATGGTTACCAGAATCTATAGCATTTTTTTACCCCATTTATGTATTTTTTTAAATAGATGTGCAGAGAAAAGATTGTTCCTTTTTATAGGGAAAGGTGAATGCATTATTTTTAATTGGTCACAGAAATTTGTGCTATAAAATAACAGAATCCAGCACCATCCAAGACTTTCAAGACACCAACATTATTGCTTATGAAAAATGGGGTCTCTAGAGTTCCAGCAAAAAAAAAAAAAAAAAAAAACAGGAAATAGTACTCTTGGCAGCTTAAATTATCATCTATGCTTGATATTGCAGAGGAATGTGGAAAACCACACAGAAATTATAGTAAAAGTAATAGTTTCCCACTGCAAAGTTTAATTTCACACAAACAGATCTGCTTTGTGCAGCTACTGTTCATCATAGTAACATGATAGTACAGACTTTACCAGTGCTCTATCGAACGTGTTAATGCAAAAAGATCTTCATGTTAGAAGCATTTTAGACTTTGAGTCATGCTGTAAGGACATATAATGCCTTTGATTTATATTATAGCCTTTTCCAGCTTTAATATTTCCATGCAAAATTAATTATCCTCATCACTACTGCAAAGAAGAAAAGGTTAATTACACTCTAGTATTTGTTCCAAGCATACTAGAAAGGCAATAAGCTACCTGGATTTCTAATACTCTGAAATTATAATTATACGTGTGACATAATATTTCCAAAGCTTATTTTAACTGTATTAATGCTGAAGGCATCTGCACAGTTGTACAAATGATTTTACAGGCTGAAAGTGACTGCCATGATTTTCCTTTTCTTTTTAAAGAATTGTACAGTATTGAACTCTACCGAAATGATATGCCAAGCTCCAGCTGTGGCCATTAATTCCAACAACCTGGGTGAAACTACTGAACGGCCTGAGGAATTTGGATTCATCCTAGACAATGTTCAGTCCCTGCTGGTTCTCAACAAGACCAACTTTACATATTATCCAGATCCAGCGTTTGAGTCATTCAACCCTTCTGGCATCTTGGAGCTGAAACCTGGAAGTCCTATAATATTAAAGGTAAATGAAATGGGACGAGCCTTGTTTTTATATTGATTACATATAAAAGTGACATTGTGAATCGTTGCTGTCTTTTATGACTGGATGAGTTGCAATTATTGTTATGTTAAATTTCCTTTTATTTTTATAGCCTTCCTAATGTAACTATTCACTAAGTTCAGTGTTATTTGGAGTGAAACTCCAGCCAAAACTTCTGTTCTTGTTTTAGGCATACAAATGGGTCCCCCGCTGGCACTCACTACTTCTCGTCTCTTCCATGGGGGCACCCATGCGGGTGCACTTCCAATCCGGGCTGTGTGCATCCATAGACACACACAGTACAGCTTGGCCATGGCTCCCTCCTCATAGGATTTGACTGACAGCAGTGGGAGCCTGCGGCTCCCATTGCCCTCAGTGTAGCCTGCAAATCCAGGGGGAGAGGAGAGTGATGCTGGCAGTGGGGACAGCACTGGATCATGAGAGGTGTCATGTACACTAAGTGTTTACTGGGGGGATGTGGAAATATATTAAGATAAAAAATATTTGGACTTTAGAACCACTTTACGTTTTTATTTACTAGGAGCAACCAGGGCTATACAAAGATAGCAATATAAATCTGACAAGGGTTGAAACTAAAGTTTTGGCTGGAGTTTCACATTAACCACTTAAGGACCAGAAGATTTCCCCCCTTAATGACCAGGCCATTTTTTGTGATACGGCACTGCATAGCTTTAACTGATAATTGTGCGGTCTTGTGACGCTGTACCCTAACAACGCGCATCGGCTCAAGGGTAGTGCGGCGGGTGGGCTCACCCCCTATACCCCTTAAAGAGGCTGCCATACACCACTGGATCATGAGAGGTGTCATGTACACTAAGTGTTTACTGGGGGGATGTGTAAATATATTAAGATAAAAAATATTTGGACTTTAGAACCACTTTACATTTTTATTTACTAGGAGCAACCAGGGCTATACAAAGATAGCAATATAAATCTGACAAGGGTTGAAACTAAAGTTTTGGCTGGAGTTTCACATTAACCACTTAAGGACCAGAAGATTTCCCCCCTTAATGACCAGGCCATTTTTTGTGATACGGCACTGCATAGCTTTAACTGATAATTGTGCGGTCTTGTGACGCTGTACCCTAACAACGCGCATCGGCTCAAGGGTAGTGTGGCAGGTGGGCTCACCCCCTATACCCCTTAAAGGGGCTGCCATACAGCTACGCTGCGATTCACGCAGGGGAGCCAACCTGCCACCATATAATGACGGCGGCTGGTGGGAAAGTAGTTAAGCACCAAACATTTCAGATTGGTTCCTAGTACTGTATATGCAAGGACCCTACAAATGGTCCAGAACTGTACTTTATGCAACCTTGTAATAGGCAGTTTATTGCATTCTTATGCTTTAAAAGAGTCAATAATTGAGAAGGATGTGGGTTATCTAGTAGATAATAGTACACAGAACATAGAAATGCAATTATTTTAGTAAATGTAAACTGCTAAATACCTTTTCTCTTCAGCAGTATATAGCAATCTTGTGACTTCTATCAGTCCTGATTGGTCCTTTCCTGATCACATGCACCCTTACAAGAAAAAAAAACTCTCTAGCAGTACACACCAAATAGAGCATGTGCAGAGTGTCCCCAAGTCTCTGTACTATCATAAGATGGATTGGGGACTGTGGAAGAAGGGGAGGATCAGAGAAGACAGGCTCAAACTGTCTTTTTTACACAATGCATAGACTTAGCCCCTTAGGTTCCACAGTGAGACCCTATTGTTCGCTCTCTATTGTTAAATATCTATTGTTCTTTCTCTATTGTTACTGTAGTTTAGAACTGTAATGTTTTATTTTTGCTATGTTTTGCTTTGCAGATATAGTATGTCTTACTGTTATACTGTAATGTCACTTTGTTTTATTGTTAATCATAATTTGCTTAGCAGGTACGATATTCAGCTGCAGCACGGGTTTATTTATTCTGACAGCAACAGCGTTTGCTCCCACGATACGTAAAGCCGCGACTCCAGCGCTGTAGGAGGTGATTTTACCTCCACAGTTAAAAAAGAGAATATATGCTGAAGCATGGGGGCAGGGGTGGAGGAGCAATTTGCTCCTAACATTAAGGGTGGATTGCCCCCATGCTCCTGCATATATTTTTATATTGCCTTAAAAAATTTGTTTTATTGAGTTATTATTTTATCGTTACCATTGTTTGCTTTTCAGGTACGCCATTCAGCTGCAGCATTGATTTATTTATCTTGACATCAACAGCGCTTGCTCTCACGATATGTAAATCAGCGACTCCAGCTTGATAGGAGGTGATCTCACCACCACAGTTAAAAAAAAAAAATTGTGCATGTATGCCCATCATTAGAAGTGGGTGGATGAAGGGTGGTATTATAATGGTGGGCATACCCACAGGCTGCATGAAAAAAAAACATTACAATATATGCCCAACAAGGACCAGCAACGTACTGGTATGTTGCTAGACTTTGAGTGGTATTACCAGACTGATGCCTGCAGGTTTAGGTATCATCTTGGTATCTTTCTTTTCAGCCAGCAGTCGGATTTCATGTAAAAGCAATCCTAGAGGCTAATTAGCCTCTAGACTGCTTTTACAAGCAGTGGGAGAGAACGTCCCCCCACCATCTTCCATGGTTTTCTCTGGCTCTCCTGTCCCAGCAGGGAATCCGAGAATGCAGTCGGTGGTTCAGCCTGCTGATCATAGAGCTGATCGGAGACCAGAACGCCTAAGAAACCGGAAGCTACAAGCATTTCATGACAGGTTTCACCGGATATAAACAGCGCCTTTGGAAAATTGGGAAATCATTTTATCACACTGATCTTGGTGTGGTCAGATGCTTTGAGGGCAGAAAGGAGATGTAGGGGTCTAATAGACCCCATTTTTTTTTCAAAAAAGAGTACCTGTCATTTCCTGAGATAAAAATTAAAAAAAAAAATGAACGGAACAGTTTAAAAATAAAATAAAAAAAGCAGAATAAATAATAATAAAAAAAAAAGCTGTCCCCTCGTGCTCACACGCAAAGGTGAATGCAAGCGTCGGTCTGGTGTCATAAGTAAACAGCAATTGCACCATGCATGTGAGGTATCACCGTGAAAGTCAGATCGAGGGCAGTAATTTTAGCAGTAGACCTCCTCTGTAAATCTAAAGTGGTAACCTGTAAATGATTTTAAAGGCTTTTAAAAATGTATGTAGTTTGTCGCCGCTGCAAGTTTGTGCGCAATTTTAAAGCATGTTGTGTTTGGTATACATGTACTCGGCATAAGATCATATTTTTTATTTCATCAAACATTTGGGCAATAGAGTGTGTTTTATTGCATTAAAATTTAAAAAAGTGTTTTTTTCCCCAAAAATTGCGTTTAAAAAATCGCTGCGCAAATACTGTGTGAAAAAATTGCAACACCCACCATTTTAATCTGTAGGGCCTTTGCTTAAACAAAAAATATCAGAAAGGGCAAGCGGTTAGAAGAGTGGGTGATGTGTGACATAAGCTTCTAATGTTGTGCATAAAATACCAGGACAGTTCACACCCCCCCCCCCCCAAATAACCAATTTTTGGAAAGTAGACACCCCAAGTCATTTGCTGATAGGCATGTTGAGTCCATGGAATATTTTATATTTTGCCACAAGTTTCCGGAAAATTACAAACTTTTTTTTTTGCACAAAGTTGTCACTAAATAACATACCATGGGCATATGTGGAATTACACCCCAAAATACATTCTGCTGCTTTTCCTGAGTACGGGGATACCACATGTGTGAGACTTTTTGGGAGCCTGACCGTGTACAGGACCCCGAAAACCAATATTTTTTTGTCATTTTTCAATCTCTTGTGACAAAAAATAAAATATTCAACATGCCTCTCAGCAATTTCCTTGGGGTGTCTACTTTACACCTCAAGAAATGAGATAGGCAGTCATAAACTAAAAGCTGCATAAATTCCAGAAAATGTACCCTAGTTTGTAGGTGCTATAACTTTTGTGCAAACCAATAAATATACACTTATTGGCTTTTTTTGTACCAAAGACATGTGGCTGAATACATTTTGGCCTAAATGTATGACTAAAATTGAGTTTATTGGATTTTTTTATAACAAAAAGTAGAAAATATAATTTATTTTCAAAATATTCATCTTTTTCCGTTTATATCGCAAAAAAATAAATCACAGAGGCAATTAAATACCATCAAATAAAACCTCTATTTGTGGGGAAAAAGGGAAGCAAATTTTGTTTGGGTACAGCATTGCATGACCGTGTAATTACCAGTTAAAGCAGTGCAGTGCCTTATTGTAAAAAGTGCTCTGGTCATTGAGGGGCCAATTCTCTCGGGGCTGAAGTGGTTAATAATAGCATTTAATGCCAAGGTGCAGTTTCTTAAGCAAACAAAATAATAATAAATTAAGTTTAATAAAATAAAATCTTTACGGAAAAATAAAAATATATATATTTTTTTGCCCCTGTTGAAATCATAAGTAGGACGTCATCTGGAATATACAGTTCAGTTTTGGGTACCAGTTTACAAAAAGGATATCGGGGAACTGGAGAAATTACAGAGAATGGCAATCAATCTGATAAGAGGCATGGAGGAGCTCAGCTATGGGGAAATATTAGCTGAACTGAATGTATTCTCTTTTGATAAGATGTGATTAAGGGGGATGTGATCACTGAGGTATAAATACGGAAGTGGTTCATTTAGTGAACTTGGCAGAAGTTATTTACTTTAAGGCCATTACAAAAGTCAAAGGAGCACTCTTTATGTCTGGAGGAAAAGAGATTTAACCTCCACATATGCAAAAGTTTCTTCACAGTAAGAGCTGTGAAAATACAGAATAGATTCCCTCAAGCACTAGTTCTGGTCAGCTCAGTATATTATTTTAGAAAAAGAGCTGGATGCATTCCTAAATGCACAAAATATACCTAGATGTTAACATTTATAGGTAATAACACAAAGGATTGTTGACCCAGGAAATGTCCATTTTTATTTTTTTTTGCTGCTTTTTTTTTCATTCCTTTGGATCACCTGCGGGTATAGAATGCTGTTTATGGAGGGTTTTATTTATTTAATTATTATATTTTTTTATATCGGTTGCATTAATTAAACCTGTGTCTTTTTTTAACCTGCCTAACTATGTACCTATGAAAACTGACCGCAGATTATATATGATTATACAGAGAACAGGTACAAAGGAAACTTCCTACATTTACAGAAATAGCTACATGCCTACTTCTATGAATGGGACTCTAATGGTAGCAGCCATACCATCTTCCATGTGTTTTTTACTGGTTCTGGACAGTAAAGATAAACCCATTACCTGACGCAGTACCTCAGTTTAGTTTGTAGGGTTAAGCTGGTAGGGTGAAGGAGTTTTTTTATTTAGCCAAGTGAACCTCTACTCACTGTGAACTCCCAGTCATGTTCAGAGAAGTTTTGAAAAAATAAAAAGTGAGACTGGATTTAAAGCAAACCTAGTTTCAATGAAAGTGCAGCTTTAGCAAATCTACTCCAAGGAATGTCTGCTTAAGTAAAAGTACGATCACACAGGTGTGTCATGGTTGACTTCATTTAGGAGAATTTCTATCTAAATATGTTGATTGTGCACATTGTTTTGAAGTCATCAGTTTGAATTAGCATGTCAGTTTCAAAGGTTCACTTTCTGATGAGCCACATTTACTTTTCTGCTGATCTGAAAGAAAATGCAAAAAAAAAGAGTTGCGTGTAAAGAGAAAATAATTGGCACCTATGTATGATTTGTGATCATAAATTGTCATTTGTCTCCATCATGAATTATAAGACGCAATGATACCTATTTGTTATTGTAGGGGAAGAACTTGATTCCACCAGTAGCAGGAGGTAATATGAAGCTGAAGTATTCTATGTACATTGGTGAAAAGCAATGCACAGTTACCGTTTCTGATGTTCAGTTACTGTGTGAATCCCCAAACCTAACCGGGCGCCACAAAGTACTGGTAAGTACTGTAGGCAGAGTTTATTTGTGTGATACCACCATTACCACAGAATTTGGTGTTGCTGTTATAATCTTCCTATTGCTAAGAAAACTCTATAGCCCTAAAGGCCACAACATCCTTGCAGTCTGCATAAATAAAATAAATATATGGATTATCTAACAGGAATTGATTTTTTTTCTTTTTGTGGGTTTTTATTTAACTTTCCCTTAGACTTTTCCAAACAGGTGGCTAATACTTTAGAATTCGAGTTTCCTGCCATCACTGTAAACTAGCCCCTGATTTTATTTGGCCTGATAACAGGTAGGCATCTCAAACTGAGCCACATTATATCTGAATTCATTACAGATAGCTTAGCAGTTCCTGACTTTCTTGTTATCATCCACATCATAGCGATACGATAAATGGTTGTGATTTCATGCTGTTGAAACAAAAGAGGTCAGTCTCCAGGTTGCGATTAATAATATTAAATGGGCCCTTGTGTACAAATAATTGTATACCCCCTTAGAACTTCTTTGACACATTACAAAGTGGTAGTTTTGGTACAGTAGTAGTTAAAAAAAAAGAGAACCTACTGTAATGCAGAATATCTCTTTATATAAGCTTGCCTATCAAACCGGTACACAGAGCAATGATGATGTGCAGTAACCTGTATCTACCAATCATATTTCAGATTACTAAATGAATGAATTGTTGGTTTACTAAATAATGGTATGATCAAATAACGGAGATAGCCTTACTTTTGCAGAATTTTTTTCCCCAAAATAAAACTTGGATATTTTCATTGAAAGCAGGAATAGAATCTACAGCATTTGACCCTTTGACTCTTACATTCTACGTTTCCCCTCAAAAATGGTCTGTGTTGCTTCCTATGTTTTTTTTTTAATTTAACATTTCAGGTTATTATTTATTTGTTGTAACTTTTAGGTAATCTTTTAAGATTAATGATTGCGAGCCTCACAGTTCTCCACATACATTTTATATCATTCTCCTCTGTGTACACAGTCTAATCACATCTTTTTGTTTTGTGTTGAAGCTTAACTTTATATGGACATTATAATGGTTTTGGGTCAATGTTTGATCTATATATTGCATATATACTGTATGTATATATACTAATACATCTTATTTGTAAAAAAAACTTTCCATAAATAGGCACAATCTTTTCAGCCTTACATGAATGTGTATAAAGGAAAGGAAGGAAACACCCTTGGTGCCAGTCTAAGCCAAGCGGATCAGTAATATTAATTTCAAGTTTATATTTCTTTTCATCTCACAAAATTGGTAGGCCAGGAGGTGTCATTATAGCTTGAACTGTATCCTTACTTGATACAGTTTCTCTCTCCCCCTTTCCAGTTGAATGGGACATCCAATCCACCCTAGGTAAAAAAAAGTTACATAAAAAGGGCATTAAGAATACATTATGCATAGTCTCAAGATAAAAAAATTTAAAGTGTTAACAATTATCATTAATATAAAGCATTGTACTCAATGTGAGTTAAAGGTTTGGTATAAACGTAGATATAAAACCACTGAAGTGTTAGAGTATTGGCTGCGAATCAAAGTAGACAAGGTTATCAGTTACAAATGCTGGTTAAAGAGAGATTGATAAGGCTAGACAGATTCCAGCTTACTTATTGCATCTTGTCTCAGATACACAGCCACACTGTCATATCCATCCCAATGACTTTCTATTATTGTCTAAAGGCCAAATCTGATTTAATCCCGAAAGTGTTAAAGGACAGCTGAACTTTTCTGGTCATCGTTAATGTATTCTTTTGTATCTCAGAGAGTTATTTAGGCAGCTGTCGTTTATATTGTCAAGCCACACCTACAAATAGGCTGTGTATTTTTCACGTATAGATTGAAAATATACAATAGTGCTAACAGTATGAGTAATATGTAATTTCAAAGACAAACAGTACAGCTAAGATGAAATGGTCTCCGGATTCTCAAATTGAAAAAAATATGCATACAAACCTTTATTTATAGAAAGTGGAATGAAAACCGATTGAGGTTACAATTTCGACAATAAATAAACAGCAATAAATGATTTCCAATTTTATGTAATGAAAAAAAGATTTTTGATTGTTATTTAAACAATGCTGTGCTTTTCACATTACTTTGCTCCATAACATAGACCAGTGTGGGAAGATATTTATGGATATTTGTTAAAAATCTTTACTACTCACTACTGGTTTTACAGTTCTGTTTTAAACATATAGGTATAGTTATATGTACAGTGTTACTGCCACTGGTCATTTATTCTGACACAGTCTATCAGAAAGGAATGATCAGGGACATATCTTACTGAGCTCAAAGTAATACAGTAGTGTCTACTGACATACAGCGTAGTTTTGTCATAACACTGTTCCTGTGGTTTTGTTTGCCTGGTGGACTGCAGGAGGCTGAATCAAACAATCTCTTTTAGGGCTCATGCACACAGGATGTTTTTACAGATGCTGTTAGGGGAATTTGACGTTTTTTTTAACTGCTTCTAAAAACCCCTATGTTAGCCTATGTGTCTATGCACATAAACTGTCAGAGGCGTTTGGAGGCATAAGTGTTTAGTGGTAGTAAAAAAAACATCCAGTATGGGCTTCCAGGAGCAGTTAACCACTTGCCGACCGCCCCATGTAGATATACGTCGGCAGAATGGCACGTACAGGCAGAACCACGTACCTGTACGTGCCATTCTTTAGGCGGTTGGGGGGTCCGATCGGACCCCCTCCGCCGGCGGGGACGGTCGGCATCGCTTCAGGAGCGATCCGGGACGAGGGGACGGCCAGTGGTTTCTGGCCACCCCCTCGCGATCGCTCCTGGCCAATGAGAAACTTCCCCTTCCTGTCTATTGTATAGACAGGAAGGCGGAAGTGATGTCACGCTCGGTGCGCCGGTCTATGTGACCGGAGACGCCGAGCGGCGAACATGTTAAGGTTAGTGCACAACACTACACTGACACCAGTACAGTTAGGCACACAAAACACCCCCCTGTCACCCCCTGATCACCCCCCAGATCACCCCCCCCCCCCCCCAGTCACAGTGTCACTAATTGCAGTGATCATTTTTTTACTGATCACTGCATTTAGTGTCAGTGTGACTGTAATAACTGTCAGGGCAGTTAGTTTTAGGTCCTAGGTAGCCCCCTACCCCCCCCTAATAAAGGTTTAACCCCCTGATTGCCCCTAGTTAACCCCTTCACCCCCTTTTGCCAGTGTCACTAAGCGATCGTTTTTCTGATCGCTGCATTGTGTCGCTAGGTAACCATTTTTTTTTTATTTTAACCGCCATGTTTTATATAGGTTCATAAATAGTTTTATAGGTCAGGTACCCCCATATTACAACCTAAATAAAGGTTTTAACCCCCTGATTGCCCTAGAGTTAACCCTTTCACCAGTAATCACCGTATAACTGTCACTGGTGACGCTGGTTAGCCAGTTAGTTATTTCGTTATTTAGGTTCCCCGTCAGGTTTTTATATAGCGTCAGGTACCCCCATATATTACCTAATAAAGGTTTAACCCCCTGATTGCCCCTAGTTAACCCTTTCACCCCCTTTTGCCAGTGTCACTAAGCGATCGTTTTTCTGATCGCTGCATTAGTGTCGCTAGGTAACCAGTTTTTTTTTAGGTTAACCGCCATGTTTATATAGGTTCATAAATAGGTTTATAGGTCAGGTACCCCCATATTACAACCTAAATAAAGGTTTTAACCCCTGATTGCCCCTAGAGTTAACCCTTTCACCAGTGATCACCGTATAAAATGTCACTGGTGACGCTGGTTAGCCAGTTAGTTATTTCGTTATTTAGGTTCCCCGTCAGGTTTTTATATAGCGTCAGGTACCCCCATATATTACCTAATAAAGGTTTAACCCCCTGATTGCCCCTAGTTAACCCTTTCACCCCCTTTTGCCAGTGTCACTAAGCGATCGTTTTTCTGATCCCTGCATTAGTGTCGCTAGGTAACCAGTTTTTTTTTTGTATTACTGTTACGGGTGACGCTGGTTAGTTAGCTTGTTTTTTATACTGTCAGGGCACCCGCCATTTATTACCCAATAACGGTTTAACCCCTGATCGCCCGGCGGGTGATATCAATTAGGTTTTAGGGTCAAATAAGGTCTGCGTCGCCCCAGGTTAGTGCCAGTACCGCAAACACCCACGCGCAAAGCATACACCTCCCTTAGTGGTATAGTATCTGAACAGATCAATATCTGATCTGATCAGATCTATACTAGCGTCCCAGCAGTTTAGGGTTCCAAAAAAACGCATTGTTAGCGGGATCAGCCCAGATACCTGCTAGCACCTGCGTTTTCCCCCTCCGCCCAGCCCAGCCCACCCAAGTGCAGTATCGATCGATCACTGTCACTTACAAAACACTAAGCACACATAACTGCAGTGTTCGCAGAGTCAGGCCTGATCCCTGCGATCGCTAACATTTTTTTTTGTGTAGCGTTTTGATTCAGTCGCTAACAGTCAGGAGCTTTTTTACCTGTGAATCTCAAAAAAATAAAAAAAACAAAAATAGTTGTCGTTTTATTGTTCTCTCTCTCTCTCTATTGTTGCTCTTTTTTTACTCCATTCTATTCTGCAATGTTTTATTATGTTTTATCATGTTTTATCATGCTTGCTTTTCAGGTATGTAATTTTGTTTACTGTGTTTTAGTGTTAAGCATTTTTTTGTTTTCAGGTGCGCCATTCAGTTGCAGCGCGGATTTATTTATCTTGACAGCAACAGCGTTTGCTCCCACGATACATAAAGCCGCGACTCCAACGCTGTAGGAGGTGATTTCACCACCACAGTTAAAAAAAAGAGCATATATGCCGAAGCATGGGGGCAGCAGGGGGCGGGGAGGAGCGATTGGCTCCTAATGCCACGTACATACGGTCGAAATTCCGACCGTGTGTACACGGCATAACTTTTGCGGGAGGATGCCCCCATGCATCGGCATATATAAATGGTGCATGTATGCCCATCATTAGAAGTGGGTGGATGAAGGGAGGTATTCTAATGGTGGGCATACCCACCAATCAATCTCTTTTTTTTCGTTCAGCCAAGAGGCTGCATGAAAAAAAAAAAGATTACAATATATGTCCAGTATGTTGCTGGACTTTGAATGGTTATACCAGAATGATGCCTGCAGGTTTAGGTATCATCTTGGTATCATTCTTTTCAGCCAGTGATCGGCTTTCATGTAAAAGCAATTCTAGCGGGTAATTAGCCTCTAGACTGCTTTTACAAGCAGTAGGAGGGAATGTCCCCCCTCCCGGATATAAACCGCGCCATTGGGAAATTGGGAAAGCATTTTATCACACCAATCTTGGTGTGGTCAGATGCTTTGAGGGCAGAGGAAAGATCTAGGGTCTAATAGACCCCAATTTTTTCAAAAAAAGAGTACCTGTCACTGCCTATTGCTATCATAGGGGATATTTACATTCCCTGAGATAACAATAAAAATCATAACAAAGAAAAAAAATGGAAGGAACAGTTTAAAAATAGAATAAAAAAGCTAAATAAATAAAAAAAAAAATAAAAAAAAAAAAAAAAAAGCACCCCTGCCCCCCCTTCTCTTGCGCAAAGGCGTACACAAGCGTTGGTCTGGCGTCATATGTAAACAGCAATTGCAGCATGCATGTGAGGTATCACCGCGAAGGTCAGATCGAGGGCAGTAATTTTAGCAGTAGACCTCCTCCGTGAATCTAATGTGGTATCATGTAAAGGCTTTTAAAGGCTTTTAAAAATGTATGTAGTTTGTCGCCACTGCGTGTTTGTGCGCAATTTTAAAGCATGTCGTGTTTGGTATCCATGTACTCGGCCTAAGATCATATTTTTTATTTCATCAAAAATTTGAGCAATATAGTGTGTTTTAGTGCATTAAAATAAAAAAAAGTGTATTTTTTCCACAAAAAATGCGTTTGAAAAATCGCTGCGCAAATACTGTGTGGAAAAAAAAAATGCAACACCCACCATTTTAATCTGTAGGGCCTTTGCTTTAACAATATATATAGTGTTTGGGGGTTCAACGTAATTTTCTTGCAAAAAAAAAAAAATATGTTTTCATGTAAACAAAAAGTGTCAGAAAGGGCTTTGTCTTCAAGTGGTTAGAAGAGTGGGTGACGTGTGACATAGGCTTCTAAATGTTGTGCATAAAATGCCAGGACAGTTCAAACCCCCCCCAAATGACCCCATTTTGGAAAGTAGACACCCCAAGCTATTTGCTGAGAGCAATGTTGAGCCCATTAAATATTTTTTTTTTTTGTCCCAAGAGATTGAATAATGAAAAAAAAAAAATATATATATTTTTTTTACAAAAAGTTGTCACTAAATGATATATTGCTCAAACATGTCATGGGCATATGTGGAAATACACCCCAAAATACATTCTGTTGCTTCTCCTGAGTACGGGGATACCACATGTGTGGGACTTTTTGGGAGCCTAGCTGCGTACGGAACCCCAAAAACCAAGCACCGCCTTCAGGCTTTCTAAGGGAGTAATTTTTTTATTTCACTTCTCACTGCCAATCACAGTTTCGGAGGCCATGGAATGCCCAGATGGCATAAAACCCCCCAAAATGAACCCATTTTGGAAAGTAGACACCCCAAGCTATTTGCTGAGAGGTATTGTGAGTATTTTGCAGATGTCGCTTTTTGTCACAAAGTTTTGAAAATTGAAAAAAGAAAAAAAAAATTTTTTTTTCTTTACTTTCTTCATTTTCAAAAACAAATGAGAGCTGTAAAATACTCACCATGCCTCTCAACAAATAGCTTGGGGTGTCTACTTTCCAAAATGGGGTCATTTGGGGGGGTTTTGTGCTATTTTGGCATTTTATGGCCTTCGAAACTGTGATAGGTAGTGAGGAGTGAAATCAAAAATTTGCACCCTTAGAAATCCTGAAGGCGGTGCTTGGGTTTCGGGGCCCCGTACGCGGCTAGGCTCCCAAAAAGTCCCACACATGTGGTATCCCCATACTCAGGAGAAGCAGCAAAATGTATTTTGGGGTGCAATTCCACATATAACTATGGCATGTGTGAGCAATATATCATTTAGTGACAACTTTTTGAAGAAAAAAAAAATTATTTTTTATTTTTGTCTTTATTCAATCACTTGGGACTAAAAAAAAAAATATTCAATGGGCTCAACATGCCTCTCAGCAAATAGCTTGGGGTGTCTACTTTCCAAAATGGGGTCATTTGGGGGGGTTTTGTACTTCTCTGCCATTTTAGCACCTCAAGAAATGAAATAGGCAGTCATAAATTAAAAAGCGGTGTAAATTCCAGAAAATGTACTCTAGTTTGTAGACGCTATAACTTTTGCGCAAACCAATAAATATACGCTTATTGGCATTTTTTTTACTAAAGACATGTGGCTGAATACATTTTGGCCCAAATGTTTGACTAAAATTGAGTTTATTAGATTTTTTTTATAACAAAAAGTAGAAAATCTCTTTTTTTTTCAAAATTTTCGCTCTTTTTTCCGTTTATATCGCAAAAAATAAAAATCACAGAGGCAATCAAATACCATCAAAAGAAAGCTCTATTTGTGGGAAGAAAAGGACGCAAATTTCGTTTCGTTACAAAATTGCATGACCGCACAATTACCAGTTAAAGTAGTGCAGTGCGAAATTGAAAAAAGACCTCTGGTCCTTAAGCTGACAATTGGTCCGGGGCTGAAGTGGTTAAAATGAGCTTTAAAAATGTCAAAAAACGTGGCTAAATGCGTCAAACTGCATTTAGCCACGTTTGACTTTTTTTTGGACATTTTTATATTATAGAGAGTGTTTTCAATAAAAAACACCCAGAAAAGCTAATGCGGGAAAAGACACAAAACACGCAAAAAAGCTAATGTAAAAATGCGGCTAAATGCTGTAGTACTGGTGTTTTAAAAAGGTCCTGTGTGCATGAGCTTTAACTAGCATCTAATACTCAATGCAGTAAAATATTGTATAAAAATAATCCGTATTCAGTGGTACCAACTTTAAGAAGAAGTTAACTACTATGCTTTTTTTATATTTTTTAGTGGGATAGTCAGCAAACAGAACAATATATTGGGGGCCCATGTTTATCTTTGCATAGTTACATGTGCAATCCATATCATATGCAGCTTGCTACAACGCAGTACAATGCACCATAGTATGTTGGGGTGCATTACATTCCAAAATGCATGGCATGTCTGATTTTCGGATATTTTGGTGCATTGGCAGGTCATTTATTCCAATGGGTTGCCTTAACACAACACACGTTAACATGTGACATAATTTGTGTTGACACACATCCGTTTACATGCCACAAGCATGTAAATAAGCCCTAAATGTTTGCATTTTCTACTTGTTTTAGGTTTACAATAAAGGCGGCACATCATCCCTTCCTGATGTGTCACCAGTGGCAGGACCACTCAGGTAAGGGATCCATTGCCCCTAATGAGACCTCTTCCTCGCTGACCCAGCTGGCCCAGCTGAATTTCTCTCACTAGAGGAAGTAGTGAGGCGGTCCAGCTAGTAAGGGAGTAACTCAGTAGGAAGAGCTAATAGGTCTATTTGCAATCTGTTGTTGGTAAGTGGTTACCAGCAACCCAATTGCACATCTGACATGACCTTTAGGTGAAAGAGCTTTATTTTTATATTCTAACTGCTTTTCTGTTATATTACATTATATGTAGTACTATTTCTGGTCTGTCTCTTTTCCCTAACCTTAGTACACATCCTTATGTACATGGTAATGGTGAATTGACAGTATGTTCAGAATATACTGTAAATACTATTTTGGGCTGCTGACATTTGTTCAACCAGTTACTCTTTTTAAAATCAAGATCAATGTATATAATAATTTGTAGACGTGTGATTTAAGATTCAAAGTCTGGTTTTAATGTCTGTGATTGGTCATCTCTTTGTAGGCCCGAGTTGGTGGAATGGAGTTCTCCCCTGGTATGGTTTATATAACACCTGATAGCCCACTTAGTGTACCAGCTATTGTGAGCATTGCTGCAGCAGGAGGACTGTTGATCATCTTCATTGTGGCTGTGCTTATAGCATATAAACGTAAATCCAGGGAAAGTGACTTAACATTGAAAAGGCTGCAAATGCAAATGGACAACTTGGAATCACGGGTAGCCTTGGAATGCAAAGAAGGTGGGTTTTACAATGCAAAAAATTACTGTGTGCATTCTATTATTATTATTATGTCAAGATTCCAAGGAAAGCTCAAAAAATATCTTGTTGTACATGTCACACTGACCAATGAGATGTCAAATGCAATAATACAGGCTCAAGGGATTAGCAGCCTCATCTGTGTTTAAAATGGAACATTGTCTTTTACACAGTTTCAGAAACAGTTTTGGGGGATAGCCCTACCCAGGTACTGACCAGAAAAAGAAAAAAAATTAAGGTAGAGAAATGTCGCCGTAGCTAATTACATATGCAAAAATAAAGGGAAATTTCTGGAACCCAAAACTTAGGACCAGAAAAAGAAAAAGAAAAAGGAAGGCAGCTACTTTATGGAGACATTCAGCTGATCGATTCAAAATATTGGATTGAATAAAGGTTTTTTATTGTTATTATTTAAACACTCACAGGTGTGCTTCCTGTAAAAAACTGAGACAGATCAACATCAAATAGTCAATATACTAATCACAATTATTAACAAGTACCGACAACACAGAACAAGACAAAAACGGACACCATATAACAATAATGTGCACCATGTGAAACAACAGCTGGCAGCTAGTTCAATTACAGAAAGTGTCTGAATATAGTGCAGGTAGTATAATATTATTCCATTGAATATATAAATAGACTTCAGGCACAATAATTGTAGCTATACACACTGAGGCGTGTTTGGAAATAGAATAAATGTTGACTTCCAGAGATATTCAATAGAATCACATATGGGATATACCGAGTCAAACCAGGTCACTATCCTGTCATGTAAATGTCCCACAGGAATGTTCTCTAAGGGGAACAGAGCATATTCCAATATAGCAATTTGTAGCTTTCAACTATGTGAATTCTGAATTAGAAGCAATGCTGATTAGGAAAATGTTCACGGCTGTTTCTGAGGATGTGATCACGGTAAACACAGCATTAGCAAGGTATATATAGAAGAAACTTGGCAATTTATAGCAAAACAATGGAAAGTCAGGCGACCAAGTTGAATATTAGCAGTTGCCGTGTGGAAATACAACAGTCCCGAATTTCGCAGCAGGCTGTTAATAAAGAGTAGTGCAAAATGGTTCCAAACATAGCAGACGGTCAATATCATAAATCAAAAGTTTAAGTCCAGGTTAAGGGACAGCTTATTGGTGACAGTAGAGCCTTGCAGCAGACATGAAATATAAAGACAATTGGTTAACGTTACCACTTCGTCGGTATCACCCGTGTAGAGGGATGTCGGCCAAGCTGGGCATCCAGGATTTATAACCGGCTGTTATGCTGTCCTTGATAGTCAGCTGTTCATCACATGGTGCATCACGTGACGCGTTTCGCTGAGGGCGTAGTTGCAGTAGCTTCTTCCGACGTGTTTGTAGGAAGGTGCCTGAGCTGCCTTCTTATGCTGTCAATCAGCAAATATCGGCAGGTGTTTGATATAAAAGTAAAATGTTTTGAAAGTGTTGTAACCAGTCTGACCAGATCCCAAGTGGCTTAGGCAGTTCACCTAAAGTTATGAAAGCCAGTGAATTTTTACGGCCATAATGCTACGTTTAATTATGGTATTTGGTCAGAGGATGGTTTGTTATGGACTGGGCATGAAAAAAACATTTTTACTATGTAACACATAATTAGACAATTTTAAACAAATACCGCTCTATCTAAAGTCTAAACCAAATTCAGACAAATGAAGCGCACATTTAAATCAAAATGAAAAATAAAATTGAAGAAATAAATAAATAAAGAGTTAGGTGAGAACTAAGAAAAAGAAGAAAAAAATATATATAAGAAATGAAGTAAAAGTAAGTGAAATGTAATAGGATAAAGAAAATTAACCAACGGCTGACTCAGGAACATTATATTTGATTAAACAAACTCAAGGAGCACGTGTAAGAAGCAGAGTGACCAATCGTAAATAATGTCACGACAGGGGTCTAAAATTGCCAGATCATCAATACATAATGTAGAACAAACTCTTTAAACCATCTAGACACTGCCTCAATACCAATATGATGAGGGATGGAAGTGTATAAAGATTCTTGTACAATCAAAATCTGCCTTTGCACATAGCATAACACCATAGTTATTTGACTAAGATGACTGAGTTACCAAAGTAATTATTAATGCTGGGGCATGTTCCGTGACACTGTTAGAACTAAGGAAGCCACTTGGATGAGTGATGAAATGTCTTTGACATTACAGAAAAGGGCCAGTTGAACGTGACAAAACAACTACTAGCTATCCCTTAGTCCCCTAGTAATTACTAGTGATTACAAAGATAGTAGGCAGTGGTGATTTTGAATCACTAGTAACTGTACAAGTGAATGGATTTTTATTTATTGACTGCTAATGTGCCAGTCACTTTTATTAATTCTGTGCGCTTTTAGAAATTGTTACCCTTCTTCCTGATTTCAGCCAACTTATTTTAACTTATGCATGTATAACTTAATACATGAAATACATGCCTGGATTTTCGTTCTTTTTTTTTTTTTTTTACTTTCAATAAATTTTAATTTCATCCCTTTGTATTGCCCCCCCTGGTCATATATATTATACAGCTTTTCTGCATTGAGAGCTACAGCTCATAAATATGACCCTAATGGCCATTTAGTCATGTGGCAAAAACATTTAGACCCCTTTCACACTGGGGTGCTTTTCAGTAGTTTTAGCGCTAAAAATAGCACCTGTAAAGCGCCTGAAAAGCACCTCTCTTGCCTCCCCAGTGTGAAAACCCGAGTTCTTTCACACTGGGGAGAAAAAGTCCTGCAAGCAGCATCTTTGGATCGGTGCGGGAGTCGTGTAAACATCGCTCCCAAATGAAATGAATGGGTAGCCCTGCCAAAGCGCCTGCAAAGCACGGGCGCTTTTAACCCTTCACCACTAGCAGGGGTTAAAATCGCCCCGTTAGCAGCCGAAAAAGCACTAGCGCGCTAACTAGCGGTGCTTTACCGCTAACATTGGCACCGCCCCAGTGTTCTTCCTATATTTGCATGAGCTTCCTCGGGTGCTCTGATTTGCTCCCAAAATCATACTGGTGTTTAATTGGTTTCTTCCAAATTGCCTCTAGGATGTATATGAGTGCTAGAGGAATATTAGATTGAGAGCCCAGAACAGGGATAGGGACATGTGGGAAGGTCTATGTGCATGCAAAATATGTTGATTCTATAAATACAAATGATAAAAAAATACAAATTAATTAAACTAATATGATAATGCAGCCTTATTCAGACTGGTAGTGTAGGCCAGCCAGGAACACTGTTTCCCAAGGGAATGGAGCACTCCATCTTCTATATGAGTTGTTGTGTAGGTAGTCGAACTTGAACTCTGAAAACAAAGGATCTGGACATAAAAATAATATGGTGGTTTGACATATGTGTAGCAGCACAAAATTATCATTCTGTAACATTGTTATCAAAGTTGTCACCTTTTTATGGTTTCTTTTTTACACTATCTTAATAAAAATGCTATAATATACATTACAATTTTATTTTTTACTAAATCTTTTTAAATTGCTACACAAACAAAGCTTTGTATCCACACTTTGAGTGTTCACTTTTGAAGGTTGTTTACTGAACTTACTGACTCCCCATCCTTTTTACCAGGTTTACGAGCTATGCTAGCCATATGTAAGTGCTTTAAAAGCCTTATAAGAGATTACTTCTTCCATTTTGAACACATTTTAAAATGTCACTGATTGGGTACAGCACATAAGGAACATGTTGAATGCTTTTCTTTAAAATGCAAGACTTAAATACTTAACAAGTTAATTTTTTTCCCTCAAAATGGGTTCAAATTGATGACCTTTAAGTGTTTTAGCTAAAGTATTTTATTATTATTCCACAACCTGTTTTCAATTGCATTTTCTGTGTTATTAGCAGGAGTAGAGCTGGCAATAATATATTGTCATGACAACCTGGTGTTACAGACACTTTCTGTGGCTTTAAGAACACTGGGAAGGTTAAAGTGTTAAACCTAGGATTCCTAAGCCTTGTTTATGCTATTCTTGTCCACATTCGTAACATTAGGGTAACGTTTTTTTTTGGATGCACATGAAGGATAGGCATCTTGTGCATGTTTGGAAGAAATACATTTATGTTATATTGCAGTGCAAACCATTGTATGCTAAAAAGTAAAATGAAAGGCTGAAATATGTTTGATAAATGTATAAAAGTCAATTGAATACATTTTAATATATTTTACTAAAATCATGCTGAAAGTGTATATTGGTATAGCTTTGGCAATACTGCATCTCTTTGTTGCCCTCTAGAGGAGATCATTGCACTTTGCACTAATCTTATCGTTTCAAGTGAAGTGCATTTGCCACAGTTACAGATCTCACTAAAATCCACCAAACCAAGGTCAACAAGGAGTTTGCTTCTCACATAAAAATCTACCTGTTATTAACTACTCTAGAGGTATTTGTGAGTGTCATAATGTTTTTCTTGTGTTTTAGCATTTGCTGAGCTTCAGACAGATATCCATGAGCTGACAAGTGACCTAGATGGAGCCGGTATTCCTTTCTTGGATTATCGTACATACACCATGAGGGTGTTGTTTCCTGGCATTGAAGACCACCCAGTACTGAGGGACTTGGAGGTATTGTAGTGTCATATATACCATATCAATATACAGTAGGACATTGAAAAGAACTGTCCATTACCAGAAAGTATTTGTTTTCTGGTGGATGCTTTACAATGTAACCACATCCTATACAGTATTTTTTAAGCTTTAAGCTGAACTCTAGGCTAATACAAGAGACAGGAATTCATGCATTTATTTGTCAGACCCCAAAATACCCTTCCCATGTTGAGGGCATATGGCCTGGTATGGTTCAGGTTCTCTTGTCCCCCCCCCCCTCTTTTCCTGCAGCCTGCCAGGTTGCGTGATCGGATAAGGGTCTGGTATGGATTTTTTAGGGACCACTATGCCATTTTTTTTTTACATTTTGGCACAGGGTTCCCCTTAAAATCCATACCAGACCTGAACTTGCATATAAGCCTTTAAAATGAGCACTTTTGATTTTTCATGTTCGTGTCCCATATACTTTAACGGTGTTTGTGTGTTCTGACAAATTTTTTGCCTGTTCGGATGTTCTGGTGCGAACCAAACCGGGGTTTTTTTTTATAACAGTAATCAACCATTTCAACACAAGTGTTTGGAAATGCCCAAGTGGCAAAGTTTTGTTCGTTTCTGATAACTAACAAACATATAACAAATATAATATAAAAGAAAAGCCACTGCAAATCATTTATAAATACTACAGTACAACCTTAGTGGAAATTATTTTGTTATAGTCTCCTGCTAATTGCCTCACAGTAATTAGTACAAACAAGAACAGTTCCCTGGAAGGGATGTCTTTTGAAGTTAATTGCTGGAAAAAGTCCTTCTCTACAACTCATATTCTAGACAGGTTATGCAGCCCACACAATTTGTGTGCTTTTTCTAATTACAGTAGCTTACAGCTGACGTGTGTTGCTGAAGAAGAAACTTTTCTATGGTAAACAAATGTGCCTGCTTCCTTTATATTAGATACAGTAAATGTAGTATTTTTGGCACTCTTATTTTAAGCAGTGTATTTTCTTAGTCAACATGCAGCCTAAAATTAACATGCACTCCAGCAGGATGTACTGAATCAAAGTGATACACAGGAACTTATTTGCAAGGCCTCCTTAATCTAATTTGTAAGTGCGACCTAAGGCTGGTTTTCAATGCAATCAGTGCTACATGACAGAATGAAGTTTCTGATGAATACTAAAGACATACAAACAAAATAGGACAATATCCTAGCTTGGTTTTAATATATACGTGCTCCAATATGTTTTTGTATGTGCTCAAATATAATGAATATTTTCTCCATTTAAAAGAACCACAATAAGTAGGCAACAGTCATTTTTTACGTGAATTTTTAGCAGTGCTCTGATCAACAATTTCTGCTTATATAAATGTGGCATAGCAAGAGTTCAAAAGAACTTTCTTTTTTGGCAAATGATTTGTTCATATGTGAAATCCTTATTGTAGTAAAGGCTTTTAGCCAACACTACTATTAAACACTAGTAACTCACTGATGAATTTCTTCATAATACTTAAATATACAATGCACCGGAAAGTATTTACAGTGCTTCACTTTTTTTCACATTTTGTTATGTTACAGCCTTATTCCAAAATGGATTAAATTCATTATTTTCTTCAAAATTCTATAAACAATATCCCATAATGACAATGTGAAAGAAGTTTGTTTGAATTTCAAATTTTTATCTTTTCAAATTTATTAAAAATAAAAAAACAAAAAATCACGTGTAAAAACCACCATGTAAAGCCCCATACACACGGTCGGATTTTCCGATGGATTCTGTCCTATCGGACAATGTTGTCAGAAATTCCGACCGTGTGTAGGCACCATCGGACATTTTCCATCGGATTGTCCGACGGACAAAGTTTTGTCTCCTGCTCTCAAATTTTCCGACAACAAAGTCCGATCACACCAATTCCGATCATGTGTAGCGAATTCCGACGGACAAAGTGCCACGCATGCTCAGATCACATTACAAGACCAAAGCTATTGGCTACTAGCCTCTACGTAGTCCCGTCGTAGGCAACAAACGTCACCACATTCAGAATGATCGGATTTTCCGACAACTTTGTCCGACCGTGTGTATGCAACACCAGTGTCAGACTAAATCCGTCGGAAAAAATCTGATGGATTTTGTGGTCGGATTTTCCGACCGTGTGTACGGGGCATAAAGTATTTACAGCCTATTACAGCCTTTGTTGAACCACCTTTGGCACCAATTACAGCCTTAAGTCTTTTTGAGAATGATGCTACAAGCTTGGCACACCTATTTTTGTGTAGTTTCTCCCAGTCTTTTTTGCAGGACCTCTCAAGCTCCATCAGTTTGGATGGGGAGCTTTGGTGCACAGCCATTTTCAGATCTCTCAAGAGATGTTCAATCGGGTTCAAGCCGGGGCTCTGACAGGGCTACTTAAGGGAATTCTAAGAGTTGTCCCTTAGCCACTCCTTTGTTATCCTGGCTGTGTGCTTAGTTAGGGTCGTTGTCCTGTTGGAAGATGAACATTTGCCCTAGTCCAGAGCACTCTGGAGCAGGTTTTCATCAAGGATGTCTTTGTACATTGCTGCATTCATATTTCCCTCAATCCTGACTAGTCTCCCAGTTATTGCCGCTGAAAAAAATCCCAACAGCATTATGCTGCCAACACCATGCTTCACTGTAGGGATGGTATTGGCAAGGTGATGATCGGTGCCTGGTTTCCTCCAGACATGACGCTTGCCAATTATGCCAAAAAATAAAATCTTTGTTTCATTAGGCCAGAGAATTTTGTTTATCATGGGCTGAGAGTCCTTCAGATGCCTTTTGGCAAATTCCAGGTGGGCTGTCATGTGCCTTTTACTGAGGAGTGGCTTCCGTCTGGTCACTCTACCAGGCCTGATTGGTGGAGTGCTGCAGAGATGGTTGTTCTTCTGGAAGGTTCTCCTCTCTCCACAGAGAAACGCTGACCTTTGGGTTCTTGATCACCTCCCTGACTAAGGTCCTTCTCCTCTGATCACTCAGTTTAGCCGAGCGGCCCACTCTAGGAAGAGTCCTGGTGGTTCCATTTACGGATTATGGAGGCCACTGTGCTCATTGGGACCTTCAATGCTGCAGACATTTTTTTGTACCCTTCCCCAGATCTGTGCCTTGATACAATCCTGTCTCGGAGGTCTACAGACAATTCCTTGGACTTCATGGCTTGGTTTGTTCTCTGACATGCACTGTTAACTGTGGGACCTTATATAGACAGGTATGTGCCTTTCCAAATCATGTCCAATCAACTGAATTTACCACAGGTGGTCTCCAATCAAGTTGTAGAAACATCTTAAGGATGATCAGTGGAAACAGGATGCACCTAAGCTCAATTTTGAGTGCCATGGCAAAGGCTGTGAATACTTATGTGCATGTGATGTTTTCCTTTTTGTTATTTAAGACATTTTGCAAAGACTTTAAATAAACCTATGGGGTATTGTTTGTAGAATTCTGAGGGAAATAATTAATTTAATCTGTTTTGGAATAAGGTTGTAACATACCAAAATGTGGAAAAAGTGAAGCGCTATGAATACTTTCTGGATGCACTGTAAAACAGGGACTGAAGCAATGTAATCAGGCTCAGATTTATAAACAAGCAACATATGTAGACCTGGAATTTGAATTTAAAGTGAGACTGCCCACTGGCTTGCTTGCAAGCACCATGCTGTTCTGAATATACTACTTTTGTCTGTAGTATGTGTCAGAAACAATTGAGTACTGTCCTAGATACTTTTTTATTTGCACTATCATACAATCTTCAGGACAAGCTTTCAGGGTATGCCCACTTCTTCAAGATCCTGCTGAGACCTTGAAAAAGGGGACATACCCCAAAAGCTTTTCCTGAAAATTGTATGATAGTGCAAATAAAAAAAGTATCACGGACAATACTCAATTGTTTCTGTCACAATTTCACTAATACAGCTACGGTCACCTCAAGCATGATTGTAGTATTATGTGTAAAATGCATATTATGGCCTAGTAGTAGTGATGGAGAAGGTCTTTGGTTACTCTATGAGTAATGGAACAGCCTGATCTGTGCTAGTTCAATGTAGAAGAACATAAGGTACTTTAGAGTGCATGCATCTGTATCAGATTTTGAACTTAAAAGTATTTACACAGTTCAAACAAGTGGTAAAAGAGCTTGAAACTATGAAAACAAACCTTCCCTGACCTCAGTAGCTGCAGATACTGTGGAAAAATGAATATGTAAAGTGCACCATGGGGATGCTAAAATCACAGTTTCTTTCCCCTTGCTTCCTCTGGCAGTAGGGACTTGGCATCCTGTAAACCTTCTCATGTAAACAAAGGGCAAATGCTGTAAGGTGTTAGGAACCGCCTGAAATCTGACTTCTGAGTTTCTGTTGTGATCTTTGAGCATTAATTATTCCATAGTACTTGCAACTAAAGCCCCATACACACGGTCGGACTTTTTCATCAATTTGGTCCGATCGGACAAGGTTGTTGAAAAATCAGACCGTGTGTATGCACCATCGGACAGTGTTCGTCGGTTTGTCCGTCGGACAAAGTCTTATCTCCTGCTGGAAAGATTTGCCGTCAACCCGGTCCGATCACACCAAATCCGATCGTGTGTACGGTTGTCCGACCGGACAAAGTGCTACGCATGCTCAGATCACATTACAAGACCAAAGCTATTGGCTACTAGCCTCTACGTAGTCCCGTCGTAGGCAACAAACGTCACCACGTTCAGAATGATCGGATTTTCCGACAACTTTGTCCGACCGTGTGTACGCAAAACCAACATCGGACAAAGTATGACGGACATGGTCCGACGGACCTGGTCCGCGGATTGTCCGACCGTGTGTATGGGGCTTAAGAAGGTCAGTGAGGTCTTGTTTTTAGGGCACTGCTTGTTAATCATATAAAAGTACTTTAATGCCCACAGTCTGGTCAAAGGTGCACTTTAAGTATTGTTCTAATCAATGTTCTGTTAGCACACCACTAATTGTTTCTGATTGATCGTACATGAGCAAAATGTATTTAGTTCATTGAAATAAGGGACTTGTTTGTGGTTGTATATACTGTATATTAGGACTTTTCCCTCAGTAACAAGCATGCCTACATTTATTTATGTTTCCACAGGTTCCTGGCTACAGACAGGAGCGTGTGGAGAAAGGTCTCAAGCTGTTTGCCCAGCAAATTAACAATAAAGTATTCCTCCTTTCCTTTATCCGGACACTTGAATCCCAGCGCAGCTTTTCCATGCGTGATAGAGGCAATGTGGCTTCCCTCATTATGACAGTCTTGCAGAGCAAGTTAGAGTATGCCACTGATGTACTAAAGCAACTGCTGTCTGATCTCATCGACAAAAACCTGGAAAGCAAAAACCACCCCAAATTGTTACTAAGAAGGTGAGTCTGACTAATAAACCTTATAGTAATTAAAAGAGCATTGATGATGTTCTCAGGGCTATTTTTTATTATATTTAGATTTTAATTCTCCAAAGACAGATCAGTATAAGTTTCTCAGTAATAATTCTGAGTGGTTGCTATAGATTACTACTCTACCAATTTCTCTCTCTGCCTTATTATTTGAGTCTCTGGGGTTTTGTTGCATAGCCAGCTTTGTGGAACTCTAAATAATAAAGGTAAATCTCTGGGACGAAGTTCATTTCAAAACAATCTATGAGGAACATGGCAGCACAATCACAGCATTTTCTGAAATATGAGCCAGTATTTTTTATCAATACTGTGTCAGAAGGTTTATAGTTTTTATAGTACATTTTTACTGTGATCGTGGCATCTATGATTTCACATTTATATGTCTGCCATGCTCTGTTATTATATTGTCTTCTATAGCTAACTCTTAGCACTCCAGATTTTGACACTATGACTGTACTCTTGTGGATATCAGCAGTATGAACATATACATTTTAAGGCACGTACTCTATAATACAACAGCCGGTTACACTATCGTATTTTCATAAACATCTAGCATCGTCAGTGTATGTATTCTGTCAGGGGGTTTGAGCCTGCGGTTTTTATTTTATCACTGAAATAAAGACAGGATATATGTATAGCACTTTATATTTATAGGATGTGTGTTATGTGTTTACATAGGATGTCTTCTAAGTCAACTGGTAAAGCAAGACTTCTGTGCTATAGAACAGGCTTTGTTAAATATTAAAGTAATGCAAGCTTAATAATAAGCAGTAGGAAGTTATATTTTTTAATTTTTATATATAGCAGAATGCTGCTTGGAGTCAAAGGTCTTGACACAGAAGTGTGCTTAGACACAGCAGATACATGTTCAGTGTGTTCATGATGAATTAAATATTAGGCTGTTATTTTATTCTGGATACTTCCAGAGTTGGAAGATACCTGTTGCTCTATCTATTTAGCAAACTTCTGCAAATGCTACTGTTTGTAGGGCTCATTTCCTTTAGCTGCCAACGGCCATTTCTATTTTATTAGTAAATTACATTTATTTAATGTAGAGTTTAATTGTATTGATTTTAAATAGTAAAGGGAAGCTCCAGTCCAAATTTTGTTTCTCTAGTTTTAGGTTGATTAGGGGAGTATTAAAACCTATGGTATACTTTTAGCATTTCTTGTATCCATTTTAGTGAAATATCCCCTTCCATCCTGTCATTGTAACCACAAAGACAAAAAGGAAAGTCTCCATTGGAAAAAAATTCCCTTTGCTTCCTGTCCTACAAACTCCTTAGAACGTGAGGAAGAATCTCCCTATTTAGGATGAAGATAGCCATGAACCTGACAAAGGTTGTAACCCTTCCCAACTTCATTTAAATATAAAAGCACATTTGGCTTGAGTTTCACTTTAACAGATTCCTTTTGTATTCAGTAACACTGATAGTCCTCTTCTATACAGAACACTTAGCAGTCAACCAGAGTCTACTGTGCATCAGCCTGAATTCAGCCCATTAAATTGTAATTATTTGCAATGGGGTACTGCAATGGTGTACTGTGTATGGCAGCTGGTCTGATAGAAGCCTTCCTTTTGGCCAGCTTCTGTCAGACAAGCATGCTGGAGAACCAGCAGACATACCACCCCCGACCAGTGCTCTAAGCCAATGGCCGAGGACGCTGACCTGAGTGTTCTGCTGGTGGCATCCTCGAGGGGAACCCCCCTGTCAGGACACAATAGCTCAGCAGGGGAGATCGTTGTACTAAAATCAGATTGTTAGTACAGCGGCTCCGACCTGAGCTGTTAGTCAGCTGTCAGTTTTTTTCATTCAACCCAGCGGGGATAGTGCATACTAGGCTTAACTCTTATTAACTATAATATTAACTATTAACTATATTAACTATTACTACTTGAATAAGGCTGTGGTGACAAATCACCTGGCTCTGTGTGAAGCCTTTATACAAGCCAAACATAGGATTGTGTTCTAGATGCATATGATGGTTGAATGTTATGTTAATTGTATATCACTCATTACTCTGCTAGCTAGCAGATGCAAAAGTACAGCTCCTTTGGGTAGGGATCACCTTGGTCAGCTATACAACTCAATGAAGCCAGTCACCATTTTGCTAAATAATCTTGCATGTAGTACAAATATTAGATAGAGAAGCTAGGTTTTTGCTTTGTGAAAATGTCTACTGGACCTTAGTTCGCATTGTTTTATTGCACATGGCAGGAGAATGTCCTATAGCATAGGTTTGGCATAATAATCCTTGCCATGTGTGTGCTGTAAGTTTTTAATTTCTTTTATATTTATTTACCTATTTTTGCACTTTGTTACAATTCTGTACCTCTTGACACACCTACATAATCAAATCGTATTGGCTGCCTTCAGTGATTTGTATAAACCTAAAGAATTAGAATTAAAGGTCACTGGAATCACCTTAACATGGCTGTCTCACCATCCTGATATCTGAGACTGGAAAAACACATTTTAAAATGTCACAAGTAAAGTCTACTTTAGTGTACTCAATATGACTCCCAATAGCTCGCAGCAAATCAGGATGGACAAGGCACAAAATAGTGTCCGGTTTATGATATTAGTTGATTTACCTACTTGAAGGCCTTCCAGTTTCATAAATTGATATGGATTTGTTTAAATACTTAGAAAAGATCTTGCTGGATTAGGACTGATAACTGTGGGAAAAAGTTTGATTAGACTTGGGTTCTTCTTTCACTGCCCAAAATCTGAAAAGCTACTGTTGTAATTATGGATATAGCATAATTTAGTGTCATGCTGCCTCCTATGATTTGTTATTCGTTATTGGAATGTGCTCTCATGTATGCAAATCTTGAATATCGGAAGACTTCCAGTGACTCTATGCTGAGCCTGTAATATTGCTCAGAGGCTCCCAGTTCCATGCCATGGGTGTGACATGTGCTTTAGCTTGGTTGGCATTCTGACACGGGGCCCAAAGCAGTGACACACCCTTCATCCTTTGTAGCTCAGCCAAATGCAGCTAGTGTAAGGGAGCATCAGATGGCTGCACTGAAACACACCTGCCTTCTGCATATGGGAGGCACACTGTCGATATTCATTTACATATTCATCATTTTTAAGTAACAAACCTAGTTATACATTTAAATGATTCTGAAATTTGCTGCTGCATATTTCCTGTGCAAGGCCTCTGGGAATATGCTGCATAAGATGTATTAAGCATAGAAATGTATAATAATTACATTTACAAGATTCCTCACTTCTGTAACCTTATCAAATGAACGCAACATCTTTACTCTCACTGGGCTTTTCGTAACATCCCTAGATATGACATTTTGTGATGATCACATAACATTTAGAAAACATTTAGGAGTGAACAAAAAAGATGCATCAGGCTGATACTGAGTTTTTATTTGTGACATTTTAAATCTTTTTTTATGCTTTCATTACAAGAAAATAAGAAGAGCATTAACAAATCAGGGTTAACATTCGAAAAGAGGACTGTCTATTGCCCTTAGCTACCTATCAAACTTCTACTGTTATGTGCTGGGAACATGAAAGAGAGAATCATTTAAATGTATAACTAGGTTTGTTACTTAAAAATTATGAATATGTAAATTAATATCGACAGTGTGCCTCCCATATGCAAAAGGCAGGTGTGTTTCATGAACAAGATGAGTAAAAATTCAGGGGTTTAAGTCCCACTGAAAAGGGAGTCACAGGCGGACCAGGCAGCTTAAATAGGTAAAATACTTTATTGCACAAAAAATATTAACAAAATACAGAAACTGGGTCCCATCACCATCACCTGAATAAAATTAAAATTAAGACAACATTGTCTATTAAGAACATCATTGTAGAAATTCACCCAAGTAGACCTGAGAGTTGCCAACATCCAGATATATAGAATCATGTAAGGAGAGTATCCCCCCAAAAAATACTATGGGACTTTAAGGGCAAATAAACAATAACCAAATATCGAAAAATAGAAATGTATTTATTAATATAAAAAGTATGGTGCATACATCACCATGACTAGGAAACATAAAAACAGATAGCAGAACAGAATATGTAAATGCAGTTCCTTCAGTATTGAGCCCGATGCATTTCAGGACCGATAAGAGTCCTTTCTTCAGAGGCATTCCATGTAGGGTATTACTGCTATACAATATTCTACAATATTCTACAGTGAAACACAGTTACAGATCAATATCAGAAACAGGAATACAGGAATTTACAGGAGCATCATTGAAACAAAGTCTGGAAGAGACATACCAATTCAAAGTAGAGTCCGCACTGTGGAAGCCACCTACTATCGAGCCAGATATAAAATGAGCCTCAGAGGTTACAGAAAGGCATTGGGTGGTATGAAACCCAGCAGAGACTTCATAGGTAGGAAGTTAGAACATAAGATGAGTTGGAGTAAGCAGGCCATCAAACTGTATTGCAGTGATTAGTCACTATAGTCCTATTGACCAACTATCAGCTGCTTATTTTTTCTAGCACTGCTCTGTGGCTATTACCCAAAACCTACAGACTGTCTTACTGACTAATCGCTGTTCATACAGTTTAATTCGGGCCAGCAGTGCTGAACTAAGAACTGTATCTGGCTATCTTATGCAAATGCACCTACAGTCCACCATAAACTGGTTAATTTCCTATCAAAGTGGGCCTCCTGGACTAACTTATTCAGTACCTAAGTCCTCACTGTGCATATAAAATCAATTTCCCAGTTTGGGAGCATTTGGCAGACAATGTGTTAATACACGCATATCCTGAAGGTACTTGATAATGGGACCTATGCAGCTATCACATCTTCACTCTCTGCCCTATATGCTGCCATACTTTACAATTATCCCCATTATGTGTGCTTATAGTCTGACATGACGTGATGTTCCTAATTCCCTGTTTAAGCTGCTTGTTTAAGCTGCTTGGTCAACCCGTGACTCCCTTTTCAGTGGGACTTAAACCCCTGATTTGTTTTTTTTATGTCTGATTTCTGGGTCATGGAGACCGCACCTAACTGGTGAGTCAGCAATACCTGGGACACTGCACCTACTTTTGCACAGATTACCTATGGTGCAGTGATTTTACCTTAGTGAGCAGTTTTTCTGTGTTTCATGAACAACACAATTGGGTTGAATTGCTTAGAGAGTGTAAAATATGGTTCATCTGGTAGCCAATCAGCTTCTAACTTCAGCTTGTTCAATTAAGCTTAGACAAACAAAACTTAGCTGATTGGTTTCTATGCAGAACTGCACCCGATTTTACACTCTCCAGTTTTAGTAAATCCACCCAGACTGTTCCACTTCCACACCTTAAGCTTTTGTTTTAGAGATATACCTCAAAGTTCTATTACAAACTAGTGGTCAGTAGAGGGTAATATGCTTTGCTAACATCCCTAGCTATAAAATGATAAAGAAAATTAAATAATTTTGTAATTCAATGAAAATGTTCAGCAACAAATTATTAATATGTGTAAATATGTTGAATACAATTAGTACGACTAGAGAGGTTAACACTCTCTATAGGTGAAGACATTTAAAACGTATTTTGTAGCCACAAAACAATTCAATGTAGCACTGAAAATTCAGAAAATACTATTTTAAAACTGCAAAAAATTTATGAAACAATGAATGAAACAATGTATAGATGCCAAACAATAAGATAAATATAAAGTGCTTAAGTATCTATCTACATACTATGAACTTTTCATCTGAAGATCTCTTACTAGCAGCATATTGGTCACTTTACATTTGAATTAGCTCCGCTACCAAGTTATTTCCACATGTGATTTTTATCCTCGTTTTTGATTTTATATTAATTCGCACATGATGCACCTTTAGTCACTTTACACTGATAAGTGAATGTTGTCTCTTTAAGCACTTTATATTTATCTTATTGTTTGGCATCTATACATTATACCCTTAGTATACAGCACAGCACTACTTTCTTTATTTATATTTATATTCGGATCTGAAAACTCCTTTCAGTGTTCGCCGCAGTATTCACCACATTACCACATATAAGGGCAGCGCAGAGATAATTACCTTATTCAATGAATGAAACAATAACACGTTTAATAATATATGCACCATAATAACAGTATCCTATACATTATGGCTACCTGCTGACTTGAACAAAGCATAAAACACTACAATTTGTGCTTAAAGGTTGTATTCCTTGATATTTTATTGCTATATATAGTACAATGTATTGAAATCATTATGTTATTACAGTGATTACTATTGACATAGGGTGACTTACAGTCAAAGCACAAAGTATACATAATAGACAAAAAGCTTGCTTGAAAAACACATAGCTCTATCTCCCACGGAAGTAAATAACTTCTTCAAAAACAGCAGCACTTACAAAATATCATTGTTCAAAACTCTTTTAATGCTATATGAATCATATACGCACATGACTATGCTGGCCCTGGAGCTGGGATTGATGATGTTAATGATAATGTACTTTACTGTATCATGCTGTTTGTTTGTTTTTTGTGTTGCACTAGTCATTGAATTTTTTTCTAAGCATTTTACTGTTTGGCACATTTGACAAAATAAATATCATAGAAACTAATGGAGATCCAGACTATGTACAATACTGTTTTACTGGGTATGAATGCAGCATGCTTTACATACAGCTTACATAGGGAATCCTATGACTTATTCGGGATGTATCAACAATTTGAGCTGTCCTTGGTGCTGAACTGGCTATATATGTTCTATTGTTTGGTGTGAATAGGCAGATCTATTTAACTCACACACACTATAACTTTCACCTTGATTACAATACTTTATTTTAGGAATTTGGTATTGATGTTAAGCAAATAAACGTATCAGGTATATGATGAAAAAAAGTCTAGTCATTGTTCCTTATCAAGAGCAGATGGTCAATGGGGCATCTGCCCCTAGTACACACTAGTATTTTTTTTTCATTCAACCCAGCAGGGCTGATCAAAAAAAACCTGTCACCTCGATAGGAGCCACTGTGTTAACTATCTGACATTAGTACAGCCATCTCCCCTGCTGTTCTATTTTGCTCTGACAGAGGGATGCCCCCCCTTCACCAGAACACTCCAGGAGCTGATCAGCAGGCCATTTTTGGTCATGCCCCTTTAACAGAAGGTGGCCCTGAACATCTGGCTTCTGTCAGACCAACAGCAGTACATGGGACAAATATCGGACGGTTTCTATTGGTGCCACCCAACATTTGGCCCGTGTGTACTAGACTATTTAATTGTGAGGTGGCTCTCATCTCCTATATATTGCCAGCATTAGTTCATAATTCAAAGTCAGATTAATGAATGATTGCTGAGTAATTGTTATGAGTTCATGCCTTTTGGTCTCCTTTCTTTATCAAATAAGCCCATATAATTTGTTCCTTTTGTCTACTTACTTGGCCATTATTTATGTTTTATTTTAGAACAGAATCTGTGGCAGAGAAGATGCTGACAAACTGGTTCACATTCTTGCTGTACAAGTTCCTTAAGGTATAATCCATATATTATATTAAGCTATTCAATACAAGAGCAGGACTCTTTCTAATGCACCTAGATTTTTAATGTACAGCTTTCTAAAAAACAATGTGGTAAAAATGTTTAGTTGAAGATTTTGTTTTGTGTCCCTATTTATTTAATTTTAATTTAGGGACTTTAGGTACAGTGCATATTCTTTAGAAGCACTGTATCACAAGTAATGTTGACAATATTTAACTGTTAAAATAATGCAGCCAAGTTAAATAAAATGTGTTCTGTACATGTTAATCTGTGGTCCATAATTATTATTTTGCATTACTATTTAATGTAGTTTAGCAACTGATCTTCAAAACCCGGCAATATAGGCTGGTCGCACCACTTTATTGTTCAGTTAGCGTACAGATGTGTGCTTAAAGTATAACTAAAGGCAAATCTTTTTTTTTTTTTGTTTTGGATAGAGGATGTGGATGTGTTCCTATTAAAGAGTTTCACCCTTTCTGTATAGAGGGGAGAGGGAATAGACCCCCTATTATTTTGTATTGCTGTCTGTGCTTCCATTAGGGAGATTCACCCTTTCTATTTCTCCTGTTAACCATTATCATCAAAAGTGAAAGTTAAATGAAATCCCAAATTTTGGGATGTCCCCAAAAAAGTAATAGAGGGAAGATCTTCCCATGGTTTTGGTGACCTGGGGGTTCCTAAGGAATTCCCATAATTTGATTTCTTCTCACTTTCTGTTTGGGACAGGAAGTAAAGGGAAATCTCTGTAATTAGAAACAGATGATGAAAAAAAATCTGATAGGGGTTATAACCCTCCCTTGCTCTATCCAAAATGGAAAAAAAAAGTTTTGCCTTTAGTTCCACTTTAACAATATATCTTATACAATCAAATGTAAATGCTCACATTATGAATGCTTTATATATATATATATATATATATATATATATATATATATATATATATATATTTATATTTATATATATATATATATATATATATATATATATATTATATATTATTATATATTATTATTTTATATATATATATATATATATATCATGCTAAATCATTAGAATTATGTTTGTGTTCTTACCAAGTAATAATTTAAATCCAAGTGAAATAAACCTGATTTTATGTTGTTTGCTGTTAATGTTTCTAAAGAGGAAGCATCAGCAGCAATGACGCAACAATTGTTATGTACTTTTAAAGCAATAAAAAGCGAGGTCATAACATGAATAACAGAATATAATGTGTGCATTTTCCCTTGCTCAATTACCTATCATTTTACCCATTACCTTGAAAATAACTACTTAAATGACACGATTGTGTTGATTCTTTTGTTTTCCAATTGTCTCTTTTGTTTTCCAATGAAAAGAAAGCTGTTTACAAGTAATGACTATGGAGAAACTATTGCTTTATTTTTAATATTTAGGACACATTCATAGGAAAACAACCTAAAGATAGACACTGAGTATGACAGTATCCATTTACACATGTCACATAAAGAAGCAGTAGTGAGAAACGCTAGTACTCATCCGTAGACTATTTTTGAAAATGAATCAGTAAAGCGAAATTCAAACCATTGCTCCCGCTGGGGTAATTTTCCTATACATTCAGCTGCTGGATGAGCTCATATAGCTTATGTACTCCATGGCCTCTTTCTTGTGTCCCAGTTATCCTTGCAGAGTTATCTTTTGCTTGACAAATTAAAGTTAAATTAAACCATGTTAGCATCCCTCGGTTTATTTACATAACTCTAATTGTGAGAAGCAAGGATGATTCTGCATAAACATTTTCCAAACCGCTGTGCTTAAGACCATAAACAATCGAGTATCTGTCCCTCACACCTGCAATGCCGGATTCTCCAATTTGCCAGTCTGGCTCTCCACTTTATTAGCTACAAGCGGGAGATCAGCGAACAACTGAGGAGCTTACACAAGCTAGAATATGTTTCCTGAGCAGTCTTACTGAGCCCAGCTGTGCCCGGGCAATTCTGCCACTTTCATGCTTTTATAAACAAAATATAACATATAATTATTATGCAATATGTTTCAGAGCAGTGTAATTACCTTGACATTACCTAGCCACACTTCCACAGAGATATGTGCAGGTTCTTACTGCTAATCTACCTAATCTAAAAGCAGACGCTGTCATATCTTACGTGCAGCTTGATATTATTAGCAGTGCAACAAACCTTTTTTGCAATGTTATGGTAGGCACAGACATCACTCGTGGCTTACTTGTAAAAATTAAGCTTATGGAATGGAGTCAAGGGGACGGGTATGTAAGGTAGGGTTATTAACTGGCCACACAAAAAGGGGCAATAAGAAAGGTTTCATAGGTTGATTGCTCATGCAGATGCTGCTAGCTAATAAAGATCCCAGTCCAGCAGTTTACTTCCCTGTTTAGCTTTACCCAGGAAAGCCCTATTTTAAAGGGTAACTCCACTTTCATGGAGAAAAAGCAAATAATATACAATTGTGATGTAAGCCATATTTTAATTAAGTGTTATTAAAAATTCCCTTTCCATTTAAATTTGCAGCTCTGTAATTTTCTGTAAAATGCAATGCCAACCTGGAGGCATTATGTACACAGATGGTGTATAGAATATCCCCCAGAAATGTAATTTCCTGCTTGCGTGATTGGCTTACTGATTTTCCCAGAAGTCTGCACCACAATACAAGTCAGATTTTGGGCATCCCCTGCAACAAAAATAAAATTTTTGATGGGATAACCCAAAAAGAAATCACCTCCAAAGGGATGCAGAGCCTGACACTTCCATCATTAGAGCCCTGTAGATGCAGCAGCTGATTGATAATTATAAAACCACTCCCACACAGATTCACTTGCACATGGACACAGACAAACAGATAAACAGCTGTTTCCTCACAATGACAAAAGGTAGGACTCTGCAACAAAGATTGTTAAAATCCCTGCAATGTACATTGTGATCAAACAGAGGGGAATGTTTTTTTCTCAACAAAAGCAGAGTTTTCTTTAAGTCAATTAATTTTTCTTATTTTAACTTAAGCCCTGATGAAGGGGGAACTTGCTGGCTGGTTTTTAAAGCAAACCAATAGATTCATTTGGACTTTTTTTTTATAATTTGGCATGGTGTTCCTTCCACTGGTGCATGTTGTGAATCACAGGTGGTATTTTGGAAAATCCATGCCTAACCCACAAACATAGAACATATTGAAGTATATTGTATAAAGCTGTATGTGACAAGGGTCCTCATTCCCCCTACATATATAATGCATACATTCTACAAAGCAGGGGGTAACTACTAGGGTTTAAGATGTACTGTATCTGAAAATTTGTCTTTTCCCCAATTTCTTGAGCTTGCATTTCCAAAAATACTTTTAGACAGTTTAGTAGGAACCTTACATCTTATGATTTGCTTTCTGCTGGTTGTTGTTTTGCCAGGCAAAGGTGACATAGATCTTTTACTGTCATGTACATACATTTCTTGTGTTTTTACTAGGAGTGTGCTGGAGAACCCTTGTTTTCTCTGTTCTGTGCTATTAAGCAGCAAATGGAAAAAGGCCCCATTGATTCGATCACAGGAGAAGCCCGTTATTCACTGAGCGAAGACAAGCTTATCAGACAACAGATTGACTACAAGACGCTGGTAAGTTATGTTACACAGGGACAAACACAGGAGGACATCTGAACTACTGATTAATTGTATAGGTTAATTGGCTTTCTAAGCAATTGATGCTTTATTAAGTGCATGCGTTTTATGATTGCTGGGGCAAATGAAAAATAGAATCAGATTAAAACAGTAACTTGTTTGACAGTGGAAAATTGTTTCATGTAGCATTTGTTGATTAAAACAACCCAATAGGTTATACATTTAAAATGAAGGTTATTACACACTATGCTTGCTAAGCTTAGGACAATTCTGTATCTGTCAGTGGAACATCACTGTCTCAGAAAAATTGCAAATGTTGCAAATTTAAAAAAATAATAAAGAAAGGTTACATTCTATGTGAGTTTTTCCCCACATGACACATGTTACATTGCAAGGTAGCCAAAATCACTTCTTTCCTCGTTCTACTAACAAAATGCCTCATTTACAAATGCACTCTTGGCTTTCCCAGAGCTTTGTGAATGTGGTACAGTTTTAGAATATATATTTAAGAATACACAATTGTGTGTAAGGAAAACAAAAAATAACAGCATGTTTGTTTGTATATCAATGGATGATGGCAGTGAGCAAAGCTTCACCTCATTAACCAAGTTCTACGGCTAACTTTCTTGCACTTTCCTTGTAAAGTGAACAGTCTGTTTGCTTTTAGTATATCAACTATAAATTTGTTCCCCAAATTCTGTGCAGTGCAGTTACATTTTAAATTGCGCCTTTGATTTTCCTTTAGAAAAGCTACAGATTCAAGTTAATGGGAGCCCTATTTGCTGCATATACTGTCCTTTCCTATGCCCTCCACTGCTCCCTTCACCCAAAAAGATGGAAACAATTTCTATTGTTTTGTTACTCTCTCCTCTTTCTTCCATATATATTTATTTTTATATATATTATATTTTATATATATATATATATATATATATATATAATATATATATATATACACATATATATATATATATATATATATATATATATATATATATATATATATATATATATATATATATATATATATATATATATATATATATATAATAGTGCTGTTACTTGACAACTGATTGCTTCAGTATCCAGCTATATTATTTAGTGGCCGGGAGAGGGTCCTCCATCTTGCAAAGGACAACTTGTAACTTACACAAGATTATTTGTCTCCACTCACATAGGTTAACAGAGTTGCAGGGTAGCAAATAAACAACCGGGGCCAGTTAACACGGGAGCACGCTTGCACCTGTGATTTTCGTGCATTCCTATGCAGTGCGTTTTGACAGCCCATTCATTTGAATAGGCTGAAAAATACATTGGACCACAGAAAAAGTAGTGCTTGCACTACTTTTTCAAAAAGCACTACACCAAAATGCTTGGTACTATGCAATTTGGTGCCCACAAAAGCAGTGTGTTTGCAATCTGCATTTGGAGTGACTTCAACAATACTGTGGCACCCGCATGCAGATCGCAAGTGCAGCGCCTTCCCCTGAGATGCAGGAACTGCTCATTGAATGTGCCTTTTACCGCACCAGGTTCTGCTTCAGCCCAAAGTATTAATGGCTGCAATAACTGGCTCTCATGTGAATCTGTTGCTTTGATCTGCTTGGGCATGCATTCTTTTGAATAAACCACGTGTTTTGCTAATAGTTTCTGCAGTATAATTGATAAATTAGGAAGAATATATTTGCTTAATTATTTTGATGTAATCAGTTTGCTAATGTCCCTCCAGCATGTATTACCAGCTTAAACATTACAATTATAATTGATTTCCAATGTCTGTTCAAGCCACCTCATTTCTGTTTCATAGAGGAAAATAATTGTCAACCACAGACTGGTAAAATATTTACAATATGTAATATCATTTAATATTCATGCTGATTGCTTGTGAACATTTTGCAGTTATGGCTTTAGAAGATCCCCAGGTAATCGTAATATGTATGAATTCCCTTTCACCAATTAATTAATGAATTATTATTTTGCTCTTGTCGTTCCCCAGCATTACTAAGGTTAACAATGTTACAGTAAATTCTAAACAAACTTACAAGTCACTAGTGTAATATCATTACAATCACTGTAATGAAATAAAAAATGATTTCTCATTTCACTTCTGCATTTGTGATAATATACCATTAACTAAACGTATCACATTAGCATCTTGACAACCAGAAATATACACACACACACACACACATACTTAAAAATGAATGTTAACAAACATTTTAAAATGTATTAAAGCATATCAGTAGAGCAGTGGAAATGTCAGTAAAGCAGAGGACTGAGTCAGTAGGGCAGTGGATGGTGTAAGTAGTATTTTTTATTTTATTTTTTAATTATGGTATTTACTTATTTTTTTACTATTTAATTTTTTTCATTATTGTTTTACAATAATATATATATATATATATTTTTACAATTTTATTTTACGAGTTGGGTACCTTTTGTCAAATATCAGAGGTATAAGCAGACCCCTAATGCTCCACTTTTGAGACAGAGATTCCACAGTCTCTTTCTCTGCAGCCTCAGCTGCACTGGATAGTGAATGAATGGGAAGTACTTTGTGCTGAGCGGCTTCCTGTTCATTCACAACCAGAAGCATAGTAAACACAGTTAACAGCAGCACTGCAGGGTGAAAGTGGGAGCACATGGGGGAGGTGGGACAGTGGTCAGCAGGTTGGATCAGCGCCACAGGGGGTGATTATGGAGTGCACCCTGTGCGCACGCCTCTGATTATTAGTATTAAAAAAATGTAAATCACACTGGAAAATATAATGAAATACTTATTCTTGACTCTTGACTTGGCTAAAACAGTGTCCACTAAACCTTTAGGCTAGATTCACACTCTTGTGGTACATTAATAAAGGGGAGACAAAGTGGGGTTGATTTACTAAAACTGGAGAGTACCAAATCTGGTGCAGTCGAGCATGGTAGCCAATCAGCACCTAACCTCAGCTTGCTCAATGAAGCTTTGACAATAAAACCTGGAAGCGGATTGGTTTCTATGCAGAGCTGCACCCGATTTTGCACTCTCCAGTTTTAGTAAATCAGCCCAGGGTGTTGCATTATGAATTGAGTTCATTTTGGATGGCATGTTTTTTTTTTAACACAAATGATAATGCGCCCCTATTTTATTTCCAGTGCAGAGCACCAAACACACAATGGGGGAGATTTAAAGGATAAATTCAGCTTAGTAAAAAAAATATTAAATACACATCTTTTTGCAAGTAAAAAAATGTACATCCCTTTTTTTTATTAGAAGCCTTTAAAGTATTGCACCATGATCAGCAGATCACGAGTGCAACCTAAGGCTCCTCCAGGCTGTCAGTGTAGCTTTCAGCCTGTACCTCGTAGAAGCAGGCAGTTACTGAATGACAGGAAGATTCAATCAACCACTGAGAATGCTCATCAGTGCCCTGATAGTTCATTGAGAACCACAACCGCTGATGGTAGTTGTAGTTCCCCTATTCACAAAACCCTTTGAATGGATCAAGTGGCCGGGTGGGCGGATTCTTTTCAAATAGAGACATGAGTGCGGGAATTGGGGGGGGTTTAGGGGCTGCATACGTGAATACGGGTGTAATATGTAACATGTTACAGAAGGTGAGCTTATCCTTAAGAGAATCAGGTGCACCTGTGCATAGTAACCAACCAGCTTCTAGGTTTTATTAGAAATAAAATGCACTGCTTTTAAAATATAAATAACATCCTTTAAAACTGTCTGTATAGCTCCAAACAAAGTTAAAAGCATGAAGAGCACCCCAGGTGTATGTCTAATGTTGTCCCATACCTGGTGAAATACAGGCATACCCCACTTTTAAGTACACAATGGGGTTTCTTTACTAAAGCTGGAAAGTCAGTGTGCTGGAGGTATAGGGAAAGTAACCCTTGCATTGAAATTTCTCACTGGGACTCTTTGCTTGCTGGGACTGTTAGTTCATCTTCTGCTTTTGGTTTTATTTGGATTTATATGGACTTTTTATTATATATAAAATGTTTCAATAAGCCCTAATTTTGCGCTGCACTCCTTTGTATATTATGTGAAAAATCTTTTAGTGTTCAGCTGCATGTTATCTTTGCCAATTTTCTTTTTGTGTTGATTGCATTTATTCTGATATAAATCCAGTCATTAGCTGGTCGACCATCAATGTTGTTTTTTTACCCCACTTTTAAAAAACTTTGGCCAAGATGTGCCCAGAAGGACATAAGTAGTTTTATGGACATCTTACATGGGCTTACAAGCAAGATGGATTTGCACCTTCAGTAAATAAGAAAGGTTTATGTGCTGATTAATGTACTAATCCAGACATACTGTGACCTAAAGCAATGTATATTTTAAAAGCACATCTTAATTCAGCTTTTAGAGGAACATCCAAATCTCCTTCATACTTAAGAAGGATTAGAACATGAAGGGAAAAGTAACATTTAAAAATGAATTCTGTGCCACTTGAATAAATAAATTCCTGTTCATAAATCTAAATATAAAAGTGACCTTCGTGCTGTTAAAAAACTAGAAAAGTGCACTTGAAACCACAAATGTGTGTTCAATGTGATAGCTGATAATAAGTCAAAATAGTGTAGAAGCTGGACAGGAACTCCAGCTAAAAAGTGCTAAAACGTAGAATAAAATTCTTAAAAAAAGCAGCAAAATCCAATGGTGTACACAATCCTACAGATAACATATTAAACAGTAGTGATTTTGCGCTAAAATAAATAAGCACTAAAATGATGAATATGTCATCATTTTAGTGCTTATTTATTTTAGTGCAAAATCACTACTGTTTTATATGTTCATAAATCTAGATGTGAGCAGGAAAGTTGCCAATGTTGAGGTATTTTTACTCTTTTTTTCCACTTTTATTACATTTCTAACAAACTTCTCAAAATGAATTGTGTGGAAAAGTTGGTAGAGGTGACTTCAGGTGATCGCCAGCCAGTCTGCTACCTGCCATGCTTCTGAATTGCAGCAAACATTTCAAATGATTTTTGTCATATTCAGGAGGTTTTTTTTTTGTGCTGTGTGCTGCACAGAGTACATTACAGATCTCAGTAACTAATTGAAATCCCACTAGGCTCCTTAAATGAATAGGTCAAATTACAGAGATCTGGCTGTGACTGAACTGATGAATAGGACGCTCTGCTGTCGATGATAAATACCCACCTACGATGGAAATGAATGAACAAGAAAGCGCAAGAAGCCCGGGGGGAGACAATACCACAGCTATCAGCCCAGAAGACAGACTCTTTTTAAATATTAACATGTCATTTACATCTGTTACCTGAATACATCAGGGAACAGAGTAGAACTTTAAAGTCTGGGCTTCTGTTCCAATATTAGTCCTAGTAACCTACTGTGTATACCATTAGTAGGATTAATAGGAAGATTTTCCATTGCTGCACCACAACGAGGGCTGCATGCAACTTCCTTTCCACCTCGTATTCTTTCTAATTTTCCTCTACCTTTCCCTTTCATTTCCTTTCCACCTTACCCCCTCTTCCCCCCTTCATTTTCTTCCCTTATATCCTCTTTCTTTTCCTTAATTTCCTTTCCCCTTTATTTCCTTTACATTATTTTCTGTTTCTCCCTTCAAACAATTATGTTACCCTTAATTACCAAAAAGATTCTTCCTTTCTTGTTCTCATCTACTGCATTGTTAGTCGAAGAATGAATAGTCTTCAAACCCTCATCAAATGTGTAGATCTATAAAAGTGGTGTTGTCCTAGCTGTCAAAATTTACCAGCTTCTTTTTTGTATTTATTTATCTGTTCAGGTTCTTAACTGTGTCAACCCTGATAATGTGAACAGCCCCATGATTCCTGTAAAGATCCTCAATTGTGACACAATTACTCAAGTTAAGGAGAAGATCTTGGATACCATCTTTAAGAACCTGCCTTGCTCCCTTCGACCAAAGGCAGCAGACATGGATTTAGGTAAATAAACAGTGCATTTCATGTCTCGTATGATCAGTTTAACACTATATAGCTTTGGGTTCAGAGGATTTATCGAGAAAACATGATGAGCGTGTGGAACCTTTTTCTCTACAAACTTGCTCCATTTATGGAATTTTCCTCTAGTGCAGGTGCCTAATGAAGTGTGTTGTGATGTCAATCATTTAGAATGGCAACCCAACACAACTACAGTAGTGGACAAAGAACCAGAACTGCCAACCAATAATCTGGGATCAAAAACTCACTGGTGGGTTTAGCTAAATAGTATGTTTATGAAGCAGATAACAATTTCCCAGACCCCCATTTCTTATAAAAAATTGCAGTTTCTTATTTTGTTCTATTGCTTAACAATGATAAATATCTCAAGATACAGTTGTACTTCATCAACTGTTTGTTCATGATTTGAAAGTGCTAATGGCTTTAGAAAGGGACTGGACTAAGCATGAATTGTCCAACTGTGGAAAATGATTCCACAATATGTGCATACATTTAACAGTTCAGGGTTGATTTACTAAAGGCAAATAGACTGTGCAGTTGCATCAGAGCTTAATAAACAAGGTAAACCTTCACTTTGTAAAAACAACCCAATCACGTGCAAGGAAGAGTAAAAAAAATGCATTTTGGCTTGCACATGATTGGATGATGGAAGTCAGCAGGACTTCTGCTAATTTACTAACCTCTGGAGAAACTACACTTGAAGAGTGCAACTGCACAGTCTATTTGCCAAATACACCCCTTGTGTTACCAAACCAATTGACAATACAAATCCATTACAGCTAACTGAATTTTAACTTGAGATTGATTTATCAGGGCCTGCTTACCAGCATCACATTGATGCAGAGTATTGCGGTATACAGGTGTATGTAAAATAGATTACACAAGGACTCACAAGTTCTATTTGGGAGGACAAAGCCTTCAGAATATAATCTACTAGATGGTGCACTTTTGTTGGGATGTTAATAAGTTTTGAAGCACATTACCCATCAAGTATGCTCCAGTGACAGCAAATGTTCAAACAATCACCTGAAAGGCAGATTCTAGTCATTGATACCATTTATTTCCTATTGGTTGAACTAGATGGACTTGTGTCTGTTGTTCAACCTGACTATGTTACTGTTTTGTAATTGTTTTCACTGCATAGTTACTGTTGACAATATGGTGACTCCATGTGAGCCTCATAGTTAAGGCAGTTGATTTGCAAGATTTATTTTAACACCAACACATTTCTATAGCCATTATTATATCTGAATCGATAAATAGAGTTCATGGCTAAAAATAATCTGCACAACTTCCATTTTATATTCTTAAAGTATGCAGCAGCAGGTAGGCATGTTATTCCAGTGTCCTTGGCTTTTATTCAGGATATACTCTGAACTGCAGCTTCCTGCAATATTTGAAGCACAGAAATTCAACAATTCACATATGCGGTGAAAGATACACTATCTTCTGAATGAAATATAAAGAGTTCACAGCTGCTGTCTTCTGAGTTTGCATTCATCGGCACTTCTGATTGGAAGGAGAGATAAAGATAATGGGATTTTTACTTACCTCTCTCTCTCTCTCCCTCTACAAGGTAGAGCAGAAACAGATTGGATTGGAGAGTGTCTGTCTTTAGTGTTCTTGCTTAAAGAAGCTCACTGATCTGATGACAATGTACAGGACACACTTTCCTGTTCTTATACTTGGTGAATATGAATACTTTTTGGAGGTCACCTTTAGCTGAGTTTTTCTTTGCAGTTTATTGGATCATTCATTAGGAAATATGACATTACTAAAAAATAGATGTCTTTTAAGCTTTCATTGCAATTATATATATTTTTAATCAAACCTCAAAAACTTTGTAACCTTGAAAGTGAACTAAGAAAATCTTTTTTTTACCATTCCTAATAAATTGTGAGCAGTACGCTCAATGGTCTTTGATAATTAGAGTGGAACCCTTCAGTTGGCTGTTGTTTTACGTTACTGTCAAGTCTGCCTTACATTATAGCTCTGTAGAGACACTAAAAATAACTATCTATTGTACCATAAATGTGCCTAACATTAGGGTGTCTGATGAATTGTCAGTAAAATAACATTAAGATTTATAAGACTGAGACGGCAGCTAAATTGCAAGTTTTCTGAGGTGGCAGATGTGAAATTCCTATGCAAACTGGACTTAGATTGCTGCACTCTTGTTTAAAGGAAAGGAAGTCCCATCATAGACTTATAATAAGATGTTTTTATCAGCTATTTTACTCTTTTGTAGCTGCTAATGGGAATCCTTGGTTTGGTACATAGACAACTCTGACACTATTATTTATTCAATGTACTTTATTCACCAGCAGTTGTGACAAGCTGAATACAGAATTTTAGTATGTGAATTTAACTGACAGTAAGGGGATACTGTTAGGAATAATTAGTTTTTTTTCTGAAAAGCACAAAAACATCAAATTTTTATTGGCTTCTCTATTTAGCATTTTTTTTCTTCAACTAAAACTGTCAAAACGTACGTTTCATATAGTCTGCTTCTAAAGCAGCTCACTGCTGCACTCTATGTAACTCACTTCTCCCCATAGGCTATAGCAGTGTTTCTTAACTCCAGTCCTCAAGGCGCCCCAACAGGTCATGATTTCATGATTTCCCTCAGATGAAAAAGCTGTGGTAATTACTAAGGCAGTGAAACTGATCAAATCACCTGTGAAAAATAACGGAAAGCCTGAAAACATGACCTGTTTGGGCGCCTTGAGGACTGGAGTTGAGAAACACTGGGCTATAGCATTTGTTTGGAGGCTCCCCTTTTGTCCTCATAATTGTGCTACAACATATAATTGCCAGGAAAATTATAATATTAAATTGTCCCATTCATTGACAGGCTTAGCGAACCGTGGAAACAATGCAATATGTATGAACTAATGAATGGAACCTACAACTTGGACAATGGCATTAACCCTTGGGAATTTTTAAAGCCCTAAGTCCACTGTTTTAAGTGGTTGTCAAGGTTTTTTACTCTCATGTATTCTATGCATGAAAGTAAAAAGAAAATTCAGTGTGCAGCTCCCCCCAACCCCCCCAATACTTACATGAGCCCCATCTCAATCCAGCGATGTGCAAGAGAGCAGCAGCTCTCCCAGGTCTCTTCCTCCTCATTGACTAAGACAGCAGCAGGAGCTATTGGCTCCTGCTACTGTCAATCACAGCCAGTGAGCCGATGAGGAGAGAGAGTGTTTGAGCTGCGCTCCATGCGTAAATAGACACACAGAGCAGTGGCTCCAGAGCAATTGGGGCTGTTCTGTGCAAAGCAACTGCAAAGAGCAGGAAAGTACAACGTGTTTTTTTTATAATCTGCCTTTATTAACACTTTCATTTCTACAGCAGCTTTAATCACTTTACGACAAGCGCACGACGATGTACGTCCCTTTTTTGAAGAGGGATATCTCGGTAATAGCAGCAGCTGCTGCCACAACCAAGATATCCATCTCTTCAGGCGCCGGTCGTGTTTTTACGATAATGGTGGTCTCCGCAACGCATTACTGTTATCGGCGGCGGAAGAGGTGCCCCCACCCCTCCCGCCGCTCTGTGTAAATAAAATCAATGTGTAAATAAAAACAAGTAAAATAAATAAGAAAAAACATTTTTTTTTTTAAAGCGCACCGTCTCGACGAGCTCGCGTGCAGAAACGAATGCATACGTAAGTAGTGCCCACATATGAAAACGGTGGTCAAACCCCACATGTGATGTATCGCCACGATTGGTAGAGCGAGAGCAATAATTCTATCCCTAGATCTCCTCTGTAAAACAAAAATGCAACCTGTAGAATTTTTTAAACGTCGCCGATGGAGATTTTTGAGGGTAATAGTTTGACGCCATTCCACGAGCGGGCACAATTTTGAATCGTGACATGTTGGGTATCAATTTACTCGGCATAACATTATCTTTCACGATATATAAAAAAATTAGACTAACTTTACTGTTGTCTTATTTTTTTATTCAAAAAAGTTAATATTTTCCAAAAAAAGTGCGCTTTTAAGACCGTTGCGCAAATACGGTGTGAAAAAAAGTATTGCAATGACTGCCATTTTATTCTCTAGGTTGTTAGAAAAAAAAAACAATATATAATGTTTGGGGGTTCTAAGTAATTTTATAGTAAAACATGTAAACACCTAAAATCCAAAACGAGCCTGGTCTTAAAGTGGTTAAGGAAGGACTAAACCCTGGAAATTGTGCCAACAAATAGGCCAGCAGAGTAAAAGACTTGTCACCAGTATTGCCTATGGTCACCCTGCTGCTGATCTTTTCCCAATTACTGACATACCAAGCCTGGTTCTGCATGGTGTCTCGGTGTGTGGGCCTCCATCTTGATAGAAGACAGATTTTTCTAGCTTAAAGTGGTATTAAACACAACATTTAAAAATTTTATATATTGCAGCTTACCAGTCATTCGATATGGTGACTACGCTGACTGTATTCGTTTTTATTTTTCTTAGGCTTTTTACCTTTGTTTTTACCTGGTGATCTGGCCAGTAACACAACTCCTGTATTAGAAAGTCTACACTCTAAATTAAGGAGCAACAGAAACATATTTGGACAGCAACATTGCCAGTCTGAGGCTAAGGGAGTGTTAAAACGACTAGCAGACTTAGATACACTAACAAATTGAAGCCAAACTCCAGCTAACACATTATAAGCAGTTACAGCAAGTTGTTTTCCTTTTTGGTTAAAGATTTTACATTAATAAATAAAAGCTGATTATTGTAAGCCCCCCTGTCAGAAGTAAATGGTTTGTCTCACCCCTATATCTGCTAGACAGCTTGTTCTGTTGAAAAACAACAGATTTAATGGTAGGATAACCAGGTGAAAATAAAGGAAAAAAAAAAACAAAAAAAGAAAACGAATGCAGTCATCACATCTAAGAAACGGTAAGCCGCAATATACTCTAATAAACGTTTACTTTTGGTTTAATGCCACTTTAAGTTGGAACATCTAGCAAGGAAAACAGTGAGCAGTACAATAGGCATATCATTCAATCTCACTGCAAATCTCCTGAGACTAGCAGTCAGAGAAATCAGTGCTTTAGATTTCACATTGCTACAACTATGAGGCTGTAGGCTCAATAATACCTAGGCACCATTACATACCAGGTTTTATGAGAAACTGCTTAGGCAAAAAAGAACATTTCTAAATGTTTCTTATAACATAGAGAATCTTCCCTATATGTTCAGTTACATTTCGATCACTAGAAAGGCTACATAGAGATTTCAATATTATTATTAACCCTCAATATATTTACTTAATGTATTAAACTATAACTTTACAGAATGGAGACAAGCAAGTGGAGCACGGATGATTCTTCAGGATGAAGATATTACAACAAAGATAGAGAATGACTGGAAGAGGCTCAATGTCATTGCACACTATCAGGTACTTTAGGCAATATGTCATATGTATTAACAAATAATATAAAATATAAAATATTACTTTGACCACAAATGATGGACTTTTTGTTATATTTTTGTATTCTGTTAACAAAATAAGGAACATGACTTATTCTGGGTTTATGACATTTCTTATGAATAGTGCATAAAACTCACTTTCCAAATAATGCAGTTGGTGTCAATAAACTTAGCGTTCTAACATATCAATAAAATATTGAGATTTTTATTTGGAGTAACCTGTTCTTATTTGTTACTTCATTTTACATAGGCTGGTGGAGGGACAATTTAAATTTAGCTAAATGTATCTAAATGATTATTACATACTACAAAAATGCATGTTCATGACTTAAAACAAAAGAGAATATAGGCCCATAGCAGAATGTCAGAAAATGGGAGTGGTTGTTTTGGGGAAGCTGCTCTTTTTTTTTTTACACTTTTTGCTTACATTTTTTTACAGTAAGTCCTTCTCAAAATATAAAAAAGGATATATATATATATATATATATATATATATATATATATATATATATATATATACGTATCTCACAAAATCACACCTCTAACATTTTTGTAAATATTTTATTAAATCTTTTCATGTGACACTGTTTTCATGTAACACTGAAAAAACAACACTTTGCTACAATGTAAAGTAGTGAGTGTACAGTTTGTATAACAGTGTCAATTTGCTGTCCCCTCAAAATAACTCAACGCACAGCCATTAATGTCTAAACCGCTGGCAACAAAAGTGACAACAATCACTCACCATTATCTATGGAGGAACACAGTTTTCACCCTAGCCCAGTCTCCTGATTTGGACAACAAACACTTCCTATTCTTATAATCTCCATTATATATTGGGGTGGTGGCTTGTAGTTTGTTTGTAGGTTATAGACTACAGCTGGAAAAGCCGATAACATTGTGTAAGATACCACTTCAGTGCACAGAATGTTACATTGAAATCCTGGAAAGAACAACAGGTATTTTTCCATACTTACATAAAAGGTACCTAGCCTGGAAGAAGAAAACCAATGCAGCCACCACATCTAAGGGGTAGTGAGCTGCAATATACTGTATTAAACTTTCTAATGGACTAAAGAAATACATAAACTGAGATAAGCACCAAATGATTCTCACTATTGCTTATATGGTTGCAACATGGCAGATTGTTCAGAATCACCTGGTAATGTGTGCGTGTGTTTTTAACATAGTAAGCTGTTTGTTCTTCAGCAATGTAATGTTAAACCTAGTAAATATGTTCAAAATAACTAGTCTACATACATTAGCGGGAAAATGGATAATTTTACAATAAAACAGTGCCATGTTATTAATCCTATTTGGGCATACTCTTGTCTTATCTGTAAGAATCTAAAGCCATCCAATACACTCTTAATGGAAGGGTTAAGCAAAGTATAATTCTTCCATTTGCACAATGATTAAACATAACACTTTTAGACTATAAAAAGTTTAAAGATAAACATGAATGTCTTATCTTAGGTGTCATTATACATTTTCTTGGATTGAAAAATTGCATAATTACAAGCAATTAACCTGTATTAATACTGACGATTTAAATGTATTAAAGTCTTTAATGTACTGTAGGTTTACAAAAAAATCAAGTAATATCTCATTAATTGTAATAATTTGAGATAAAAAAAACCTGTTAAATAGTTTATACTTCAACAGACCCTGTAGCTCTTGTGAAGTATGACTAAAGGCAAAACTTCTTTCAGATTCAATAGAGTGGTGAAGGGTTACAACCTATGTCAGGTTTTGCTGTAAATCCTGCCTGTGTCTCTATTTTCTCTTTTTAATTGTTCAGATTACCAATGCCTGGTAATGAAATCCACAACGAATTTTGAGTTGCCACCAGAACAAGAATAGAGGGGTAATCTTCCAGTGGGGACAAGAATGTTTAAGAGAGAATTTAATCCAGATTGGAAAAATATACTCTTATGTCCTTCTACAGGACAAGAAGTAAAAAATCTTCCTAATGAGACACAGAATGCAAAACAAAAGTTATAACCTTCCCCTACTTTGTCAAAAAAACTCTAAATACACTTGACTCAGCATATAACTTATGGCTTACCCGCGTTTAAAGGGTGGTGTATTAAAAACTTTTTTACCATTATAACAAGAAACCTTCTAAGTGTAGCTACCCCTGCCAGCCCCCCTTATACCTACCTGTGCCCAATATCGATCTAGTGATCTCAGCAGTCTCCTCCCTCATAGGCTCAGAGACAGCATTGGAAGCCATTGGCTCTTGCTACTGTCAATCACAGTCAGTAAGGAGGGAGCAGGGGATGGGTCTGAGCCATGTTCAGTGTGTTTATGGACATGCAGAGTCAGCTAGGGAGTGTGCCCACATGAGCGCCCCATAGGAAGTGGGGAAATGAGCCAGGAATGCCTGTGGGGGACCCGAGAAGGGAAAGATCAGGGATGCCCTGTGCAAAACCATTGCACAGAGAAGGTAAGTAAAATGTTTGCTATTAAAAATAAAATAAAAAATAAGGGTTTACAATCACTTTAATAGGAACAGGGATTGCAGTGGCTGTAATTGTAAACTGTAGGACCCTGTTCTTCCCACTGCTACTATTCCTTTGACTGACACCAATGATGGGGCACTATTACACCCACTGAAACCAACAATGGGGCACTATCCCTCCCACTGACAACAACAATGTGCTACTATTGTTCTTTGTTCTTATCAGTACCAATAATGGAGCAGTATTCCTCCTACTGACCACAAGTGCTATGGAATTACTTTTACACCCACGGATCACCAGGCCTGAGTCATGGTTTACTCCCACTGACACTGTAGCATTTTTCACTTCCCCTGGCCATATCTCGATCCCCATAACATCTGAAAGACAGTAAACTGGCCCTTTGTTTAGAAAGTTTGGAGACCCTTTCTCCAAGGAACAGAGGGAGCATGCTTTTAACACATGCTCCTGTAAGCCACTGCCTCCTGACTTCTATGTACACATGTATCCTCAAAACCAGTGTTTTTTGATTACAGTGTTCAAGTACTAATTTGGATTTTAAGCAATACTATTATTTGCTAACTAAGTAGATTGTAGTGCAAGCTTTTGAAGCACAATGGCCTCTTCTTCAGGCAGTATGAAACATGCATTTTGTACAACAAAGAGATATGGAAGTAATCAACTTGAAATATACAGTAAGTGACATTAGGTGCTAACAAGTTTAAGGTACATCGATAGGGATTCCTGTTTTTGTAAATTCCTTTTGATGGGGGATGATGATTCACAGAGGAACATAGTGGCACATACAATTTCTGTCTCTGTTTAGACCTTGTTCCAGAGTACTTAATTCACTTATGAATTTACACCCCCACACCAATTTTTTTAACTAAATTCTTCTAGCACACCATAATGTGAAGGCCACTTCAGTTGCAGTCCTCCTGCAGAAGGGACCTGCTACAAGAACATATATGCCACTGACAAGGTTCCAATAAAAGGCTTGCCAGACCAATACAGAATACAAGACATCTTCTCCTGCAAAATCATCTAGACTGGTATACCTGATCATTTGTGCAAAATGCACCACAGAATTTATCCACACAGATTCACTGTTAATCACACTAAAACTGACATTACTATAGTGGCTCACTTCTGCAGGAGAGAGTATTACCAGGAGATGTACATCTACACATCAAATGGACTCTGCAAAGGCTCATACCATCTTGACTTAAACTCAGTATACATTATAGGTGTAGGATGGAGCAGGGAGGAGTTAGAAGCTATGTCAGATTTTTCTTTTTGTCTGCATCCAATACAAAGGTAGATTGCAATGTAGCACATACACTTGTACAACAAATACTAATGTTAAAGCGGAGCTCCACCCTAAAGTGTAACTTCCGCTTATCGGATTCCTCCCCCCGTCCGGTGCCACAATTGGCACCTTTCAGGGGGGAGGGGGTGCAGATACCTGTATAATCCAGGTATCTGCACCCACTTCCGGGACTATCTAGCCGCCCCTAGCCACAGATGCCCCGCCCCTAGCCGCAGATGCCCGCCCCCGTTGTGTCCTGGGAAACACACAGTTCCCAGGACACAACGAAGACCAGTAAAGACGCTTAGCATGACTTGCGCATGCGCAGTATGGAACCGGGCAGTGAAGCCGCAATGCTTCACTTCCTGATTCCCTGACAGAGGATGGCGGTGGGGGCAGCTGAGAGACGAGCGATTGCTCGTCATCTTCTGCCAACATCACTGGAACCTGGAACAGGTAAGTGTCCATTTATTAAAAGTCAGCAGCTGTAGTATTTGTAGCTGCTGACTTTTAATATTTTTTTGTGCAGGTGGCCATCCTCTTTAAGTAAAGACATTAGGGATGTTACTGATTAAAATTTTCGTGTTCGATTAATCAATTTTTTTCTTTAATCAAATAATTGACTAATTTTGATTAATTATAATGCACATACAGATCCAACTACTTTTAGCTGATCTCCTTGCATTGCAACTCTGCATTAGTCAGTGGTAAATGTGGTATACACTTTATACAACCACCCGACACCACTAGTTAGTTTCCACAATCCATGACTTAACTTCAGAGTTCACACAAATACGTTTTCAATTCAAACTGTAGCACTGACATAAGTAATTTTGTTTTCCACAGTAGCGTGACAATCCCTCCACCTCCCGTCTAACTAACCACTCTCACCTTATGGCATGGACCCCTGTGCAAACAGGTGGTCATGCAAGCGGGTATTAAAAGGGTTAACACGGACCCTAAACTTCTCATATGTCTCCTTAGATCTCAGCAAGGAAGCCAGGTCATAGCTAGAAAGAAAAAATCTAAGTGCTCACCGCTTAAGTATAAGATTAAATTTTTGTGTGCAAACACAAACTACTCACATAAAAATGATAAAAACACAGCATGTAAAGCCGACAATCGTTTTAGTTCCGTAGGGCAGCAGCGGGTGATGTCATGCATAGCTCCTCCCCGTACGCATTACGTTCAATCAGAACTTCAACATCACCGACTCCTCCCCCCTTCCCTTTGTTAGCAGACGGAGGCACTTGAGGAAGGGGGTAGAGTCCGGTGACGTGGATGTGTGTGACGTCACCGGATATCCAACGGAACTCCCTGAAGCCGGCTGAGAGGTGAGTAGCGATCAAAAGAATTTTGATCGATCAAAAAAATTAACGATTAATCAAGAAATTAATCTTTAATTTCCACAGCCCTAAAAGACATATCCCATATTGTGGAAGGGGAGTACAATAATTGGTATAAAAATCAGGGGTCAGAGTTGCAGCAACAGCTAAAGTGTGAAAAATAAAGTGATACTAAAGTCTCGTTTTTTTTTTTAGCTAAAAATAACAAACATTTTATACTTACATGCTCTGTACAGTGGTCCCTCGTCAGTGCTCCTGGCCACTCCCTCCCATTGAGTGCCCCCAGAGCAAGCAGCTTGCTATGGGAGAACCCGAACTGAGCCGCAGCTCCCTGTGTCCATTCAGATATGGAGCCGTGGCCCGCCTCCGCCCCCTTTCTCTCCTTCTTGGCTGATTGACTTTAATTGACAGCAGCGCAAGCCAATGGCACCATGCTGCTGTCTCAGCCAATGAGGAGGGGAGTCCCGAGCAGCCGAGACACTCCTGAAACATCGCTGGATCTAGATAGGGCTCAGGTAAGTATTAGGATGGCTGCTACACACAGAAGGTTTTTTTATCTTAATGCATAGAATGCATTAAGATAAAAACCTTCTGCCTTTAAAATCACTTTCATTTCATATTATAGAATCATGGTTATATAAACATTACTATGTTTATTATCCCTTAACAATGTATAATATTTCAGATTCAAATGTTATTATTATTTTATTACATGTATGAATTTATTTGTAGTACTTTATGTTTAACTTCATGGTTAAAGGGTTTATTTTGATAGATGTAAAAAATGCTGCTGTGAAGCAGGTGCAATTACTAGAACTAAGGAAAAACTTTACTTTTGGACGATATATACCTGCATCTATAAATGCTATAATGAACGTTGCCAACTAATTTATTGATGAAGGTAGAGGGGAACAACATTGAAAATACAGTACTGTCTTAAGTTCTATCAGTTCTATATGAAGGGGTCACCCTGCCTTTAGGATTTGCAGAGATTAAAAACAAGAACGTGTCCAAAGATGGAAAGGCAGAGGGGAGGCACAAGGACAGAAATAAGGGGAAAGGAGCACAGACAGCCCTTTGCTATATAATAGAGATAAGCCTTCTGTTGTCACCCAGCTGCCAATCACAGAAAATGGCCTCTCTCCTTTTTGCTGCTGGCATTGTCTGTCCGCTGCCTCTGCCAGCCTAAAGCCTGATAGAAATCTCACTCTGTTCATTAAAGTGCAAATAATTTTGGAGATAAGCCGACCAGCCTCTCAAACAAGAGCCCTGAGTGCATTTTTGGCAATACCAGTAAATTAAATGTCAGGGTGTTGTCTGCTGGCATGGGCTAGAAATCTGGGACAGGAAGAGCAGATTAAAAAGTGATTACCATCAGTGATGAAATCACGCAGACAGGCGTTAATACCTAGCAATGCAATGGAGGGCATATTCTCCTTAAAAAATGCAGTATTATTTATAGGCTCGGCTTTAAATCAGATCATATTGCATTAAACAGATATTCTTAGATTTTTTCAGAAAGTATAACAGGTGACTGTATGTTTGTAGATTATTCATCTGGAAAATAAGCATGCAAGTTTGCATTTGTCCCATCGCTGCCTTTTCTTCAACATTCTGTGTTTGTGCGCAACTATCGTACATGCCTGTGATGTCACATGGTAGTATGTGTGTGTGGATCACATACAGATTGGAACTTCCCATTAACAGCTCCCAAAGGCATTATTTGTTTTTCTTTGCGGTTTACTTTTTATTGATACAGTATAGAGACAAAAGAGTATACAGAACCAAGTTGAGCAGGCACAGACTAAAGAAATTATGTGAAATAAATAATCCATGTCCTTAGTCTGCTTGTCTTCAGCAAACTGTTTGCAGACTTTTTTGTGCATCATCTTTAGAAAAGGCTTCCTTTTGGGATGACACCATGCAGACCAGTGTGATGTAGTGTGCGGCGTATGGTCTGAGCACTGACAAGCTGACCGCCACCCCTTCAAGCTTTGCAGCAATGCTGGCAGCACTCATATGTTCATTTCCCAAAGACAACCTCCGGATATGACCCTGAGCACGTGTACTCCACTTCTTTGGTCGACCATGGCGAGGCCTGTTCTAAGTGGAACCTGTCCTGCTAAACCACTGTATGGTCTTGGCCACCGTGCTGCAGCTCAGTTTCAAGGTCTTGGCAATCTTCTTATAGCCTAGGCCATCTTTATGTAGAGCAACAATTCTTTTTTTCAGATCCTCAGAGAGTTCTTTACCATGAGGTGCCATGTTGAACTTCCAGTGACCAGCATGAGAGAGTGAGAGTGATAACCCCAAATTTTAACACACCTGCTCCCCATTCACACCTGAGACCTTGTAAAACTAACGAGTCACATGACATCGGGGAGGGAAATAGCTAATTGGGCCCAATTTGGACATTTTCACTTAGGGGTGTACTCACTTTTGTTGCCAGCGGTTAGGACATTAATGGCTGTGTGTTGAGTTATTTTGAGGGGACAGCAAATTTACACTGTTGTACAAGCTGTACACTAACTACTTTACATTGTAGCAAAGTGTAATTTCTTCAGTGTTGTCACATGAAAAGATATAATAAAAATTTACAAAAATGTGAGGGGTGTACTCACTTTTGTGAGATACTATATATATATATATATATATATATATATATATATATATTGTACATTCACATGAGTCTCTGCCCTCAAGGAGCCTACAATTTAGGGTCCCTAACTCACATTCATGCCTATACTGTACATACTAGGACCAATTTAGACAGGAGCCAATTAACCTATCAACATGTCCTTGGAGTGTGGAAGGAAACTCACCATACCCAGAGGAAACCCACGCAGGCACAAGGAGACCATGCAAACTCTAGGCAGATAGTGCCATGGTTGGAATGCAAACTAGTGACCCTAGTGCTGCCAGGCACAAAAATAAATAGTAAAGACAATTGTGCATTCACAATGAGTGAACAGTGCATTATTAAACACATGCATAATAATACATCTAGTAGATATTAATTTTGAGTGTATAAACATGATCAACTTAAAATATCCAAACTCAAGCATAAAAATATAATATTTTGCAGCTAACCCATCTTTAGATGGATACTGCATTTGTTTTGTCAGGCTTACTACATTTTCTGCAGGTACAAGTTGATACTTGTTGATCTTGATAGAAATCCAATATATTTGTAACTTCCTGTATACTGAACTGAAATCTAAAACAATCTTGTCAGCTTTCAAAGCTACCGGTATCTACTGAGAACTACACAACCCTATCTTCCTAATTAATGGAGGTAAGGAGAGTCAAATACATTTGTAATCCAAAGCAGGGGAGCAGCCTAGGGTGATAAAATTGCTGTTTCATTGATACAGTACAGAAAGTGAATTCACAGAAAGTGAATGTTGTTGAACATTGACAGGGACTAGATGAAAATAAAAAAGAAGTAAAACTAAAACAATCACCAAATTTAAGCACTAATAAACTGCAGATACAGTACAGAGAATGAGCGTTGTCACGCTCTGACAACAAGCATTTTACTAGCAGGATTACTAGGTTAAAGTAATAAAGAAAAAAAGAAAACGAATGCAGCCAGCAAATGTAAGTACTGCAACATCTCACATTTTTGTTTTTGGGATTAGATATATTTAATCTTAGTTGGCCATGAATCTTCATTGGGAGTGGACTACACTTATTATATATCAATATAATAATTTAAGTCTTCTAGACGTGCAACAATACTAGTTGTAAAATTCCTTAGGTGTAAACTGAAATTTATATTCAAGGAGTATTTTTAAATCTGAGGCATGGTTTTCATGCTTTAAAGGCATTTTTTGTGCCAGTCTGCCAACCCATATCACTTAATTTTGTATTGCTGTTGAGTATAGAATAGTTCTCCCTTATACTGTAGCTGTCTGGGATGATTTAGGTGTGCTTCGCACATCATTGCTCCCTGGGATACTTCTATACCTTTGAGCTATCCCAGGGAGTATTGATTTGTGGAGCACACAGGGAAGAGCTCTAAATACCTCACTGCTGGTAGAATAGGACCTCCAGAAAAAAAATAAAAAATACCCTACTCTTCTTGGTGTATTTTCACATATGAATTATATTGGTTCATCCAATATTCCTCTGTGATGTTTGTTTCATTGCCAGGTTTTACTACTCTGCTATTATTTTTATAGGAAGTATACTTCTCTACTTTTATCTTTACTTACGTTTAATCTCGGCCTAGCTTCTTTCAGCTAGGATAAATGCAGTTGATTGAATTATAGTGCATATGTGTCCTATGAATTCAGAGCTGCAGTTATTTTTATGCAGCATTCAGCTGGTGTCATTTATAATAAGTGCAATGGGGAGGCATGTATTAAAAAACATTCAATAAATATCAACCTGAGGTGTATTGGAATTATAATTACTGATTTATATTGGTGGATAGGCAATCAAAGTTACAATATAATTTTGTGATTCTGTATTAACCACTTCAGCCCCGGAAGATTTGGCTGCTCAATGACCAGGCCATTTTTTGCGATACAGCACTGAGTTGCTTTAACTAACAATTGCGCGGTCATGCAAAGTTGTACCCAAACAAAATTTACGTCCTTTTTTTCCCACAAATAGAGCTTTCTTTTGGTGGTATTTGATATATCCGCGGTTTTTATTTTTTGCACTATAAACAAAAAAATAGCGACAATTTAGATTTTTTTTTTTAAAGAGGAAGTAAACCCTGATGGGTTTACTTCCTCTTTGTTTCCCTGCAAAGGTAAAGCATAATGGACTACTATGCATCGCATAGTAGTCCATTATGTGTCACTTACCTGACACAGGAGCCAGCAAAGTCACCGTTGTCCCCTTGTGTACGGAGCCTCCATCTTCTTGGTGGGTCTCGCTGCTCCGGCTCTGTCATTTGACGGAGCCGCAATGACGTCACTCCCGCGCATGCGCACGGGAGCCGCCACTCGCGGCATATTACCGTTAACAGCGGCACGCTCAGTGCACCTGCGCGCCGCTGTCTACGGCACATGCGCCGTAGACAGCGGTGCCTGTCTTTTGGCAAATATCTCCTAAACCGTGTAGGTTTAGGAGATATTTCTTGGACCTACATGTAAGCCTTAATCTAGGCTTACCTGTAGGTCAAAGTGGTTTGTAAGGGTTTACAACCACTTTAAGGGACAATGTAAAAAAATAAATGTAAAGTGCCCACGCATGCTCGCGCAACAAAGAAAACGCATATGTAAGTTGCACCCGCAAATGTAAACAGTGTTCAAATCACAGATGTGAGGTGTTGCTGTGCTCGTCAGAGTAAGAGCAGCAATTCTAGCAAAATACCTCTTCTGTAACTCTAACCTGGTAACCATTATTTTTTTTAAAGCGACGCCTATGGAGATTTTTAGGCACCGCAGTTTGTCGCCATTCCACGAGTGTGCATAATTTCAAAGCATGACATTTTAGGTATCTATTTACTCAGTGTAACATCATCTTTCCAAAAAAATTGGCTAACTTTACTGTTTAGTATTTTTTGAATTCATGAAAGTGTTTTCCCCCCCAAAAAAATGTGTTTTAAAGACCACTGCGCAAATACCGTGTGACATAAAATATTGCAATGATCGCCATTTTTTTCTCTAGGGTCTCTGCTAAAATATATATATATATATATATATATATATATATATATATATATATATATATATATATAATGTTTGGAGGTTCTAAGTGATTTTATATCAAAAGATACAGATTTTAACTTGTAAGCAACAAATGTCAGAAATAGGCTTAGGCGTGGGGTAAACATGAGATATGTTTATGCTGGTAAAATGTACAAACTTTGGAAAAATGTATACTTGCCTGTGAAAATGCTATCTTGATATTTTTATGTATGGATTTGGACTCTGAATGATTGTACAATAGATTTCTGATAAAAAAAAAAGAAAAAAAAGAAATGGTAAAGTGGACACCTTTGAAGCAAATTTGAAGCTGAACTCCAGCTAACACTTTATAGACAGTTACAGCAAACTTTTTCTTTCTTTTGGGATAAAGGTTACATAGTTACATAGTTACATAGTTAGTTAGGTTGAAAAAAGACACAAGTCCATCCAGTTCAACCACAAATAAAAATAATAATAAAAATTCCTTCCTGATCCCCCGAGAGGCAATCGGATTTTCCCCGGATCAACATTACCTATAAATGTTAGTACCCAGTTATATTATGTACATTTAAGGAAAGTATCCAGGCCTTTCTTAAAGCAATCTACTGAGCTGTCCAGAACCACCTCTGGAGGGAGTCTATTCCACATTTTCACAGCTCTTACTGTGAAGAAACCTTTCCATATTTGGAGATGAAATCTCTTTTCCTCTAGACGTAAAGAGTGCCCCCTTGTCCTCTTTGTTGACTGTAAAGTGAATAACTCAACACCAAGTTCACTATATGGACCCCCTATATATTTATACATGTTGATCATATCCCCCTTAATCTCCTCTTATCAAGGGTGAATAAATTCAGTTCCTCTAATCTTTCCTCACAGCTGAGCTCCTCCATGCCTCTTATCAGTTTGGTTGCCCTTCTCTGCACTTTCTCCAGTTCCCCGATATCCTTTTTGAGAACTGGTGCCCAAAACTGAACTGCATATTCCAGATGAGGTCTTACTAATGATTTGAACAGGGGCAAAATTATATCTCTCTAGGTTGTACCTAAATTAATTAAGGTTGATCATTGTAAGCACTTGTCTCAACCCGCTAACTACTACTTTGCCTGAACAGTGTGGTCTGTTAAAAGAAGTTAAAAAATAACAGCCTTAGGGGGAACTAAACTAAAACTGGAGCACTCAGAATCTGGTGCAGCTGTGCATGGTAGCCAATAAGCTTCTAACGTCAGCTTCTTCAATTAAGCTTTGACAATAAAACCTGGAAGCTGTTTGGTTTCTATGCAGAGCTGCACCAGATTTTGCACTCTCCAGTTTTAATAAATCCACCACTTAGTGACTGGATCAACAGGTTCAAAAATACATTTTTATTTTTAGGTTTAATACCGCTTTAATTAAAACTCTTTTTAACACATTCGCATGTACTTTAACTTACACATTTATGTTTACAAATGTTTTATTTAAAGTGGAGGACCACCCTAAAAAAGAAAATTGCATTAAAATGCTCCTAAAAATTGAAAAAAAAATTGAAAAAATTTTTTTTTACTTACCAGAAATGGCTGTTTCTAGGCAGATCGTCCTAATCTGCCACTTCCTACAACACAGTGATCTTCTTCTCCTCACGTTGTCTTCTGGGAAAGGTGGTGTGGTGTGTTCTGGGAACTACGTGTGTCCCAGAACACAGCCGGCCATTCACAGTGACTCACGCATGCAGTCGTAGGAAACGGGTAGTGAAGCCGCAAGGCTCCACTGCCTGTTTCCCTTACTTCGAATGGCGGCACCAGGACCCGATCCGATGGACAAATCGGCCTCGGGCGGCCAACATTGTGGGCACCCTGGACAGGTAAGTGTCCTTATTAAATATCAGCCGCTACAGTGTTTGTAGCGGCTGACTTTTAACAAAAATATTTTTTAACCGGACCTCCTCTTTAATTACATTTCAGCAAACAGATTTTATTTTTTTATTGCACATATTTCAAAATGTGACCATTCGGAAATTTCACAATGCTTGTAACATTTTATCTAGATTAGATAAACTTAATACAAGTTATACTTATTCTGTGGCACAATTTTAACTTTTGATACCGATCAAATTTACACTCACATACACATGTACTATGCAACTCCCTATCTACCTTTTACATTTTTCAACAGATGGTCACATGTTTGCTAGTACAGTAAATATTAGAAGACAGCAAGTTTTTTTTTCTCAATGAGCCTTTTTCTTGGAGGTTATAAAAAAAGTAGTCATGATCCTGTTGATTTAACAGAGTGCTCGCTGCTGTTTTCTCCTTGTTGCAGTTGTTGGTAGAGCAGTTTAAATGATATCCTGCACAAGACCAATCACTGTGTGCTAGAGTATAAAAACACAGAGTATTTACAGAGTTCAGGAGTTGAAGTAAAAGCTTGCTCCTGCTGGGTGCTAGCCCCAGGTACCAGGCCTAATTCTACAGAGCAGTTTTGCAAGATTAACTATATTCTTGCTTTCAGTCAATGGGATTATCAGTTAAGCAGCAATAACACCAAAATTACATGCTTTAGAAGCCTATTATCTTGGCATTTCCCTATATAACACCACATTATGGCTGAGACATTTCTGTTTGATTGTTCATATTTCCTGTGCATGGTTTCACAGGAAATGTTACAATCCTGTTGGCTGGTGATAACTTAATTTGGTTTATAAAAATAACAATCGTTAAAATTATATTTTTTTTCGCAGAAAGCTGCAACACAAGTAATGTACCAATTATACAAAACACAACTTAAAGGGCTTGTTATTTATTTTCTCAGGGCTGCTGAATACACAGGGTAAGATTTATTTAGATGAGGTCTGTGCACAAAAAATAAGGGAATGTAAGTTGTGTTTTTGTCGCATTTTCAAAATTGCTTGTAAATCATATATAAAAATAAAATGTTGTTACATGTTTGACAATTTGCATGAGATTAGTCTATATGTACATTCAAGGTGCAGTTGCATGAGTATAACACATCAACATTCCACAAACTTCTTTTATGTGCTTATAAACTGCCATTTTCTACCCAGGGGATAAATGGCAATATTTATTAACCGCTTGCTTGGTTTATTAACCGCTATACTGCGGCCGACCTGCCACAGTATAATGACGATGGCTGGTCGGCACGTTCCGGCGAGCTGTCATAGCTGTACATCGGCCCTTTAAGCAGGATAGCAGGTGCACGACCGCTGCACTGCAGGGAGGCTGATGCGCACAGCTGGCGGTCGCGATGACAGCCGGCCAGGCACGATCGTGGGCACGAGTGCCAGAAAAGGGACGCGTGTGTCCCTTTTCACACAAATCCCTGTTCTGTGAGGAGAGACAGATTGTGTGTTCCTACGAGCTAGGAACAACAATCTGTCATCTCCTCTAGTCAGTCCCATAACCCTTACAGTTATAACACACATGAGGGAACACAGTTAACCCCTTGATCGCCCCCTAGTGTTAACCCCTTCCCTGCCAGTGACATTTACACAGTAATCAGTGCATTTTTATAGCACCGATTGCTGTATAATTGTCAAAGGTCCCAAAAATGTGTCAAAAGTGTCCGATCTGTCCGCCATAATGTCTCGGTCCCGATAAAAAACAATGACCACTGGCATTACTAGTAAAAAAAAAAATAAATAATAAAAATGCCATAAATCTTTCCCCTATTTTGTAGACACTATAACTTTTGCGCAAACCAATCAATAGAAGCTTATTGTGACTTTTATTACCAAAAATATGTAGAAGAATACATATCGGCCTAAACTGAGGAAAAAATTAGCTTTTTTTTTTTAAAAAAAATGGGGCTATTTATTATAGCAAAAAGTACAAAAAACTGTGTTTTTTTTCAAAATTGTCACTCTTTTTTTGTTTATATCGCAAAAAATAAAAACTCCAGGGATGATCAGATACCACCAAAAGAAAGCTCTATTTGTGGGAAAAAAGGACGTCAATTTTGTTTGGGTACAGTGTTGCACGACAGCACAATAGTCAGTTAAATCGACGCAGTGCAGTATCGGAAAAAAATGGCCTGGTCATTGAGCAGCCAAATTTTCTGGGGCTGGAGTGATTAAATATTACCAAAACTGAGAACTTTACAGAGCTAATGTTAGAAAAAGCTAGTACAGACACTACACTATCCATCTTATCAGTGTTCATTTATTTTTTGTAGTAGATGTGCATTTTATTACAAGTTGAAAAAAATAGGAACATCAAGGAGCCCTTAACCTTTCTACATAGAATTGGGACTAAAATTATTTTTGCATATAATCAGATTTTTTCTCCTCTTTCCTCTTTTTCTCTCTGAGTTACATGTTCAGTTTTAAGAAATACAAATATCCACTGCAACACCAAAGCACAGACAAGATCAATGATCTCTGCATATTATTTTTTTTTAGCATATGCTCAGTCTGAATTGCTCGGGTTTGCAACAGATTTCTGGCGTATGCTTTCCATTTAATATATCCAATAAACATAAAAGAATGAAAGGGAGAATCCTAGTGGCTGCTATAGGTAACAATAATTGTTTTACTTTAGATATGTTTATGTGTGTTGCCTTTGTTTACCAAGGGGCATTTCCATTAAAGATTATGGGCTTAATGTATAAACATTTTAATTCAAATACCTGGAGTTATTTCCTCGCAGACAATAATGCAATTAATTGTTTAAGTACAAATAGAAACTTAAACAGGTAGCAATGAGAAAGTAGTTAGTTGTAGGCACAAAACGGAACAAAGTTGGGACTTTGAAGGTGCTGAAAACCTCCCCTTGGAATAAGTAGTCGCATACCATTTAAAAATATAACATTCTTTTATTTGATTAGTTAAAATGTGTCTCAAAGGGCATAAGACACTACATTAAAACATAATACTTAGTAGTATGATGCTGGTACATTATGTTTTAATGTAGTGTCTTTAGCCTTTTGAGACACATTTTAACTAATCAAATAAAAGAATGTTATATTTTTAAATGGTATACAATTAGTTATTCCAAAGCAAAACATATGTTAGAGAGAGGCTTGAATTAACATGTTTTACATGAATATGGTGGTGTCCGTCATTCAGCCCCTAAAGTAACTGTAAACACAATACATCCCAAACAGGAGGGGGCAAGAAAAGGTGGGGCTTATCGAGTGACAGTAAACACTAGTATGATAGTATCAAAACAATTATCTATTGATAGGATATAAAACATGAAGGTAAGTAGAAGTGTCAGATACTAGACTAGACTAGTTATTCCAAAGGGAGGTTTTCAGCACCTTCAAAGTCCCAAATTTGTTCCTTTTTGTGCACACTTTACTCTGGGATGTGGTGCTGATATTCAACTGAATACATTTCTATTTAGAAAATAAGTTATTTGTATTAACACTTTAATATATTAGTCCTAATAAGCAGTGCCTGCTTATAATTTGCCAAACTACAAGAAATAGGCAAGGTACCACTGTACCTATACACATGGGGTGAAAGGAGCCCAGCCTCCCATTCTCCCCTATTCCTTTATATAATCTAAACACTGGGAGCATTTACTATTATAAGCATTACAGGCGTTTCTTTCAGTGAGTGAGAGCCTTTAGAATTCCCATGTACATGTGAAAATATGGAAGGTCCTCCAGTAGATATCAGTTTTTGTGGTGCTTTTGTGGTGCTTGTGGTGCAGGATAATGTTGTCCTCACCATATGCTTACAATAACCACATCTGATTACTTCTACGAGCAGAGATAAATTAGGGCCAAAGAGCACATTAGGCAAAGTAACTGATTTGGGCCTTCCGCTTCACTGAAAAATGCCAGCATCCATAAAAAAAAAATTGAAGTTCTCAGTGACCATTGAGAACTACAGTTTTAATGTGCCCTGTAATAATGCAGCAAGGCAAGATAAAACGTGAAGCTTGGTAGGGTTGATGAAGGCAGGAAGTTAAAAAAAAAAAAAATCTATTTTCAGCAATTATTTTTCTGGTGTTTTTTTTTCTATTTACCATTTCTATTATCTATCTATCTCCTTTCTCTTTCTTTTCTCTCTTTTGTTTCTCTCTTACATTCTTCCTTCCTTTTTCCTTCAAACTGTAGCACTGTATAAATTAAGCTAGATTCAGACCCATTGATCTGTGGTCTCACCATTCCATATTAGTTAAAAACCTAATTTCACATTCTCCGTTCTCATTGTATCCCTGTCGTTTTATCTCTTTTACACTCTCAGACAATTTCTGCACACCCAGTGGACATGACCTGCTTCTTAGTCCAAAGCATATAAATGAAAAGTATTGCAACTGGAGCCAATGGTTCACCCATAGTGCCACTGTTGAAGCTGCCTTATAACATTCAAAAGGATTGCAATAGGTGAAAATACAACATGCCCTATCAGACACACCAACTGCTTATAAGTGCACTTTCCAATGTAAAGTGACAATCTAGAGAATTTTTGTTTCCCTAAAACACCTAGTTAACTTAAACAAGAAATTAGATGGTCAAAAATGTCAAAATCAAAAATGAGCATGTTAGGTATATAAAAAGAGATATTGACTGTCATTTACCACACACTATATATTAACACCTGAGTGATTTGTGTGCATACTTCTTTTTATCAGGTTCCAGATGGTGCAGTGGTAGCACTTGTGTCTAAGCAGGTGACAGAATACAACGCAGTCAACAACTCCACTGTATCCAGGACTTCTGCCAGCAGATATGGTGAGACTATTTTTTAGCTGTCTTGACAAATTGTTGAAAATAAATTGTGTAGGGACATGTATCACTTGAATATATTGTTATATGTGCCCTTTTGTTGCATATCAAATATATATAGAAAGGTTTAATAAGGTAAAAGACAAGCAGTCATTTTTAGTACCCAAGAAGATTTTGCCCAATGGGTAGGAACAACTACAAAGATAAAATAGAATTTCTACTGTGGAATTGTGTTGAGCTTTGTCTTTTATATATTAAATAAATGATGTTATATTTAAATACGTTATTAATGTGAAACAGCAGGTTAAATATTCAGCTTGGCCAAACTCCAAATTTTTGTGATGACTCAAATATGTTGAGCTGCATGCATGAGTTTAATAAATGATGTACATTTCTAGAAAGAAACATGTAACATCATACCCATCACAGCAGTGCTTGTCACACACTATTACACTGAACAGTTTTCCTAGTTTTCAGAAAAAATTGCTTCTTACAGTAACACAGCCATTATAGTTGTTGCAGTTGTAAAGACACCTTTACAAACGCATACTTATTAATATCTGTTATAGATCCAGTGTCTATAACACTTTTGTTGCATCTGTTGTGCCACGTTAGATTATCAAGAAAAGGCACTCAGATATTGCCAAGAGAATACCCATCATGTGCTCAAACCAGGCTGTGTTTGCAAGAATATTAATTGACCTTGACAGTAGATATTATCCGACTTTAACTTACCATATCTGTGTAATGCTCATAGGAAGGACAGCTTATGTCAATTTTAATATAAAATGCCACTATGATGTCTAACACAAGTTTCAGGAAAATACTTCATTAGTATGTTTCAGTAAACACGCTTTAAAGTGTATCTTCATCCAAAACAATTTTTTATAGTTTTGTATAGAATGGGTAAAGTTTTGAACACATGTCAGGTTTTCCTGCTATTCATTATAGAGATTTCCCTTCACTTTCCGGGAATAATGTTATACCAGACAGCAAGTGAGGTAAAATCTGCAGCTGGGAAACAGACAACTATAAAAAGCTAACAGGGATCTAGCAGTTAAAAAGTTAATAACTTCCTTTACTATGCAAAGTGAATTCCATAATGTTTATTATGTTGTTGTATTTTTATTCTGTTGTACAATTGAACAAGCTGAAGTTAGAAGCTGATCGGCTACCATGTACAGCTGCACCAGTTGTTGCACTCTCTAGTTTTAGTAAATCAACCCCTGTGTGTGTTCATGCTGTTAGTCCTAATTATAATTTGGTAATATACCGCTTGACTGTTTTCACCATTAAAGTATAAGTGAAGGCAAAACTTTTTTTTTGGGTAGAGTGGAGAGGGATTAAAACACCTGTCAGATTTTATTGCTGTTCGTGCTGCCATTAGGGAGATTCTCCCTTTCTATTTGTTATAGTCAGTGAAAGTGAGAGAAAATTAAAAAAAAAAAAAAATTTTGGGGGATCTTCCAATGAGTACACTAGTTGTGGTGACCCTGATGAAAAAAGGATTTCCTTCTCTTTGGAGGGATTTCCTCTCACTTCCTATTTTGGCGATAGAACAGTAAATGGAGGAAAATCTCCCAAATGGGACACAGGTGGTTAAAAAAAAAAAACCCACAGGGCTAAAAAAAAAAAAAATCTTATGTGTTTATGCACTGTCCAGTTCTTTTCTGTTGTTACTTTGAGATTCATCTGAGATAGGAAGAATAAGCTTTACTTAGGAACAACTTATTTCTTAATTCACCTGTCATGAGAGAATTATAGGGGTTGTCACTGACGATCTCCTTCTCAAAATGGTAAGTTGGCCATAGACAGATTGAAATTCAGCTAGTTCAGCAGGGACTGACTGATTTTTGATCCGTGCCTGGCCAACCCTGTTCGACAGAAATCTATCATTAGATTGACTTCTGTTGAATGGACAAGCCAGGAAACTTTGTTGGTTTGGAGCTGCTCTTGTGAGTATTCTGACAGTGGCCAGTCCTGCTGTCAGAATACAATGTCCAGTAGGGGTTAAGGGGAGGGGATTCCTCCATCCGCCTCATTTATATACTGGCTGAAAAAAAACCCATATATAACCAGCTTTAGTTTTCTAGGTGTCATGCTGGACATCTGGTTTCAACATTTTGAGTCGTTAACCAGAAACAAATACAGACATAATAAGATCTGAGACTTTTACAGCATGTCTATTCCTGGTCAGTATAAATCTTGATTTCAGATAGAAGCCAGCTCTTTCGCCTAACAAGTATTTTGTAAAGTGGAACGGTGCAGTTGCTACAGAAATGTCCACCTTTCAACACAGGGCCACCATGCTTACAGTATTTAACTTTAAAGTGGTTCTAAAGGCAGAAGTTTTTTTTTTTTTTTTTTTCTTGATGCATTCTATGCATAAGGATAAAAAAAACCTTATTGTGCAGCAGACTCCCTAATACTTACCTGAGCTCCATCTCTATCCAGTGCTGCTGCAAGAGAGCCTTGGCTCTCTGGGAACTTTCCCTCATTGGCTGAGACAGCAGCAGAGGGCCATTGGTTCCCACTGCTGTCAATAAAAGTCAGTGAGCCGATGAGGAGAGAGAGGGGGTGGACCTGAGCCTTGGCTCCCTGTCTGAATGGACACACAGAGCAGCGGCTTGCTGTGGGGGCACTCAGCAGAAGGGAGAGGCCAGAAGCGCTGATGAGGGACCTGGCAATAGGGACCTGCACAGAGCATGTAAGTATAACATGTTTGTTATTTTGAAATAAAAAAAATTGATACTTTAATATCACTGCAGAAAGCATACCCAGAAGACAAGGTAGATTCAGAACACCAACATGAGTGTGAACATGTGAAACTTTTGTTTTAAGATTGTTCACCAACATGAGTGTGAACATCTGCAACTTTCTCTTAAGATTGTTTAAACTGCAAGGTAGGCATATAAAAGTGGCAATATGGATGATTCAAGCATTGTTTGCAACAATTTAGTCATGTAGTGGTGAAGCAAAAAGTACTTCTGATAACCAGGAAAAAAAAGAAATAATTTCTTTGAAACTATCAGCCAGGTTCCATTTTCTAAAGAGAAAAATAAGTAAAACCTTTACACTTGCACTGGATTCATCTGCTGACTGAACCAGGATCTGTTCAGAGGTCTGTCTGTCCATGGCCTAAGAGGATATTTTATGGAAGCTCCCAGTATTGTTAGTGGTTTGGGTGGGTAACTATTCTTTTCCATACATAATGTCCTAGGTATCCTTTGTCTGTCAATGGGTCTGCTGATAAATTGCTGCAGCTACCCAGCCAATTATTTCTTGAATTAATTTCATAAATGGTTTGAAGTATTTGATAATTAATTTCCAACTGAAATAAAATAGAACTGTAGTTTGCCAACCACAGTGTGACATCTACAAGCTTTGCAAATAAGCAGTAGAAGGGGCAACATGTAACCTACAGCAATCGGCTATAATGTACTTTACTGAAGCCAATATTTCAATTTTACCACAGCTATTAAGTTGATGATGAATTGGATTATGGGAAATGTTCAGGCTGGTTATTACTGGCATGCAATGTCTACCAACGTCTGAAGGATCATTAGGCTCTGCTTTTAACCCCCCAACCTCTTTGCTGAGAATGTCACTTACAAAACCGAATGTAATGAGGCATTTGTGGTGTCAACAGAGCTGTACAGGGAGCTTGGCTGATGCTTTCAATTAATCTCCTTTGGTACATTAACACGCTGGCTGAAACAAACTTTTTCTCACTGTCTGGTAAGCAGACTACTGAAAAAAATATTGATACATTGCTTCTTATATATTCTGTTGTAAATCCTGAAAGTACAACTTCAATACTTTGCCCAGCACATAATACACAACTGTATAGCAACCTCTAAAATCTTCTGAATTCATAACGTTAAAGGAACAAGATTGCGTATTGAAAGAGTTCATATTTTATTTTAAGCTGCTGTCCGTAGGATGTGTTTGCAAAACATTTTGAGTAATGTCCGTGAAAATTTATTTTTATTTGCACTGACTCATTTTTCAGGACAAGCTTTCAGGGATTGTCCCCTTCTTCAAGGTCCTAGCAGTACGGATTCATAAAAGTTTTAGTGGGATGTTAAAAAAGAAGTCAATGAAAATTCAAGGGAAATGAAAAAAAACCAGACACACAAATATACATGGCAATGGTAATAAAACAAGCATAGTTAGGGAGATCTATAGACTGGGGGGGGGGGGTGGACAGTCACAGAGGGGGTGTAAAGCTGTTGGATAATGAATGAGAAAACCCATATCTAAACTCAGGTGGTTATTTTTTGTGTCAAATAGAACAATCGTTCTTAGTTCAAATGTTTTCCTTTGCTGAATAGTTTTGAAATTCCATTTAAGAACTTAGGCATTGAGGTCTTCCGTAGTGTAGTCTGGTTATGAGAAATGGTGTCCCACAGGTGGCAGAACTCATCTTCGTTATCTTCCTTGATGGTATGTCTGTGCAAATTCGTCCTTATTTGCAACGTCCTTCCTGTTTCACTAACATAAGTTTCTTTGCTACATCTTTTGCATTGGATGATGTACACAACATTACTAGAGGTACAGCTGTATGATCCTGTGATATTGAAGGTCCCTTTTGTGTGTGTAACACTATTAGATGGATTGATTTTGTTGCACAGTTTGTAGGGTTTGCTTCCATTATTTTTGAATCAGAAAGAATGAAATTTCATGATTATTATTTTATGTATGAGGTTGGGTGGTTGTCTGAATGCCATAATTGGTGGTTATTGACATATTTATTTAAGAGTTTCATCCTATGTTATGATGGTTTGTAAATCTTTGATTATCCTTTTTATGCCTTCTAATGCTGGATTGTATGTGGATACTAGAGGTACACAATTATTTGTTTTTTTTTCTCTTTGTATTGGAGGAGATGTTCTCTTCAGGTTTTCAAGGATGTGTTTATGCTGGTGTTGATGGTTTTGTCTTCGTAACCTTTCTTATGGAAGACGTCTGCTAGTGTTCTGAGATGTTTATCTCTGTCACATGGGTCTGAACATATTCTATGGTATCTGATGGCCTGGCTATGTATGATGGCCCGTTTAGTGTGTTGGGGTGAAAACTGGAACTATGGAGATAGTTGCATCGGTCAGTCAGTTTCCTGTATATCGAAGTGTGAAGTTTGTCATCCCTGATGTATACTGTGGTGTCTAAAAAGTTGACATGTGTATTTGAATAATCCCTTTTTAGTTTGTTTGATGGGTGAAAAATGTTAATCAATGAGTAAAACTGTTTTAGATTTTCTTCACCTTCTGTCCATATGATGAAAAAATCATCGATATATGATAATATCTGTATGGCTTTTATTGTATGCTGTTCAGGAATTTGTCTTCCAGGTCAGCCAGAAATAAGTTTGGATATTGGGGTGCAATTTTACTTCCCATAGGAGTACCCATACACTGAAGATAAATGTCATTGTTCAAGGCAAAATAGAATTAATTCAATGCAATCACCTTTTGCAAAACCTTAAAATGTGACAAAACATAATAACGTGGTTTTACAGCCTTTTTTCTATGCAGAAAACTATTTATTATTTTTCAAGTGATACATAGAATGGAAAAACTTCTCTGTTTTGCATCACAGTGAAGCGTTTGACTGGCTTACAGTTTATTGAAGTAAACTTTTGATTTCTCAAGCATATAAACTTAGTGGTACCTTCACAATCTGCTCTATTTCAAACAAATGCATCCTTTCCCTAGAATGTGCAGCCTTAAAAAAGTACTTACTGTATATGCAAATGTTAACCTTTTATGAAATGTTGTCAGTTAAGTCCTCACCTCCATCTCTAACTCCTCCTGACATTGTCTTGTGAGTCCTGCCAACTGTCATAGGTAGGATGGAGGTTTCTTTGACATGCACGCTGTGATTGGGGCCCATTGGTGGAAATTTGGATCTTCAGGGACAAATGGCAACAACCTTTTTATTCACAGATAATACATCAGGGACTTATGTATTATCTTAACACTTCAAATTTGAGTAACAGTTGGTATTATCAAAGAAAATGGCTGTTTTAAAGGAAACTCTTAACATATTGCAGAAATAATACATGACATTTTCTCCTATAGTTCCTATATCTTTGATTACTGATAGAACTGAATAGTTAAAATATGCAACTTTCTGTTTGTGAAGGAAGGCAGATTGAACCTGAAGAGCTTAAACTATACAATTTACATGTTTTTTTCATCACTACCAGATAATGGCTGATAGTATCAAATTCAAATACCTACAAATCTATAAAGCATTTGACAGTATTAAACAAATAGAAGTTTACCAGATTTTGGAACAATTTTTATTGAGTATGGTTAATAAACAGATATAGGTGGAAAATAGACTTTGGGTTGAATATAAGCCCTCCAGCACTGCACTGTTATGGCTCTCGCTGGTTCCCAGTGAGTTTATGTTCACCCGGTCTTTCTTCTGGGTTTCATATATTTGGCCACTTGAATGGTCGGTCTGGGGTAACGTCACTCCCGTGCATGCGCATAGGGGTCACATCGCCACGGCCCACAGAGCAGGTCATAAATGTGGTCTGAGCTGCGCATTACCCACTGCCAGGCAGTGAGGACATTTATAACAGAATAGGCCTCTAGGGTAGCTCAGCCCTGCCCCCACTCTCTCCTCATTGGCTTACTAGCTGTGAATCACAGTGGCTCCCATTGCTGTCTTAGCCAATGAGGAGCAAGAGTCCTGGGAGAGCCGCTCTTGTGCACATCGCTGGATCAAGATGGGGCTCAGGTAGGTATTGGAGGGGCTGGGTGGGGGGGGGCTTTTACGCACAGAAGATTTATTACTTTCATGCAGAGAATGCATGAAGATAAAAAAAAAAACATGAGCCTTTACAACCAACTAACTATGTTATGTTACTCTGTTTTTATGCCTCCACAACTTATCTGTAAATAATTTGAAAAACGTAAACTTTTTGATGGAATATAAATGCAGGGGTATGTATTTGACACATATTTGAACCGAAGAAGTGACTTAGATGAAGAATTAAATGTCTTCAATATTACAGAACAATTCCAACTTATTTTGACTAACTAGTACTAGCTATTTAATGGTACATAAGAACTTACAAAAATGTCACACAATGCTGCTTCTCGGTGAACAGTCAAATCAACACTCAACATAGTGAACAGCTTAAAAGTGTAAGCCTGACTGGCTAACAATGCTAAAATAATATCACTGTGTGATACATCATTTACTGCAATTTTAGAACAGAAGAGAAATCTGCATGGTCTCTTTATATTACTTGAATCAGTGCATAAATGTATTTGAGAGATGCTTACATTATTCTACAGAAATGCACCAGGAGAGCTTTCTCAGTACTGGCTTACTTACAATTGTCTGGCATTAAAAAAAGCTAATTCCTTAACCAGTTAGGAAGAAATAATTCCTTGTAATTATCCCTAAAGCTCTTTGTGTAATTTAAATGTTGATGTTGGCACATTCATTTTAGAATACATGTTCATCACTGGGCCATTTCAATGAAATTGTGCAAAAGCAGATTCTAGGTAAAATCTGTGATATTTAAGTGCTTTTGCACTTTTCAGGGAAAATTTCCCCAGAGCTTAGTAAATGAGATGAAGTTCTGCTGACATCTATCATCCAATCATGTGCAAGCAAAAATGTTTTTTTTTCTTACTTGCATGAGATTTGGATGGGTATTTTTTACAAAGTGGAATTTCACCACATTCACTAAGCTCTGTGGAAAATCCCCCTGTAAAGTGCAACTTTCTTTGCCAAGTGAACAGCCGATTAACCTGTAGTAAATGAACTCAAGTAAGAAATGTTTTCATGAAAAATACAGAGCCATTAAGTGGTGGATGTGTATGGATTATTTTTGGAGGATTAGGATATTGAGTCACTTGCATTGACATTGACCCCAAGGAAACTGATTATCCATCTATCTATCTATCTATCTATCTATCTATCTATCTATCTATCTATCTATCTATCTATCTATCTATCTATCTATCTATCTATCCGTCTGTCTGTCTGTCTATCTATCTATCTACTGTATATATCATTTTTATTTTTTTACATCTCTCAACAACAGTACCAGTGAAATAGCTTGCACATACAATTTAAAGGAATACAAATAACATTCACTTAACTGATAACAAATGACAGGTTACATAAATAGCAGTTTCTGATTTCTGTCCATCACAGCAGTAAGTCAAACCTGCACACAACTTGCACTGCAGGCTGCTGTGCATCAATGGTCATGATGGCATTTCTCCCATCATAAAACCCCTCATAGCACACTTTGGAATATTGGCCTTATATTGTTAAAATCAACAGATCAGCAGTATAATGTCACTTCCAGATTTGGGACTCCAGCAGTTCCACTCCAGAAGCTTAATAAAACACTGAGCTAGCTGCTAATTGTGTTGCTCTTTTGTAAGCAAAACTGTTGTTCAGTGAATTCTATGCCTGACTTTAGTGCAATCCAAGAGAATATTAGGATTATATAATTCCAGCCATTCAGGTACCTATCGCAACCTAGTGACATTTTATCTTGTAATGGTAATTGAATTTGGATTTAAAATGTTTCATAACCCTAGGCAATTTAGAAAGCATTGATTGAACAATGTCATAATAGATAACTTTTAGTGAAAAACTATGCATTGAACTAGATCAGCCTTTCTCAACTTTTTCAACACAAAGGAACCCTTGAAATAACATCCCGGGCTCAGGGAACCCCTGCTAAAAATTACTATATATACAACTCATGATACATTAGTGTGATGGTCAGTGAGAAGAATGTTCCTTACACGCGTGATCATTGGGAAGAATTATTCTCTTACAGATAGCTAAAAAGATCAGGGGTGTCAGTGGCAACTTATCTGAGAGGCAGAAATTGCTCAAGGAACCCCTAGCAACCTTTGGAGGATCCCTATGGATCCATGGAACCCTGGTTGAGAAACCCTGATCTAGAGATTTAGGTAGTTGTATACAAATCTCAACTTTGAGCTTGACCTTGGGCCTCCCAACTTCTGAGCCTCACTACTGGTCAGTGAAGTTTGCCAAGACATTAAATATAACATTAAAAGATCATCAGGGAGGCAGGAGAGGTAGGAAAAAAACTCAACTAAAAGAAAAGTCAATACTTGCATATAGATGCAGCTGCCTATATATCTGAACGTATTGGGCGTTATGATGTGCAGTTCTCACTCAGGGCTTATATCAGCTTAAGCATTTCTTTATCATATGTTCATTTTGAATTGCCCAGGTTTGTGTCCAGCTTGCTTTAGGTAAAACTAAATAATAATAATATAATAAATATACTTAATTTATACAGAAACTACAAACATCAGTATTCTAAATGCATTATTTGATTAGATCAGATTATTAAAGGATTCAATTAAAATGTGTGTTTGCAAGTACTATATACTCTATATTACCAAAAGTAACTTTAATGGCATCCCAGTCTTAGTCCGTAGGGTCCAATATTGAGTTGGCCCACCTTTTTCAGCTATAACAGCTTCAAATATTCTGTGAAAGCTGTCCACAGGGTTTAGGAGTGTTTCTATGGGAATGTTTGACCATTCTTCCAGAAGCACATTTGTGAGGTCAGGCACTAATGTGGGCAAGAAGGCCTGGCTTGCAGTCTCCACTCAAATTCATCCCAAAGGTGTTCTGTCAGGTTGATGTCAGGACTCTGTGCAGGCCAGTCAAGTTCCTCCACCCCAAACTCACTCATCCATGTCTTTATAGACATTGCATTGTGCACTGGTGTGCAGTCATGTTGAAACAGGAATGGGCCATCCCCAAACTGTTTCCACAAAGTTGGGAGCATGAAATTGTCCAAAATGTCTGACACCTTAAGAGTTCCCTTCAATGGAACTAAGGGGCCAAGCCCAACCCCTGAAAAACAACCCCACACCATACTCCCCCTTCCACCAAATGATTTGGTTCAGTGCACAAAGTAAGGTCCATAAAGACATGAATGAGTGAGTTTGGGGTGGAGGAACTGATATATAGGCATGTAAACATCAATTTCAGGAAGTCATGGTGTTAGTCTACAGAGGATACAGGTAAAATGAGGAAAGGTCCAATCGTCAAATAACATATTGCCACGGATTACCAAACTCCAAACCCAGAATAGATGTGATAACCATTCATCAATTTACCATTTACCCAAATGGAAACAAGAGGCAGCAATAGTGAAGCCCGTAAGGTAAAAAAGCAGTAATTTATTGTAGTTCACTTACAAATAATAGTAGAATACAGTCATCATGATATGAAATAAAATCTGTGTCTCTCAGCACGCTTGCATCGGCCAGCCTGACATGTTTCATCCGACAGGATATCATCAGAGGCGTTCCCAATGACAAACACAGGCAGCTAACGCAGCAAAGCATAGACATGACTCCCAAATTATAAGGTTCTAATATGTCTGTGATGCTGTGCAGAAAATGAAGGCTTTATAAATTCCTTGACTGATGGTAAGAGAGGGGTCTTAACACCTTGTCTGCATTAATATGCGTTTAGGGGCCCAAATAAATGTACTGTATTTTAATACAGTAAAAACACATATGTAGTGAATTTGTTATGTTGCTTACTATGCATTACTATATACTGTATACTGTATTATAGCTGACATAAGTGATTTACATTTTATAGGCAAGAACATGCAAACTGTAGGGAAACACAATGAAATGCATAAATTATCCAATTTCAATTAGCGCTACCACTAATAACCTTAAACAATTTAATTCAAAATAAATAAAATACAATACAAATACGTTGCTAGCTGAACACTCTATAGTTAATTCACACCCTATAAGATAAATCCAAAATAAACTAGTGCAGTGCAACCAAATAATCAGTGCATCACTGCTGCAGAGAGTGGTGAGCCGGCTTTTAGAGTTGTTTTGTGTTTTTAATCTTGTAAGTGGATTTTATTGGGGGCATTTAAATAAAGGTGTAAAACGGGAAGCACTATGTATCCACCTTTCTGTTCCATGTAATCCATAAGCATAATCATAAGCATAACCATAATCCCTCCTGTCCCTTCTGTATTGAACTATACTGACATTGTTCTGCCCCCCCCCCCCTCTACATTGTAAAGCACTGTGTAAACTTTTGGCGCTATATAAATCGTGAATAATTATAATAATAATAGGCAGGATATTAGTAAATTTGAAATTGGAGATCAAATGGGATCTGTGGAAGAGGGAAGAGAGGTGACCATCTGACCTGGTTCGAATGATTAACATAGATGAGCTTGTTGTGACTTGCTTAAGGTGAGCAGGTTTTTCACCTGGTGTGTGGAGGTGCACTGATTACCGAATGAAAGAAAGAAATAGAAGGTCACCATTTTGGGGAGCACTGAACATTTATTTATTTATTTTCTGATTGTCATTTTATTTAATATAGAGACTGAAATTGTCCCAATATAGTCCTAATTAAGGATTAATGGACTTTCACAATAAATTCATTGTCACATGTATGTACACTGATTGGTTGCGCTGCACTCGTTTATTTTGGATTTTGGACAACGAAATGCATGTTCTCAACACTAAAAAAATTACAAAAGAAAAATGCTGTAAAAAATTAGCAAAACTACAAGCATATTTACTACACCAAATATGAACCCAGCCTCATTCTATGTGCGATTATGCTTGAGGGGCAGTAGAGTTAATGCATTTCTCACCTCCTAAGATTAGCCGTTCAAAAATGTAATGTGGTTAGCTGGCAAAGACCTTCCCTATAGCTGTTCTCAGATATGTAACCAACGGGCATAAAAGCAGCACCATCCTTGACTTTCATACAGCTACATGAAGAAAGTTTCTACCCAATAATTTAAACATTTGGTTAACTCTATAGCGTGTCTAAATATTTTTAAGCTGTATGATGATAAAATATCATTAAAGGTATCGGCTAACAAGTTTGCTTTCAACTGTCAGAGAAACATGTTTAATTAAATGCAACAATATTGTGACGTTTAGTTGACTTGCCTTAAAAATTTGATGGGACTTGAAATTTTCTCAAATCACCTTTTTATGCTTACGTTTGGGTCTGGCATCATCTTATTTATAACCGCGTGGGGTTAGCAACATGCAGTTTATTGTTTTCACATCTCTATGAACATGGATAAATGCAGTTCCCCCACTCCAGATAACAGAAATACTGCAGTCACTTAATCTCCTAGGGAGCACCATCCACTGATGCGAATGAGCCAAGAAGTCTCATTAATATTAATTTCTGAAGTGTTACCGCAATTAATGAAAGACACTGTGACCTTTTCAAAGATATTTTCCTTGTTACATTCCTTGTTATTGCCAAGTTAGGAAAAAAGTTGGAGGATGAGAAATAATCATTCATTTCCGTATACAGCAGTCGGTGTCTAAATGAACATGACACTTACCTGGTAATTATAATGAAGACCAGGAAGCATTAACAGTGCTCTTTAAGACAATGTAAGAATCATCAGTAATGCTGCTGCGTGTTAATAACCATATAAAATACATCATTAAACATGGTTAAACTTTACAGGAGTGTAATTAGCAGTATTAATTTCATTCATTGGAGCATTGCTAGAAATACTGCAATGGTACATCCCCCAGTTTCTGGTTTAATGACCTCTCTGCCTCTAGATTTACTGTACAGTATGTGAATACATCTATTACATTAAAAAGGTCTTTATGTTTTATTATTACTCTTTGGATTGGAAATTAGAAGATTCTATAGAGGTGTTAAAATGTTGAGGTTTTATAATTCATTTCAGTTAAAATCTCAAGTGCCATATTTATGAAGAATTCAAGAAATTATTACTACTCTTCAGGAAATCATTAAATTATACATTTTGGTGCAAGAATAGTTTTAATGAAACACATAATTGGCAGTATTTACAAAAATAATCTGATAGTTATGATTGAATCAGGAGATTCAAAGTGAGTGAAATTGTAAATGTTTGATTTTTCTGTATATACATACGGACAATCTGAAATGCATATTTAGAAGCAGTTATAATGCATGCAGATAACAAAGTAATTATAAACCTGTTTTTTTTTTTACATTTTGCATAGGGAAGCTACACAATGGCATCCACCTTGATTTATAAGTAAGGTGCAAACGAAAGGGCTTTTCACAGTCAAAATAAAAACAAGTTTTCACATCACCTTACCAGCTAGCCTGCAAAAATGCACTGTCTGACAATTTGCATTAAAACAGAGGTTTTAGTTGCACACATTTGCAAATATACACCGGTTAGCCTTTAGATTATGACCACTCAGACAAGAGAAGGAAAATCCAGATGGCTGTACTCTAGTAATCAAACCACCTTTATTACTATAAATCCAAACTATACAGTATATACAAGTGTTAAGGACACAACGGGGGACTAAAGTTTAACGCCTTTTACTCTTGTCTCAGTGCTTAATCATAACCACTTTATTTTTTTTTTACAATAAGTTTTTTATTAATTTTTCAGAAAAATACAGTGTACAATTAAACATTGTACGTCGCACATCGACGTTGAAGGTATCATGAAAGTTGGGTTGAACAATCAAACACTTGTTCAGTAGCAGATAACAAACAGTATGCAGTATTAACAATTAACATGTAGAAAGGTCGAACAAGTAGAAATATTTTCCAGTATAACAACCTGGCCGCTCGAGTGGCACCCCAAATGGGTTCATTAGTGCCACAGGAGTGGACAGGTGCAAGTGTGGATATAAAAATTCAGTAGTAGTTGGGTGTATGTAATTAGGCAGTCTAGGTGAAAGTAAGGGAAGGGAGGGTCCAGTAGTGTTGCTCGGTCAAGAGGAAATCGTCGGTCTATGTATTGAAGTCATTAAGAACTAGTAGCAGCTGATGTCCAGCTAGTCCAGGGTTGCCAGTGGAGGGCTGTTTTGATGGATTGAGTATTGTTGGATGTCGTCACTGTTTCGTAGCTGTGATGCAGGGTTACCAAGTCAACGACTTGGGATAATGTCAGTGCGGCATCAGATTTCCAGTGTCTGGTGATGTTAAGTCTTGCAGCAAGAAGAATGTGTGTTGTCGTGTATCTTGAGGGGTAGGGAAGGTCTTCAATAGTTAGATTAAGGATTGCAAGTGCCGGTGATGGAGGGGTAGCGCGCTTGGAAATATTTGTGATGAGCTGGAATATGTTAGTCCAGTAGTTTTGTAGTTTGGGGCAGGCCCAGAAAATGTGGAGCATATCTCCAACGTTTGAATTGCACCTCCAGCAGGTGGAGGGTTTACGGGGGTCAAAGGAGGATAGTTTGGATGGTGTAAGGTACCACCGTAGTGAGATTTTCTGTGTGAGTTCCCATAGGGCAGCACACTTAGTGGATTTGTAGATAGACTTGAGTGCACTTTGCCATTGAGAGTGAGAGAATGTGAGTGCGAGGTCTGTTTCCCATCTGCGATGAGGGTCAAGTTTGGTAAAGTCGGTTTTACTGTGTAGTTGATTATAGAAATGGGATATGCCTCTAGTTCTAGAGGTGGGGTTGGTAAGGTAGTCCCAGGATATAACATCAACAGTGTATAGGGGGAGTGATAGAGTGTGCAGGCAGTGGTGTATACGCAAATAATTAAAGTGTTCCGAGATAGGGATGTCGTACTCAGTCTGAAGTAGTGGGAAAGGTTTGAGGTGGTCGCCTTGGATGAGGTCCTGTAGGGAGCGGATCCCTTTGAGGGTCCAACTTGCGATTGGTAGGTCTGGCGATAAGAATGATAGAGTTCCGAGAGGAATATTAAAATGGGGGGCGGGTGGGGAAGGGTTTGTTAGAGCTGTTAGCTTTTTCCAAGCGTAAACGGAGGCTTTCATAGTTGGAGGGATGGAGGTTGGGATTGGAGTGCCTAGGGGGGTGCTCATGAGCCAGTCTTTTAGGTTGGGCCGCGTGAGAGTAAAGCTTTCTAATTGCGTCCAAGACGAGCTCGGACCTGGTTGAAACCATTTAGGCAGTTGGGCTAGAATGGCGGACAGGTAGTAATCTTCAAAATCTATGGAACCCACTCCACCTGCAAGTTTGTGTTTGATTAGTTTCTGGTGTGCGCATCGTGGCTTCTTATTTTTCCATAGAAATTTGTTAAAGATGGTTCGAAGGATTCTAAAAAAGGAGGAGGGGAGTGGGACGGGAAGGGTTCTGAAGAAATACAGTATTTGGGGAAGACAGATCATTTTAAAGGCTGCTAGTCTGCCAGACCAAGAGAGTTCGTGTTGCGCGATCGATTGGGATGTTGATTGAATAGTTTGTAGGAGTGGCAGGAAGTTGCATGAGTATAAATGTCTGAGTGTTCTTGGTAGTGTGATTCCTAGGTAGGAAATGTCTTTGTCTGCCCATTTATACGAATATTGTAGTTGTAGTAAGTTTCTGATGGTAGCGTCAATGTGGATGTCGAGTATGAAAGATTTAGTAGTGTTTACCTTATAATATGAGATTGAGCTAAACCAGGTTAACAATTTTTGTACTTCAGCCAGGGAAGAAGTCGGATTAGTAAGGATTAGAATGACATCGTCAGCGAATAAGCTGATTTTGTGGGAGATTGGACCGACTTGGAGACCCGAGATAATGGGATTAGAGCGGACATGTTCAGCCAAGGGTTCCATGAGTAAGTTGAATATAAGGGGGGATAAGAGGCAGCCCTGGCGTGTGCCATTGGTGATGGGGAACGGACGCGAAAGCATGCCTTCAGTGAAGACTTGGGCTTCAGGGTTAGAGTACAATGCCATAATGGCGTTTAGTATACGGCCCTCGAATCCGAATTTGCGGAGGGTAGTTCGGAGGTAAGTCCAATGGACTCTGTCGAACGCCTTCTCTGCGTCCAAGGATAGAAGCAGAGAAGGCGTTCCTGTAGAGTCAGCATGGTGTATGAGGTTGAGCATCCGTCTGGTAGCATCTGAGGCTTGCCTGCCTTTTGTGAAACCTGTCTGGTCGTTATGTATAAGGGTGGGCATGATCTGGAGCAGTCTCGTAGCTATTGCTTTTGCATAGATTTTGAGGTCAAGGTTGAGCAGGGAGATTGGGCGGAAGTTTTGGGGGACATTCGACTCCTTCCCTGGTTTTGGTATTGTTATAACAAGAGCGTTTAAGTATTCTTTAGAGAATCTAGAAGAGGAGGCAGCGTTGTTGAAAAGTTCAGTTAGGTGTTGTAGAAGTTGAGGGGAGTATTGTTTATAATATTCTCCTGATAGCCCGTCTGGGCCCGGTGCTTTGCCTGTAGGAAGGGAGTTGATAGTCATCTGAATTTCTTGGTCTGTGAACGGGGCGTTGAGGGCCAGTAGTTGTTCTGTAGTCAAAGTGGGTAGGTGTATGTGTTGTAGAAATTTGTCAATGTCGTGTTGGGAGGGTTGAGGAGTGTGTGGGTCTCGGTTTAAATTGTAGAGGTCGCCGTAGTAGGTGCTAAATGCGTCAGCTATATCTTGTGGATTATGCAGGGGTATTTTTGTATGTGGGTGGAGGAGTTGGGAAATTTTGGTCTTTGAGCGTCTGCCTTTGAGTCGTTGTGCGAGGTATTTCCCCGCTTTGTTGGAGGTAGAGTATGTGGTCGCTTTTAGTTTTTTGTGGAGGAATTCATATGAGTGGAGTAGTAGGGTTCTAAGTTCCTGTCTTAATGTCAGTAGTTGGTCAGCTAGTGTGTCCTTGGGATTACGTTTGTGGTTTGATTCTAATGCGGCTATTTGGGCCGTCAGTTCGTCTAAACGCTGCGTCCTCTTCTTTTTGTGGAGAGAGCTCAGTTTGATCAGCATCCCTCTCATGAAGGCTTTATGAGCACTCCACACCACGCCAGGATCAGACACTGTACCCTTGTTGAGTGAAAAAAAATCAGTGATATGGTTAGATATCTCTGGTATGTAGTTGCTATGCTGGATTATATAGTTGTTCACACGCCAGAGGTAGGTATTGCGTTGGAGCTTAGAGTCATCTATAGTAATTGTAAGTGGGGCGTGGTCTCACCATGTCGTGGCGTGGATCTCAGAGCTGGAAATTTTTTGCAGGAGCCATTTATCAGACAAGAAAAGATCAATCCTTGAGTACGAACGATGTCTGGAAGATAAAAAGGTATAGTCACGTTCGGAGCCGTGGTGGCACCTCCAGACACCATATAGGGCTTGAGAGGAAATAAAGTCCTTCAGAGGTGAACTATGTCTTTTTGCAGTAGATGTAGAGTCCAGGTCGACATCAGGGACCAGATTGAAGTCTCCGCATATGATCAGATGGCCCTTCTGTACGGGGTTCACAGTGCGGAGCACTTTACGTAGAAAGATTAGTTGGTGGGAATTGGGGGCATAAACGTTGATGATGGTGTATGTTACTTGGTTCAAGTTGCAGACAAGAATTATAAAGCGACCGTCAGGGTCTGATATGGTGTGTAACATTTGGAAGTCTACAGAGTCTTTAATTGCTAACATTACACCTTTGGTTTTAGTGGAGTGGGAAGCAAAGAAGATGTGTGGGAACTGGTGACTTTTGCAGAGGTGGGTGTCCTCAGGTAGAAGGTGGGTTTCCTGGATGCAAACAATGTCACTGTGGAGAGCCTTGATAGTTTTCCATAGTGAGTGACGTTTAGCTGGGTGATTCAACCCGTTAACATTGAGCGAGAGAACATTGAGTGGCATCTTGTGTGTGAGGTGTTTGCAGGGGTGTAGGTTAACACTTACAGTTAGTTGTTAGAGGTGAGTCTGGGTATTGCTTGCGGCGAGGGGTTGATGGCCGGTGGTCCAGATAGGTGCTGAAAGAGCGGAGTAGATAGCTGCGGATAGAGCAACACTATAAAGCCAAGTTAGTTATGCGGATAAAGTGAGAAATTGTAAAAAAAAAAAAAAAAAACACTGGAGTAGGATGGAAGATTCCGTCTGATAGTTGTTGATGTGGTGGGTAGATGTAACCTCGTGGGAATCTGTCATTTACATCGATCAAGGCTAAAACATGCCTAAGAGGAGAGAAAAAAAAAAAAAAACATATACATATATATATATATATATAAAAAATAAAAAAAAAAAGAAGATCGCAGAGGGGGTGCAGAGCACCACAATAGCCTCCGGTGGGGGGTGCAAAGAGTCAGTAAGGCTGGAGATTTCAAGCAGGGGTAACAGTTCGTCAGCTCGCAGGGGAACTTGCAAAACATTACGTTGTCGGCCACTACAGTTGTGCAGTGTTGGTCCAGTTAGACTTTGGGGTGGGCCGGATGTTTGTGGGACGAATGAGGTCCTCTGGCATGAGAGGCAGGCGTAGGAGGTTCAAGAAGGATACCCCAGGTGTGGAGAAGTCGGAGGCCCTTGTCTAGATCACTAACAGTGTGAGTTTGTCCATTGCGGGAGATGAGGAGTGTGGCTGGATATCTCCATTTATACTGTATCTTGTGGTTCTGTAGGCCTTTCGTGACAGGGTTCAGTAGACGTCTCAGTTGAAGGGTATATTTGGAAAGATCTGGGAAGAGTTGTACCCCAGTATAAGGCACTGGTAATGGTGTTTTGCTTTTGACCCCCATCAGTAGCTTCTCCTTGATATGATAAAAGTGGGCCCTCATGAGGACATCTCTGGGGACTGAGGCTGCCAGGTGAGGTGGTTTAGCAATCCTGTGAATCCTGTCTATTATGACATCTCGCGGAGATGCTTCAGGTACAATTATATGCATTAGGTCTTTCGCATAGCGGGATAAGTCCGCAGGGGGTATATTCTCGGGGACCCCCCTTAGTTTAACGTTGTTCCTGCGGGACCTATCTTCGAAATCGGCCAGTTTACCGCGCATCCATGCCTGTTCTTCTTTAATCTCATCATAAGTGTCAATGATGTCGTTCACCGTATGGGTGCAATCAGATAGGCCTTTCTCAGTGTTGGTTATTCTGGTATCCAATGTGCGGATGTCAGAGGTGAGTGTTGAGAACATAGTGGAAAGGTCAGTCATGAGGGAGGTTTGGAGGGAGAGCAGCATGTCTTTCATTGTCGTATCCATGACAGGTTGGCCTGAGGTGGGGAATGATGCCATGGAGGATTGCAGGGTCTGGTCAGAGATGAAGGGCTGTAGAACCTGGGTCTCATTTTGTGATTGCAGCGGCCGCTGCGGCGGTGTGTCAAGCCGCATTTTAGCCTTGGCAGGGCTGCCAAGCAGGGGGTCACTATCCTGGTTGACTGGGGGGTCTGTGGAGGTATCTGGTGGAGAATGTTCATCCGGGATGGCATCCGGGAGGTCAGTATATGCCTCGCATTGTGTGATCGAGCCGGCGCCATTTTGGATCGCGGTGACCCGCTCCGCGGGCTTGTAGGCAAATTCTGTTAGTTTTTGAGGCACTCGGTCCGTGTACCTCTTTCTGGAGTGCGACATTTTGTTCTCCGGGTTGTTCTGAGCAAGTATGGCTGTGAATGGAGTAGTGGGTGGGGCCTGCGGCGTTAGGTTATGTCCCCTGGCTGACGAGCATGCGGTTTAGGTGTCCATATTATTCTCCGGCCAGCTTACCGGTCGTAGCGGACGTGTATTAAGGTGGCCACTATGCACCTGGCTGGCGTTTCTCTTACAGGTTGTCGTGGGTGATTGCCAATGGGTGAGAGAGGTAGCTGGGGGTAGGTGGATGAGCGCAGGTGGATTTATGGAGGGAGAGTCGGTCTGGGGAGCCTGGTTGCAGTGATGTTGTGGCTCTAGGTGGAGTAAGATGGCCGCCAAGTACTAGGTCTGAGGCAAAATTTTCCCTGTGGGCCTTTGAGGTGAAATATTCGTGGGTGGTACTGGTGGTGAGCGGCAGCAGAGCAGGCTTAGTGTGTTGTGGGGTGTCTAGACCGGCCTGTAGGGCCCAGATTGATAGTGCAGAGCGCAGTGGGTGTAGCAAGATGGCCGCCGCTAGGCCGGAGCCGCGGTCTGTCCTGCCGGGCGGCCGCGGGTGATTACACCACACGGCTCGGATCACTCCCGGGAATAGTCTGGCTCAGCGTGGGTGGATTGGGGCCCTCCCGTCCCGTCGATTACGGAACTTGAGTCCGGGGATGACGGAGGCCGCATAGGCCTCAAGATGGCGGCGGAGCCCCGCTGTGTGGAGCCGATCCCGGCCCGCAGGTAGGCTTAATCGGTTGGACAAAGTGTCCAATATCCTCAGGGGATGGTGCAGTAGGGGTCTGGCAGTGGATGGGGGTATTGATATGCTCACCCGAGTCTTCTAGCAGTCGGATGGCAAAGGATTGAGGATGGGGTTGTGGAGCAATTCAGGAACACGTCCGTTCCCTTCTACTTCCGGTCACGCCCCCCCATAACCACTTTATTATGACCACCCATCATAACCCATTGAGGCACGGACTCAACTAGACCTCAGAATGTATGCTGTGGTATCTCTCACATCCCAGAGATGCTCTGTTGAGATCTGGAGAATTTGGATTCTTCCTAATTGTTGTGTTCCTCAAACCATTCTTGAATTCATCAAACCAGCCAATCTTCTTCTTTTGCTCTGTGTTTTTTTGTAAAGTGCTTAGTGCTTTTGATTGTGCATATGGGTCAGCAAGGGCAGTCTGACCAGTCTGCAGTTACACAGCCCCATACACAACAAACTGTGATGCACTGTTTGTTCTGACGCCTTTTTTTTTTCAGAACAAGCATTAACTTTTTTAACAATTTGAGTTACAGTAGCTCTTCTATTGGATCAGACTTGCACCCCACATGCATCAATGAGCCTTAGCCACCCATGACCCTGTCACAGGTTTACTATTTTGGCTTCCTTGGATCACTTTTGATAGATTCTGACCACTCTCAAACTCTTTATTGTATAAAAATGTTCCTTAAAATAACACTCACAAGAATGCATTACAAAATTGCTTATCATGCATAAGGTCAGGCTCCGATCATGTGATAAGATGGCAAGCCGCGTCTCATTGCACTACCTGGATCTGCGTCACTTCTGGTCGACCCTCGAACGTTATATGTTACCAGCACACTAGTGATGAGAAAATATCCCAAAGTATTATTAGATAATCACATCACAACATAAGGTAGGGGCAGCACTGGACTCCTTCTTAAGGCATATAACAAGTGCAGTGTGAAAAAAAGTGATATTTAACCACTTTAAGACCAGCCTCGTTTTGGATTTTAGGTGTTTACATGTTTAAAAACAGTTTTTTTTTGCTAGAAAAAAACTTAGAACCCCCAAACATTATATATTGTTTTTTTTCTAACACCCTAGAGAATAAAATGGCGGTCGTTGCAATACTTTTTTTCACACCGTATTTGCGCAGCGGTCTTACAAGCGCACTTTTTTTGGAAAAAATTCACTTTTTTGAATAAAAAAATAAGACAACAGTAAAGTTAGTCCAATTTTTTTATATATTGTGAAACATAATGTTACGCCGAGTAAATTGATACCTAACATGTCACGCTTCAAAATTGCGCCCGCTCGTGGAATGGCGTCAAACTTTTACACTCAAAAATCTCCATAGGCGACGTTAAAAAAATTCTACAGGTTGCATATTTTGCGTTACAAAGTAGGTCTACGGCTATAATTATTGCTCTCGCTCTACCGATCGTGGCGATACCTCACATGTGTGGTTTGACCACCGTTTTCATATGCGGGCGCTACTCACGTATGCGTTCGCTTCTGCGCACGAGCTCGTCGGGACGGGGCGCTTTAAAAAACCTTTTTTTGGTTTTCCTAATTTATTTTTCTTGATTTTATTTATTTTTATACTGTTTATACTGTTTTTATTCCTATTACAAGGAATGTAAACATCCCTTGTAATAGAAAAAGCATGACAGGTCCTCTTAAATATGAGATCTGGGGTCAAAAAGTCCTCAGATCTCATATTTGGACTTCAATTAAAAAAAATTGGCGATGACCACCATTATCGGACAGCCGACCGGCGCCTGAAGAGATGGATATCTCGGTTGTGGCAGCAGCTGCTGCCGTTACCGAGATATCCCTCTTCAAAAAAGGGACGTACATCGTCGTGCGCCGGTCGGAAAGTGGTTAAAGTACCATCCACCAATCACAAAATAGACAAATGTGCTACCCAGATGCAGATTCAGCCAATCAGGGCAGGTCAATTCAGACCTGAAGCATCCGCTTCCCTGATGCCAGACAACCAAAAGAGGTTTCATCCTGGATCCTCAAATAGGAGCTAGGCTGGTACACAAAGGAACTGTAGGCTCTCCGAACCGTCACTATCGTATGCTGTGATGTGATCATTTAATCAAACCTTTGTACATTTTCTCAGAGATCCCTGCTGTGCTGGTGGAAGAGAAGGTTACAGGGAGGACCACAACATCGGGATTATACTACTTAATAGTCCACTGAGCCAATAGGAAAAGCTGTAAAAAAGCAGCACTGAATACTGTATTAACATGTGTTGGGCTTGTAAGAATCACAACAGTAGCTGAACAGAATAAGAAACATTCTAGCTGGTAATAAAAAAATTCACATACAGGATATGTATTTTATTGCTAATCAAGATAGTAACCTGGAGTTCCTCTTTACATTTCTGTTTCATAAAGCCTTTTTCACAGCTCTTTCTGCCTCAAAGTACCATTCTGTTTGCATTCAGTACATTTTCTGCAGAGACTCTAAGTAAACAAAATGGAGCACTATAAAAGAAGTATCTTGTGAGTGGCAGTTCCCACACAAAATTGTATCTCATGCTGATCTATTTGCTGTATGCTTTGTGTGGCTTGGTTTAGAATAAGAGTAAAAACTAATAACCAGCATGTGAGTCAGGCAAGGAAACTACAATACCAAGCAAAGTGGTAATAGATTTGACAAGCTCTCGCAGTCAAATGTCTCTTGTCAGGAAGGTGACAGGTAGCTGTTAAATGAAGCTATTCTATGCGTGTTGAATTGGGAATAATAATGATACAGTATCATTTCAAACGATCATATCTGTTATCCATACAACAAATGGTTCTCACACTTTCTTCTTTCTCTATTTAAATGTGCTTTTGCTTTTGTACTCATGTCATATTCTGCTATAGATTTTGAAGAGGAAGCTCATCACGTTAATAATATCCTAGAAGATCGATTTTTTTTTATCATTCATTTACATCCTTTTACTGTTGTTTATTATATTTTATTGTGTACAGACTCCCACTCTTATATTGCTTTTTTTTTAGACATTTTTCATTTTCATCAAAAATTTCCTCTATCCTTGCTCTGGTTTTTCTGGCTTTGGTCACCACTTGTTAAAAATTGTTAATTGCATGAAACTTTTGTTGTGTGAGTTAACCAGTTTGCAAAAATTGTAACACAAGTTTTGTGAGAACTTTGATGACTATTAGTTGTGAACAGGGCTTTTTTTCTCAGAAAAAAGGTGCAGGAACTCACCCCCCTCCCAGGCCATGCCCCTACCTGCCCCTTAGAACCACCCCTCTTATGTTATGCCCCTACAACCGCCCCTCCCCCCTAAAACCAAGTCCAGCAAGAGACAGTCCAGTCCAGCAAGAGATAGCCCAGTCCAGCAACAGTTAACAGGAGACTAGTGAGGAGGAGGAGGATAGGCTACCTACCCACACCAGCCAACTAGGGCCATCTTTAATATTGATTGGACCCTGGGCGAAATTTTTCATTTTTGCCCACCTGCATGCACTTTCGCTCTCCACTTGCTGTATACTGACAATAAATAGCAGCTAAACTCAGTTTAGTGTAGCAGATCAGGCAGCAATTGTGAGCGGTTGCTAGAGGTTACAGCGTAACATTACCACTCACTGATTAGTTGCTAGAGGTTATAGCATATCATTTCTGCTTTCTGATTGATTGCTAGATGTTACTGCACATCACACCGCCCCTAGCCCCAGAAACCAATGTGTGTGTGCGGATGATCAGTGGCAGTGGGGGGGGGGGTGATTGGTATTAATGGCAGGGCTGGGGGGAGGGAGGTGTGATCATTGGCAGTGCTGGGGGGTTGATGGAATCAGTGGCAGTGCTCGGGGGATGGGATCAGTGGCAGTTCTGGGGGTGGGATGAGTTAAGACAGTGCTGGGGCAGATGGGATGAGTAGCAGGACTAGTGGAGAGATGGGATCAGTGGCAGTGCTTGGGGGATGGGGGAATCAATAGCAGTGCTTGGGAGGGGGGATTCAGTAGCAGTGCTTGGGGTGGATGTGATCAGTAGCAGTGCTAGGTGCAGATCAGTGACACTCACTTGTCCACTCAGTTCCCCCTGCCGGCATGTGAGAGAGAGAGAGAGAGAGAGAGAGAGAGGGAGGAGAGGGGGAGAGGGGGAGAGGGAGAGAGAGATACCCAGTACCTTCGATAAGAGATTCATGCTGGCCAGCAGCAGGCAGGGCTCATTCTCCTTCTGGGTGAGGTGCTCTGCTCCTTCCAGCGGAGTCACGGACTGTATGCGCCTCCCACCGGTCCCACCGATCTGCCTGTCCTCCAGCCCGCTGTTAGTGCTGGAAGTGAAGAAGAGGGCAGATAGCAGTCCCTGGCCCCCCGAACATTTCTCACACACAAAACAAGCTTTCGGTCGGTCTGTATTGAGAGACGGAGTGGAGTGTAGATTATTCTGCCTTCCACTCTCATAGGCTGCAGTCGTTTGTTCCCTCATCGGCCTCCGGTGCTCTGGGGAAGGTGCCCCTTAGAACCACCCCTCTTATGTTATGCCCCTACAACCGCCCCTCCCCCCTAAAACCAAGTCCAGCAAGAGACAGTCCAGTCCAGCAAGAGATAGCCCAGTCCAGCAACAGTTAACAGGAGACTAGTGAGGAGGAGGAGGATAGGCTACCTACCCACACCAGCCAACTAGGGCCATCTTTAATATTGATTGGACCCTGGGCGAAATTTTTCATTTTTGCCCACCTGCATGCACTTTCGCTCTCCACTTGCTGTATACTGACAATAAATAGCAGCTAAACTCAGTTTAGTGTAGCAGATCAGGCAGCAATTGTGAGCGGTTGCTAGAGGTTACAGCGTAACATTACCACTCACTGATTAGTTGCTAGAGGTTATAGCATATCATTTCTGCTTTCTGATTGATTGCTAGATGTTACTGCACATCACACCGCCCCTAGCCCCAGAAACCAATGTGTGTGTGCGGATGATCAGTGGCAGTGGGGGGGTTGATTGGTATTAATGGCAGGGCTGGGGGGAGGGAGGTGTGATCATTGGCAGTGCTGGGGGGTTGATGGAATCAGTGGCAGTGCTCGGGGGATGGGATCAGTGGCAGTTCTGGGGGTGGGATGAGTTAAGACAGTGCTGGGGCAGATGGGATGAGTAGCAGGACTAGTGGAGAGATGGGATCAGTGGCAGTGCTTGGGGGATGGGGGAATCAATAGCAGTGCTTGGGAGGGGGGATTCAGTAGCAGTGCTTGGGGTGGATGTGATCAGTAGCAGTGCTAGGTGCAGATCAGTGACACTCACTTGTCCACTCAGTTCCCCCTGCCGGCATGTGAGAGAGAGAGAGAGAGAGAGAGAGAGAGAGAGGGGGAGAGGGGGAGAGGGGGAGAGGGAGAGAGAGATACCCAGTACCTTCGATAAGAGATTCATGCTGGCCAGCAGCAGGCAGGGCTCATTCTCCTTCTGGGTGAGGTGCTCTGCTCCTTCCAGCGGAGTCACGGACTGTATGCGCCTCCCACCGGTCCCACCGATCTGCCTGTCCTCCAGCCCGCTGTTAGTGCTGGAAGTGAAGAAGAGGGCAGATAGCAGTCCCTGGCCCCCCGAACATTTCTCACACACAAAACAAGCTTTCGGTCGGTCTGTATTGAGAGGCGGAGTGGAGTGTAGATTATTCTGCCTTCCACTCTCATAGGCTGCAGTCGTTTGTTCCCTCATCGGCCTCCGGTGCTCTGGGGAAGGTGCCCCAGAGGAGGTAGCTTAGCGGCAGGGAGTGCTCTGGCAGAGGTGCCCCAGCGGCAGGGAGTGCTCTGTCAAAGGTGCCTCCGCGTTTGATCCCTCCACGGCCTCCAGTGCCTAATTACAGGCGGCAGCAAAGCAGGCTTCACAGATTTGGACACTGGAGTTCTCTGGTGGAGGTGCTGGTACGGCGTTCTTTGTTTTACTTTAGTACCTTAGTTTTCTGAGGATAATAATTTTCTTGGTTTTCTGAGGGTAATCATTTTCTTTTTGCAGTGTTGCTGTATGGTTTGTCTTACACGGAACCCATCATTTATAAAGGAAAGTACCATTACAGTGTAACTGCTTCCTTAGGCCAGGTTGACATATGTGCGGATTAGATGTGTTCTGCATCCAATTTGCAAGACATAGGAATTTGACCGGCTCTCAATAGAGAGACATGTCCGGGGCAGCTGCGGTGCGGTTTCAAAAAGGATCCTGTGCATTTTTGGGTCCGGTTCAGTTTGCAATTTGCACCTTGATCGCACCTGAACCGGTAAACAGAAATACACTGGATTCCAGACTTCAAACTGCAGCCACACATATGTAAACCTGGTCTTAGTGTGGGTACACCCAATCCTTTGTCCCAGTTTTATACACCCTTGTCACCAATCCACAGAGATCTCTGCTGTGCGATCTTTGTACAGAGATTGTATGTCAGACAGGAGTAAAGAAGCTTAGTGTAACTGCACTGCAATGTGTATGTCTATTTATGCCATTCTCCACATCTGTAACAGGCTATCATGTGGAGCAGTATTACTTAATGTATCACATCAAATGCATTTACAACATCCCATCAAAACTTCTTAAATCTTCTCAAGTATGTCTCATCCTGATCAGCCACAGGGAAAGACAGAAGGGCCAATATAGTGTAAAATTCTTTATTAAAACCACATAAAACATGTAAATGAAATGCATTCACATTAAAATTGTGCACTTGGGTAAAACCTCTTAGTCCTGTATAGTAGCTGGCTCCACACCTTACTCGGTGCATGGGCGGCTTCTGTGTGGGATGATGTAAGTGTCTATAACTCCGCTCCATGTCATCCCACACAGAAGCCAAACATGCACCAAGTAAGGAGTGAGACAGCTACTATACAGGACTAAGCGGTTTTACCAGAGTGCTGAGAGATAGCGCAATTAAATGTGAATGCATTTCTTTTACAAGTTTTAATAAAGAATTTTACACTATGTTGGCCTTTCTGTCATATTGATCTGATAGTTATCCCTGACTCTGAATTCAGTTGTACTGCCTATTATTTTGTATTTTTTAATGACAGACTGACATCATGCTCAATGTTGGGATTAATCCATGAAATATTCCACTTCTTAGTACATTCATTTCAGAGATGATCATCATAGAGGTACATTTTCCAGAGGCAAAACGGCTGTTCACTTTGCAAGAGAATATTCCCTCTGCTTAGTGAATAGAGTGAAGTTCTGCTGACTTCCATCATCTAATTATTTTGCAAGCAAAAATTCATTTTTTTTTTTTTTTTTCTAGCAACAAATTGGATATTCTTTGCAAAAGTGATTTCTCACCACATTCACTAGGCTGAAGGAAAATTCCTATACACAGTGAACAGGCTATTTGCTTTAATAAATAAACCCCATCTTTTTTAAGATTCTTTAATCAGAGGAAGAGAAAAGTCCCTTGCATAATGTTGCTATGAAGTATACAAGACTTTGTGTACCCTGTTTCCCCGAAAATAAGACCTAGCGTGATTGTCGGTGATGGCTGCAATATAAGCCCTACCCCCCAAATAAGCCCTACCCTGTTTCCCTGAAAATAAGCCCTACCCCGAAAATTAGACCTACAAGGACTTTAACTAGGGCTTATTTGGGGGGTAGGGCTTATATTGCAGCCATCACCGACAATCACGCTAGGTCTTATTTTCGGGGAAACAGGGCATGTAAAAACTTTTAATGACATTTACAGTATTGGGGAATTTACACTAGTTTTAGATTAGCAACAGTAAACGTATTGACAGCTTAGTTTTGGAAAGAATAATGAAAAGTTAGAACCTCTTTCAGGTTTTTTTTTTTTGTTATCTTTGCACCCACTGAAGATTCACCTTCTCTGTTTGTCCTGGTGTCGTTTGTCACTGAGAGAGAAAGTGATGAGAAGTGGAAAATATTACTGTTGCTAACTGGAACAGGAAGTGAGGGAAAATCACCTTTAATGACAGCTAAAAGCTAATTGTCCTTACTTTGGATACATTTTCTATCATTTACACTATGAGTAGCTCTTTCACATAGTGGACAATGTATTTTTTATGTTTGTTGATACATAAATATTTAGTTCTGTAGTCTTTGATAGATAGACAGCATTGATATCCACCCTCTTTAAATTAAATTGTTCAACCTCTGCCTATACTGCTGAAGCAACAAATTCTAATCTATGGACTAATACATCTCTGTGCCTCCTTGTCCTCAAGATTGATTAAGAAAGATGTAATATATACCGTCTGATCTTCTGGCTCCAATAAACACTGTCTTTACTTACCTTCCAGTTAATCATTTCACTTTATCATGCTTTATTCCTTATGAGCATAACCAGAATAGATAGCTTGAAGCCAGAGCTCTATTACAATCTAGCTTTCATAAACAAATGTGTAAATGAGAATTTCATCTTATTTTCATGGAATAAGATGGGGATTGATTGTTCCGCTTTAGAATTGCTATTGATCTGCAGATTTTTAGATCATGGAATTGAGCATCAGTGAGGAATAAGTGTCCTTGTGTAAGTCACTTTGAGATCACCCTTAAGTTTGTGTGTTTTATGGATATTCTTTTAGGATACTGCATGAACATTACTGACAAATGCTTTTAAAAGCTTAAAGCGGAGCTCCAGTCCCCATAACCATTTTTACTCTACTATAATATTTGCATAATGTTAGTAATGTCTTTCTGCTTCTTTCTTAGAGATCAATAACATATTACTTGATCTCAGAAGCAGGCAGGGACCATCAAGGTTGTGGGTATCTGAAGCCCACTTGTGCTTATTTCTGAGATTAGGTGCAGCTGACTACCCAGCATGCACCTCCTGACCTCGCGCTTGCATAGTTTCTTCATGACAGGTTGCCATATTGCTGTGCCACAATCTTTGCCCCCATCATAGCGCTGTGCAACATTAATTTTCAGAACCACCTAAGTTTACTGCTCCTGCTTTTGCCAGTAATGGCACAGGGATCATCTACCAGTGGGGCCGTGGTTGCTAAATGGGGTGGAACTCCGCTTTAAGTCAATCTGTCAAACCCTGCACTGTGATTTATTTGTGAAGCTGTCTTTTTTAGACTTTTTTTTTTAAATGTGTATAGTCTATTATTATGGGTTATCACTACTGATCTTAATACTGCCTGACTGAATGCGCCAACTAAATTTCCTCATTCTGGTTGCTGGGAAATACACAATGGAGTTTATCTACTAAAACTGGAGAGTGCAAAATCTGGTGCAACTCTGCATAAAAACAAGTCAGATTGCAGGTTTTATTTTTTTGTCAAAGCCTAACTGAACAAGCTGACATTAGAAGCTGATTGGCTACCATGCACAGCTGCATGAAATTTTGCACTTTCCAGGTTTAGTCAATCAACTCCAAAGGGTCAGCAAATACACATGTGGCTTATTTAAGACAGAGACCAGTGTGTAAAGTATTCTAACCCACAGGCCAAAAAATACAGCCTACAAATGTTTTCAATACAGCAAATTGTAATCTATCTGTAGAAGTTTAATGAACTGTGTGTGTCTTCCTCGTTGTTTGCGCTGCTTCCATAAATAAGCTCAGACAAGCTCTATATTTCAAAATGAATTTTGCATCCCGTTTTAAAGTTATATATGTTATTGTTTATTACAGAGAATATGATCAAATACACTGGAAGTCCAGACAGTCTTCGTTCTCGCACACCCATGATAACACCAGACTTAGAAAGTGGAGTCAAAGTGTGGCACTTAGTGAAGAACCATGAACATGGAGACCAGAAAGAAGGGGACAGGGGAAGTAAAATGGTCTCAGAAATCTATTTAACAAGATTACTAGCTACTAAGGTATGTCTTAAATACAGGAGTTCATTCATAGGCAATGCTTATGTGGCTTTTTTGTATTAAACAGAAAAAACTAACAAAAAAATAATAAATTGTAAGAAAAAATATATATGAGTACATATATCGGAGCTGAAAATATGTATAATAATGCAACATTTTGTTTAAGCAAAAATTTCAATATATCAAAATGAATGAATTCTAAAAGTGCAAATGTCATAAGTATGACCATCTCAATTCCAAATATAAAAACATTTACTAATAGAATTACTTTTTTTTGCTGGTTTCCTCCACTTCTTCAGGGTGACTGTGATAGATGAATAGCACACTTTAGTAACACATTCAATTGATCACTCCCTTTGATATCACTTCCCTACGTGGGGTGATATCAGATGGAGTGATCAGTTATATGTGTTAGTAAAATTAAAATTAACTAAACAATAGTGCAGTGCTGTCTCACCATACAAGGTTAAATACATTCATATACATTATGTGTTATAGACCAACTAATTATTCATATAAGCTTACAGCACATATATTGATAACATTATGCACTACATATATCAATTCAAAAATGCTTAATACTTGGCACCTGTACACATCTCACAAGGGCAGTGCGTTCCCATGTGGTGCGAGAAACATGCATGGAATGTGTATTTCCATACTATGTTATAGTGTGAACAGGCCCATAAAGTGCAAGCAAACTTTTTCTTTAGTGCTCTAATATAAAGTTTAACGGTGCTACGTGTGCATCCCACAATTATGCAAATAAGATTGCAATGCATATATCAATTTACTTTTTTTGTATTTGGGTCATTTGGATCTACAAACTTCAGACTCAGCATATTGCTGGGCTTGAAAGGCAAAGGGATGCAATGTTTGTCTCTATGTCTTTGAATCCCAGCACTACACTGAAACAGAAGCTTGTACAACTGAAAGACCCATCACTCAATAACATAAAAAGTGACTTGGCACTGTATATGAAGTTCAGTGTTGTGAGGAGTGCAAACACCTGTATAGTGGAAAGACAAACCACCCTTTATATTCAAAATGTTTTATTAATTTATCAAAAGTGGAAATACAAGTCAACACAAGAAATAGAGATTCCAAGAGTAAATGCATAGTTACAAAACCAGAAATGACAGAATATATCCACTGACATTAGGGGGCTAATTTTGGACAGTGAGGGCAACTGGTTCAAGGAGATGGGAAAGAGGTCATCTACATCAAACTGCAAAAACATCCTTGAAAAAAGTTGAGAGCCTTTGGAGTCATCTGTCTCCCACATACAGTACCTGCCGCCGATATTGTGTTCTCGGCGACAGGGTACTGTACATCTCGCGCTGGCTGAAATAGGAAAATGTCACATTTTCCTATAGCAGCGAGCGCGAGAAATAAGCGACAATGTCGCCTCTCTAATAATAGAACCTGCATGCCTTCAGGGGCATACCAGGCCCTTAGGTCTGGTACAGATTTTAAGGGGAACCCCCAACGCCGAAAAAACGGTACCCCCAAAATCCACACCAGACCCTTATCCGAGCATGCAGCCTGGCCGGTCAGGAAAGGGGGTGGGGATGAGCGAGCGCCCCCCCCCTCCTGAACCGTACCAGGCCGCATGCCCTCAAGATGGGGGGGGTGGGTGCTTGGAAAGCTTGGTCTGTGTAGGTGGTCATAAAAAGCTAAATTTGAAGATATTGTATTGAACAAAAAAACACAAATGTGATATCTGTAAACTATGGACATGCCATTGTATCCCCTAAACATAGGAGGCATTTTGAAGCTGCTATTCTCTGTTCTTCCCACTAAGAATTGGCAGTATTTAATGTTGGAAAAAAATGTAATTGCCATTCTGGTTTTGCACACATTCTGTTCTTATCTCCTGGGCATACTTCCTAAATGTACAAATGTTAGTTATTTCTCTTTCTATGCAATTATTTTCTTTCTATGTATATGTAAATAAACTATATATAGAATCCCCCTAAAACAATAATCCAAACCAGCAGTTAAAAAGGTAGATGGAAAATGAAGCTGCAGAGCTTAAATGTTAAATAATGGTATAACCTGCCTAGCCATACAGTGTGGCAAAACTGAAAAGCCTCATACACACAATCGGACCGTGGACCAACTTTCCTGTGCATTTTTGTCCAAAGGGCGTTGGCCCCAAGTTGGTATTGCATACACACGGCAGGACTTTTTCAGCCAACTTTCACCAAATCACTTGGTTTTTCTGCTCTTTACCGCCACCTTTGGTCAACTTCTGTATTTTTGTCTGATCTTTTGCATTGGTTCTGCATTGGTTTGTACAAAAGTCTGTTGGTTTTGTGTACACACGGTCAGACTTTTTGTTGGCAGAAAGTTGGTCCGTTCGCACAGCCAACAAAAGTCAGATGAAACCTGGAAAAAGTTGGTCCGATGGAGCGCACGTCGGATGTTGGTCCAAAACAGCTAATTTGCATGTTGTTTGTCAAAAAGTCTGATCGTGTGTACGGGCCTTAAGAATCACTAGACGTGCTGAGTGAAATTAGGAATCCTGTGACAGGTAAAGGTAAGGTTCATATATCTATTTCAACTGCATATTTACCTGTTTGTCTGGAACTATATATTCCATGGTTTAAGTATAATTTTGAAGAATAGAATTTCTTATAAAATGCAATACCAAAAAACATTTCCTAGTGTATTAAAAAAAAATACTGTTATGCATGCTGCTTGCTGAACTCTATGCAAACAGGATTCACTAAGTGCAGGTGTTTTCAGAACTAGAATATTCATTTCCCTAAAACTTGCATAACACAAGCAGGTGTTGTCAAAATCCAGCTTTGATTAAATTCACTCCCTCACTATGCTCAAATTATTTTTCATCTTCATAAAACGGTTTGATTACATTTTTTTGTTTAACACATAACTTCATTTTAGTTTTTTTTTTCCATAACATACTGAACATTTCTAAATATATTTAAAATGGAATAATGGTTTAGTCTTGTACATGTACAATTTTGTAGAAATACAAAAAACCCTCAGCGCTGGCTGCTTGCAAATATGCAGCCTCTCGTTGCCTGGTCCTTGGGATCAGGCCGCATATTTGCATGAATTGCTGTCAATAAAGCTTCTCGGAGAGCGTGCTGTATTATCTTTTTCTAAGTTATATATTCCAGAATTAAAACTGTAATAATAAGTGAACAGTAAATGGGCAACGTATAGTGAACACTGGATGGACTTAAGAAATAGAACTTAGAGCGCTGATTGATGTGGCACTACAGACATCAACAGGGCTCATCCCAGACCTAGCGAGAGAGCACTGAAACAAACAAATAGGATATCACACTCCAGAATATCCAGCCAAAATGCATTAAGGTAAAATGCGGCTTCAGTCCTATAAATGGGGGCAAAACACATCAGAGGGGCATGGTCTGGGAAGAGCCGGGTTGAGGCTGTATCTTACTTCATGTATTTTGGCTGGATCTTCTGGAGTGTGGCTCCTATTTGTTTATATTACTGCACTAAAGCAATCAGGAGTTTTCAGATCACATGACTGCCGTGGCAGCCAATCAAGGTGGTCATAAACCTTTTAAAGGGCTGGGAGGTGCCAGCGCAAAGAGGGTAAAGTGAAATTATAAGCAAATGGCTAAATAAACATTTGTTTACTGTTTACCTGAGGATGTGTATTTCTGATCTACACACCTATGCTTGGCTAAAAGACTACTCTGTTACTTTTCAGCTTAGCATTATCACTACCTGAATCAGCTTAACTGCTACCTGGGTAAGCTCTCTGCTCCTTGAACAGGTGATGGTGCTGATTAATTGTCCAATGAGCAGGCTGGAGGCAGAGAGGTGATATCCACCAAGAAGAGTGTGTTATTAGGTCAGTTCTGGGCTGGCAGCTCATTGTGCATTACCCGCCACTTCTAAAGGATTTAGTACCTTGATTCCGAGGATAATATATACACTACGGCAATATATTTACCCACAATATTGAATTAATTTGGGAGAATAATATGTTCTACAAAATTCTCCATAAACGTGATTTTAGTGACCTTGTGTATATCTAACTTTTTCCTATTGAAACCTTACTTGCTAAGTCAGTCACAGTATTAATGTTATCAAAGTTGTTAGCAGCTCTGCAGAAACACATTCCACAACAGATGCAGCAATTTGTTAAATTTGTAGAATGTTGATGTAGACATGTGCAGAAGAGTCAGTGATGAGCAGTCCTGCCATGAAGACCAAGTCTTGGTCAATATGCAGTTAGTATTTTCTCCCATATTTATGTTTTTTTCATCTAAGGCTTTTGATCTCCTACCACAATACAAAGCCTTTTAGTGGTAATTTTGTGATCCTATGATTCTGCAATACTGTACATTGTCCATCCAGTGCACTAAATCAAACAAATGGGACGCCACACTCCAGAAGATCCAGCCAAAATACATGGAAGTAAGATGCAGCTTCAGCCCAGCCCCCCCAAGCCATGCCCCTCTGATGTGTTTTGCCCCCACCCACAGGGCTAAAGCCACATTTTACTTCCATATATTTTGGCTGGATCTTCTGGAGCCGTTCCATTTGTTAGTTTCAGTGCGTTCTTGCTAGGGCCAGGGTGAGCCCTTTTTATACCTGTAGTGGCACTTCAATCAGGGCTCTAAGTTCTATTTCTTAAGTCACATTGTCCATCCAGTGTTCACTATACATTGTCAATTTACTGTTCACTTATTATTACTGTATAATTCTGGAATATATAACTAAGAAAATGATAATATCAATTAACATTTGCTTGTTTTTAAGTATCTGAAATAGTTGACTGCTGTCATCAATACTTGATAATATTTTAACAGTGTTTTTGTTTTTTGATGCAGGGCACATTACAGAAATTTGTGGATGACTTGTTTGAGACTATATTCAGCACAGCACATCGAGGTAGTGCTCTTCCCTTAGCCATCAAATATATGTTTGATTTTCTGGATGAGCAAGCAGACAAGCACAATATCCATGATCCCCATGTTCGACACACCTGGAAAAGCAACTGGTAAGTTTTCAGCCTTTGACAACAGAAAAAGTCATTGTTATATTGTCCAATATAATAAAATTTTTAAGGAAATTTGGCAAAGCTTTCAGTGTGAAAACAAGAGGAGATTATTTTCCCACATATTCCTTGCCCTTTTTAAAGTGTGGTTCTACTTTTGCAGTCAAATTTGAGAAACCCCCCGCTATATGTTTGTTATATGTTTCCATTCAAACAGTATCACTAAAGGTTTTTTTTTTTTTAATTCTTACATTTTATTGGTGTTTGCAGCAGGCATTGGGCAAACTGCAAGCTACTGTGAAAATTTTGAAAAGAGGGGAAATCAATGCATTCCCACTGACAAAGAGCATCAAACTGAGTTTTCAATGAGGAAACCCAGCTTCTAGATCTTTAACACTTTTTTTAGAACAGACAGTGTTCAAATCTAGTTTTCAATTGATAATGAGGTCTGCCAGCATTTTACAGACAGGGCTAATTGTGGAAAACCTTATCCCCCCCCCCCCCTGCATAGCAGAGGAAGCCTTCAGTTTTGGACTTTTCAGAAAACAGCAAGTAAAACATCTGGGGTGCCAAGGTTTGCCATCACTGCTTTAAGCTAACCCTGACACTTAACTAACCCATACTGAAAACTTGACCTAATTCTTAAAAGTAATATTAAAAGTAATATTTAACACCTTAATGTAACTGTTAACAACTCTGAAATTAATCATTGGTACTTAATCTAAACTTAACCATTAACCTAACTCTAATATACACATGAAGGCTTCATTTTGTGTTTTAGCTTACCTAAAATAGGCCCTAAACACATCAATTAATCCAGTAAACCCTACCACAGCTCCTAACTCTTTACCATACCTTAACCTAACACTAGATACATCATTGGGGAACAACACTTTCCTTTTTGGGTGATAAAACTAAAGTTTATACTAATACACCTTTTTTGCCAGTATCTTATTGCATTGAGGTCTAAACACCAAGAAACACTGATTTCATTAAAATGAAATTGTCCATCCATGTGGATACAATACATGCTTGATTTAAACAAAATATGTAGAATATAATAATCTGTTCATGTGTCCTTTATGTTTAGAAAAGATTATTAATTTGGTTGAAGAGCACTAACAACTATGTTTACAAAAAAATAAGAACCTTCTGCTCTACCCAAAGATAATAAAGTAAGATATGTTTTACACTGTAGTAAATGATGCTCTTATACTGCAAAATAAAAAAAAGGATTTTCTCGCCTCCAAATTATAGAGGGCGTGTCCATGGTAGCCATGGGCAGATAATAGTGGACTGTTCAGGGGATAACTGGTCAATGACATGGGTTACAAAGTCAGTTAGAAAAAAAACTAAGGGTGCTTAGGGAGATTGTATGCTGAAAATATGTCTTAAGACCACCCTCACGGCTAGTTTCAGCTTGGGCCCCCATATCCTGTCTTAGATCCTGGAAGCAGTTGCAACCCACAAAGCCCTCAAGGGGTAACTCCACTTCCATGGGAAAAAATATAGTAAATTAAAAAATAATATAGCGTACACAATTGCGACACAAGACATTATTTAATGTTAATGAAAATTACCTTTCCTTTTCATTCTACAGCTGCTGTAATTTTCTGTAAAATTCAATGCAATATGGCAACCTGGAGGCATTCTGTACACAGCTGGATGCCCCCAAAAATGTAATATCCTGCTTGTGTGATTGGCTCACTGCACTAAGATAAAATTTAGATTTTAGGCATCTTCTGCAACAAAAAATTGGTAAGATGTTCCTAAAGAGTTAATCACTTCTAAAGTTATGCAGGCACTGCAGTGTTTCTCATTAGAGCCCTGCAAGTGTATCAGCTGATCATTAATGAAAAGGTCACTCTCATTCAGAATTGGTATCCAAAATACATTGAAAAGCAAACAGTTTTTTTTTTTTTTTTGCAGAGCAGAAACAGGCAGGAATTTACAACAAAGTTTGTTAAAATCCTTATAAGAAGGAATTGTTTTTTTTTTCCCTCAACAAAAGTGGAGTTACTATTTAAAGTTTCAGCTGCCCCTTTCACTTTAATCAGAAATGTAATAGTTATAGGTTGTCAACTTACTCATGAAGTTATCCTCCTTAAAAAATAATGCCACTGACTAGATTGTAATCTCTGACGTTTACATACACTAAATGCAATCACTATAAATAAACTGTTGATGTAAATATTTGTAATTCACATATTCGGACTGTAAAATAATTTTCTTGCATGCGGGCAAGGGTGTTACTGCTGCGGAACATATTGACACTTCACTGTGGATATACTACAGTGCACACGCTAATTATTTAGGAATTGCTACGATTTATTGGAGAGGAATTCAGTAAAACTATTCTGACAGTAGGGCCCTTTAAAATGTCCTGTGCCAGATAACAAAGGTCTCTGCCGTTTCGATAGCTTTACCAACATGTGTGTGAGATTAACCTCCCTGGAGGTATGATTATGTCAGATTTTTTAATCTCAAAGCAGTACATTGTCTTGCATAGAAATTTGGCATTTTATATTGTAGGCCTGTAATTCTTAGGAATAACTCACTTAAATCTGTTCAAACAAGAGTCTAGTAGACATCCCGGGTATTATAAAGTTTGAAACACAAAATCTGAAATTATAATATAATAAATAACTATAAATAATTAAAAAAATATATATAATAATAAAATAAATTTCCCCACGGATCACTATTGCTCAATTCTGCAAGTGTTTTAATTTACTATCGCTGTTTTCTAGCTGGTCTAAAAACCACTTTTGACGTAAAGGGACACTTTTTGGATGCTATGGATCGTGGGCGCTTGTAGGGAAGGGAGCCCATAACACAGAGCATCAGGCGGAGGATCTGGGGGAGGACACAGCTGGGGGACATTGCAGGATCCTGGGGACAAGGTAAGTTACCTGGACCAGGATTCTGCAATGCAATCTTGAGTGTGGCTCTGGGTTACCGCTAATGGTTAAGGTCGTTTTTACTAGTGCCACTGTTTAACAAATGGCACTATTACTGCACCAAATTAAAAAAATAATTTGCTCCATTTCATAGATAATGAAACTAGAGGTAATTAAGACTAAACTAGAGAAAGTTAAGAATAGCCAATAGCTTCCTTGCAACCAGTGATGCTGACAGTGGGCAGAGACTGATGGGGAAGCTGAGACACTAATTCCCCTTTAGGTTTGTCCTCTCCATCTGGCTGTCAATTTGCCAATTGCCTGTTGTCATTCACAAGAGGAGCAGACCTAATGGGCAACTATTGTCTCTGCATTCCCATCAGGCTCTGCCCACCCTGCTACAAAACTCTCCAGCTACTACACTATCTGTGTGACAGCCACACTAGAACAGAGTTCATGCTTGGACTCTTCAGTCTCAGTCGTCAGCCTTTGCATGCAGTGCTTTCCACACTATCTGCTTTGCACATTGCCTTCCCCAATATTTGGAGGCATAATGGAATTTTAAAGAGTGTCATATTCCCTGATTGTGTTATATACAGTATGTGATTGCAGATTCAACATAATGCAATGTGCATTTTCCTGTTAATTTTTAAATTGTTACTTGTTTTCCTCTGCACAGGTGTTATTAAAAGTTTACTTTGTATAGCTGTTTTCATTTATACTGTTTTCTGAAAGAATGTAACCATGTTACAACTGTAAAAAAATGTTTTTTTTTTAACAAGTGTTTTATATCAGTATTAGGGGAGGCTCAAGATTCATTAGTTGACATTCAGTTATGCAAGATCTATATCTTGCTGCGTCACATAGTGCTAGTGATTGAGAATGACAGTGTATTTTCCTCTATGATCAAGGGCTTACTGAAGCTTGTATTGTAGACTCATTGATGTGAAGGTCTATAAGAAGTGACTCAAAGTTAATTTAATCTGATTGCAAGGAGATAATTTCTTCATTTCCTCTCTCCCCTCCCTCATCCCCTTTAAATAAACCTCCTGCTCATTTAGTCTGAGTGGCTGCAATCAGTTTGAGATTAAAAGCGCAGATAATGGTAATAATATGCTAATGCTTCATTAGTTAGACACTTATTGGTGCCCAGGCTGTGTATATGTGTCACTGCGGTGTCCTGATCCAGCTCATTGTCACAGGGGACAGGAAGAATCCCACATTCCCAATGTTCTACTGCCAGAAATATGTACGATAGAGGGTAAAGAGCAATCATCATTGAAATTATTTATATTGGGGATAGATACAGGGCTGGATTGTTATTGTGAAACATAGCTGGATGGTTAACTTGTATATAACGTTAGAGTGGATGGACATAACCTATATTAGATGTTTACTAATAATTTAACTGCTAAAGAGATTTCTGGCCATGCTAATAAATGTAAAAGAAAATGTGCATGATCTGCTGTAAAGTGATCATAACCTGACAAGCAGGTGAACATTATAAGATGAGTTAGACCTTAGAAGAAAGCTGCAGTTAATCGCCTATGATTGCAGTATTGCCACACCATGTGCAATCAGTTGCTGTTATGTGCTACTATTCATTTTACATTGATTGCATTACACACAGAGATAAGTAATTAACAATTTTCAATAATTAAGTAGCTCTGCTAAAATCACTTAGGTAGCTGAACCCTAAGAAATTATACATTTTTTTTTTTAACTTGACAACATTGTTGACTATTGAATTAGTCAGTGCATAAAACATTGATGCCTTGCAAAGTGCAGTAACCCTTACCAATCACAAATCATCTGTTAATTGATCTGCCTCAAATAAGGTGATTTCCTGTTTCTATAGATTAGTGTATTGCATGTAACTTTTGCATGACTTGACCAAATAAAGGCATTTGTTCAAATGTTGACAAATGCATTTTGGCTTCTAGAAAGATACCAGATTTTTTTTCACTTTAGTTTTCTACTTTTAGACACAATCCATTATTAAAATATTCATTTACTAAATAAAATGAATATTGCTCTGACTAGGACCCAACTGTAATTTAATAGGGCACATGAGAGCGCCAGGAGAGTGGTAAGGAACACCAGGTGAAGTGGAAGCAGCTCCTCTCAGATTAGGTCTTGAGATCCTAATGCACATGTAAAAAACAAACACAAGAGGGCGCCTCCATCTAGGTGTAGCGATTTATTAAAAAGAAAAAGACAATACAAATGAACTTACTAGTTAAAAATGGATCAAGGCTTGTCATAAACCCATATGGACCTCCAAAGGATCTCTGTGAGGCTGCAAAGAGCTCTGCTGGCATTTGGCTGGATGTATTTCTGGCATATGAAGGTGGATTGAAAATTGCAGCAGTACTAAATTCGCATTGAACAAAAGGGCATTCACAACCGCATCCCTGAATCATATCAGAATGGCAACTGAACCGCTAAACAACCACCTTTGAGGGGGTGCTCTTGTCTGCCCTGAAACATGTAGTCACACCCCCTCCTTACCCCCTCCACTATTGTTGCATTTGACATCAGTTTGAGAAACTTCTGAGATCATTTAGAGTAAATCAACAGGTGCTTTTGCATTCCTGTTGACTTGTGTGGGTGGAAAGAAGCAGTTCTGAACAAGTTCGTGAACAAAAGCCTGTTGACATAGCTAGTGCAGGACCAACATCAGAAGAGTGTCATGCATCTTGCTAGATGGCATGGCAGAGAAGCAGAAGAAATATATTTATAAAATCTAAGGGCATACATTAGCACATATATCATACTGCCCTGTTAATCGTATCCATTGCAAGCACCAGCATTAACCCACAAACAGTTACACTATTTACATGCCCCCCCATTAAATCACAACTGTTTAGGGTGACTTGGTGGGTCCAATATTATAGGAGGGCCATGCTTTTTTACTGAATGTGGAATCTGATATTATATTTCCAGGCCTTCACTAAAATGAGGATATTGGGGCACGCAAAGGTCATTTGTGTGGTTACACTAAAAGGCACTACAGAGCTATATTTGGAAAAGAGTGGGTAGACCCTCTAAATGAATTAGACAATACACAATGAGAATAATTCAAAATGTAGGAAGAATAAATTCAACTTCTGAATTTAGTTATTTGGTTCAACTGTGGCCATTGTCAGTGTTCTTTTGACAGCTTTGTTTTTTATGACCCTATCTGCCAGCCATTTAAATTTTTAATATTAAAAAGGTTTGGATAGGGAGCTGGTAATCTTTTATGTGGTGCTTACCTTTAGACAGGACTTAATGTTTGAATAATGTTAAATGTTAAAAAGGCTGATAAATTTACTTTAAAACTGAAATCCAGACAGATATATCATTGGCATGAAAACATCATTCAGCCCAGTTATACATTTTAGCTTGCTATATTCCCCTGTACAGCAGACTGGAAGAAGCATAGTCAGAATTCTGAGGCAGGAAGGCTCTATTTTCATTCACAATGCTTTCAGTTTAACATGGTGAATATGCTGAAAGAATGGGAGCACACTGGCTCTTTACCAGTGTGCTGCTTATATTTAATTTTCCAATCAACTGGCTGGAGGTGGTTGTTGACCTGGCTGTGCTGTCTGTCTTAAATGATTTGTAAAGGCTTTTTTATTAATAAAAGAGAAGTATGGGTTTAAGAGAAAAAAAAACATTATTCACCTACGTGAATGCAGCATCGGTCTGATGTAGCATCTTTCCCCTACCGGCTCTAAAACCAAGAACTGAGCAATCAAACACTGCTGATCACTCAGCTCTCAGTCTTCAGGCTGCAGAGAGCTGGTGATTGTGTGTCAGTCACTGCATTCTCTAGTCCAGGCATCTGGGTGGATCCCAACCATCTGGTCAGAATCTTTTCAGAACCTGGACTGTCTCTGTGATGTCAACCGACAGCGGGCTTTAGCCTGCTGTTGGCTGAAAACAGGTCACAGGAGTGCAGAAAGAACTACTATCCTGTGATTCATAGGAGAAGTACAGCCAACAAAGATTTGGCTATACTTCTTTAAAATAGTAAATAGGTTTAAACTTACCTGCTCTGCGTTGCTCGGTATTGCACAGAGTGGCCCTTACCCCCTCATTCTGGGGCCCCCTGCTGGTGATTTAGGCTCATCCAGTGCTCCATATGTCACCATAGGTAATCTACTTCCCTAGCCCTGCCATCCATAGACATGTACAGCATGGCTCCCGTTGCTGCATCTCTGTCCTGTGAGACGGGGGGAGAGAAGAGAGCCACTGCAGATGGGCACAGCGCTGGATCGAGTGATTACTCAAGTAAGTATTTAGGGGGTGAGGGGGGCGATACAATACTGGTACATTTTTTATCTTAATGCAGGGAATACATTAGAGTAAGAAATGTTTCCCCTTAGAACCACTTTAAGCACTTGCCGCCCGTCCATTGTCAAAAGACGTCGGCAAAGTGGTTGTAAAATCCTGACAGGACGTCATATGACGTCCTCAGGATTTTGAACCGCTGCGCGCCCCTGGGGGGCGATCATTGTTGTGGGGTGTCAGTCTGACACCCTGCAACTACGATCTTGGTAAAGAGTCTCCGACGGAGACTCTTTACCATGTGATCAGCCGTGTCCAATCACGGCTGATCACAGTGTAAATAGGAAGAGCCGGTAATCGGCTTTTCCTCACTCGCATCTGTCAGACGCGAGTAGAGGAGAGCCGATCGGCTGCGCTTCTGACAGGGGGGGTCTGTGCTGATCAATTATCAGTGCAGCCCCCCAAGGATGCCCACACTGGACCACCAGGGACGCCACCAGACCACCAGGGATGCCCTTTACAAGGTATGCCTAGACCACCAGGGATGACACACAGTGCCCACAATGGGTGCCAATCAGTGCCCACAATGGATGCCAATCAGTGCCCATAATGGGCATCACTGATTGGCATGCATTATTGTTTGGCACTGATTGGCATCCATCAGTACAAAAAAATGCTACCTATCAGTGCCTATTCGTGCCACCTATCAATGCCTATCCGTGCCACCTAGCAGTGCCCATCTGTGCCACATATCATTGCCAAACCGTGCCAACTGTCAGTGCCCATCCATGCTGCCTATCAGTGCCCATCCATGCTCATCTGTGCCGCCTATCCATGCCCATCTGTGCCGCCTATCAATGCCCATCCGTGCCGCCTATTCATGCCAATCCGTGCCAGCTATCAGTGCCAATTTGTGCCACCTATCAGTGCCCATCAGTGTCGCCCATCAGTGACGCCTATCAGTGCCGCCTATCAATGCCACCTCAGTGCCACTTCATTGGTGCCACCTCATCGGTGCCCATCAGTGCTGCCTTATCAGTGCCCATCAGTGAAGGAGAAAACTTACTTATTTACAAAGTTTTGAAACTGAAACAAAAAAAACATTTTTTTTTTCAAAATTTTCGGTCTTTTTTGATTTGTTTAGCAAAAAATAAAAACCGCAGAGGTGAGAAAATACCACCAAAAGAAAGCTCTATTTGTGGGAAAAAAATGATAAAAATGTAATTTTGGTACAGTGTTGTATGACCGCACAATTGTCATTCAAAGTGCGACAGCGCTGAAAGCTCAAAATTGGTCTGGGCAGGAAGGTGTTTAAGTTCCTGGTATTGAAGTGGTTAAATACAAGATCTTTTGATCAGATATATGTATATGTATATATTATATATATATTCATTCCAGTTATGTATTTAGTTATGTAGTTGTCTTTTGTTTTGTTTGTTTTTTCTATTTATTTTTAAAGTAGTTACCATATATTTATTTTTCTTGCTAGCTTACCGTTGAGGTTCTGGGTGAATGTCATCAAAAATCCTCAATTTGTCTTTGACATCCACAAGAACAGCATTACGGATGCCTGTCTTTCTGTGGTGGCTCAGACATTTATGGACTCATGCTCAACTTCAGAGCACCGTTTAGGAAAAGATTCACCTTCAAACAAGCTTCTCTATGCCAAGGACATCCCAAGTTATAAAAACTGGGTAGAAAGGTACGTTTTTAAAACATGGTTAAATAACTTTATCTTGTCTCATGAATTTTAAAAGTGTTTCATGCTTATTTACTATGTACACTAACATGATAAAATGTTGCCACAATTCTCATTCTGATGCTGTTAAAATAGTAATCCCAAGATCCGTAGTGCACATACCACAGAGATTCAATTACATGCTTATAGTTCTATTGCCCTTTTTCACAATACTTTTATGGAATTTATCAAGGAGAGAATAGACATGTGTTTATCACCACAAATTGACAAGTTCCATTGCTTCAGTTTGTGCCAGTGCACATGTGCCGATGACATCGGCACATGCAAACACAGGGGATATCTCCTAAACCGTGCAGGTTTAGGAGATATCCTGGGTACCTACAGGTAAGCCTTATTATAGTGTTCTGTACCAAAACATTAAAAGTTTAATAGCAGTCTCTGCACCCGCATCAGGATGTTTTATAAGTGGAAGACCAAATCTTATCCCAACAGGGAAGAAGAATAGGCCTCTGGAGGATATGAGACCATTTTCACATACAGGGGGTCCCCGACTTACGAACGCCCGACCTACGAACAACCCCTACTTACGAACGGGCCGCTGCGGGGACCCTCCGCCATTTTTCGCTGGTTTTCGCCGTCTTTCGGTCGTTCTGCGCATGCACGGCCATACGGAGCCTCGGAAAATGCCGGAAATGTCCGTAATTTGCCGTGCATGCGCAGAGCGGCATTAGACGGAACCTCGGAAATGTCCGGAAATCTCCGTATTTGTCGGTCTGCGAATGCGCGGCCGACTTATGAACATTTCCGACTTCCGTACAGGCGGGCAGTCCCTAACGAGTTCGTAACTCGAGGACCCCCTGTATAGGTGTGCAGGTCATTAGTAAGAGGGGAGGCTTTATGAAGTATTTCAAAAATGGAGGAAATTAAATGGAGCTGATAAGGGCCCTGAGCACAAATATATTCAAATTTAGTGGAACTATCCAGGGTAAGGGTTGATCTTATAGTTTAAACTTGTAGGTATTTTGTAATGTCAATGTCAATACTTTTTATAGAGGTTACATTTGATTCACTGCTGTTCTATTTAAATATATAAATGAAGGCACTTTCCGCAAAGAAGACAAGTACTAATAAAAGAAGATAACGCAAAGTTAATGGAAGAGATGTTTCATTTATAAAAGAGTCTAAAAGAAGAATTGTCTGTATTCCAACAGCAATAAATAAAGTCTTCTGTTTATTTTTAAACTAGAATATGGGAATAGAAATATTCTTGCTATGCTAACACAGTTAGTGCCTCTTCTACAGGAGATCCAGAGAAGGTTCGAGTATATCTGAAATATGAATCTGCTACATAGGGAGGCTTCTTGTAAATATAAGTAAAAAGTAAAAGTAAAAATATACTCATTCTGCACATATGTGCAAAGCGCTGGGCTGATTAAATGTGTAAGGTAGCATGATAACCAATCCACCTTTTCCCCCGTGCCTAATATATTGTTAATGCAGACAGCATTTGTGCAGTGTTGAACATATCATGTTGACACACAGCAGCAGGTGCAATGTCATTTTGCTTCAGCACATCTGTACATTGCTATGAATTGGTCTTTGGATTCTGGCTGAAAGGTTCCTGATAAACAAGTAAGGGAACCATTAGCATAAACCCATGTAGCAGATTTGACTCTTTATCTTTATTGAATAAAAAAAAATCACAATAGGTGTTAATTAAAGAGGAGGGCCCACAAAAAAAATAAAATAAAAGTCAGCAGCTACAAATACTGCAGCTGCTGACTTTTAATAATCGGACACTTACCTGTCCCAGAGTCCAGCGATGCGAGGGAACGAGGCCCCCCCTCGTTCCCCACTCCGCTTGCGGCGCCGGCATTCTTAATGTGCGCGAGCTGCGCCGTGCGCCGTCATTCGACGCTCACTCATCTGGGACACGTGACAGGTCCCAGATGACTTTGCGGCACCTAGGGGAAGTGATGTCAGTGCCCGGGCAGACTACGAGGGACCCCCTAGCAACAGGAATTTAGAGGTGAGTAGAAAAAAAAAAATTTCCAATTATTTTTTTCTTTTTTATTTATGATTTTTAAGCCAATTTTTTTTTTTTGGTGGCAACACCACTTTAAGTTTTTTATTAAAAAAGAGAACATTTTTACCTCTGTCTCTACCTGTACTAGCTATCAAAAAATCAAAGCACAGGATGTTAATTCCATAATGAATTTGAGTATGTATTTACTGGAATACAAATGAACCTTCTGACTAGTGTTTGTGAAAAGTACTGGTCTCCAGTATTTTACATTGTATGATAAGAAACGACATGTGAAATCCATAAGAATTTATAGAACTGATCATTAGACCCTTTGAAAAATATAAAGGTAGATAACTGAGCTAACCCTTTAATTTAAACTCTAATTATAAGTGTACAAAATCCAACAATATAGTCAAGTGACCAGCCCAACTCGATGATGATTCACATCAATAATCAGTTGTGCATACAAAGTATATTAGTATATAAAAGTTCTAATATTTATTCTTCATATATTAATCCAGCGTGCCGGACGTGAGTATATATGTGCAATTCAAAACACTCATGATCCGTGATTCGCCACCACCTTTCCACAATATGCACTCACCAGAAAACAGTAATAAATAAGCCTGTATTATGCCTTAATCTCTTTGATTCTTTGACTTCTTGACATCTGCTCTATAGCCGAATGACGGCCACAGCACAGACCTGAATTTCCGGGAGGCCGTCATATGACGGCATCCTCTGTGCATGCTCCCTGCGCTTGCTGTGATCACCGAGTCACGAGACTCGGGTGATCACCGATCCGAGCAAGGGGCCGGTCCCGCCCCCTTACCATGTGATCAGCTGTCAGCCAATGACAGCTGATCACATGATCAAAACAAAAGCTTGGTGATAGTTTTTTTTTCTCCTCACGCTGACAGCGGAGGAGAAAAAAAAAAGCGGATCACCGGCTCATCTGAAAGGGACATCGGTCCCGAAGAGGAGGGAGGAATTATGCCACATCTATGCCACCTGCCATTGCCACCTCACAGTGCCCACAAGTGCCACCTATCAATTCCCACAAGTGCCACCTATCAATGCCCACCAGTGGTGCCAATCAGTGCCACCTAGAAGTGCTGTCTATCAGTGTAACCGATTAGTGCCCATCACTGCCACTCAGTGCCCATCACTGCCACCTATCGGTGCCCATCAGTGCCGCCTCATTAGCATACATCAATGATGGGCAAAAATTACCTGTTTTAAATTTTTTTAAAAAATTCAGTCTTTTTAAAAAAATTTAACAAAAAATAAAAACCGCTGAGGTGATCAAATACAACCAAAAGAAAGCTCTATTTGTTGGAAAAAATTATACAAATTTCATTTGGGTACAGTGTTGTATGACCGCGCAATTGTCATTCAAAGTGCATCAGTGCTGAAAGCTGAAAATTGGTCTGGATAGGAGGGGGGTTTAAGTGCCCAGTAAGCAAGTGCTTAATTGGATGGTCAGGGATATACCCAACAGATACAGCAGTGCTCTATCATATGTCTCCACTTATTATGGTTCTCAGGTGCTCATGTAAGACAGCCATCATTGTGCAAAATTCAACATATTTATTTCTTAAAAAGCCATTCAAAAAGTTTACAATCACATTTATATGTGCCTAGTTTCTTAGATATACAACACCCAGGCACAGTGAAAAGAATAACAAGGCTGCTGTCCAAGTTTTTACAATTTTGGTTTAGCCCATATGAAATCCTGACACACTTCTGGTCCTAAAAGTGATTGTAAGAGCTATATTTTTTTAATTAAAATAACAAACATTTCATAACTACCTGCTCTGTGCAATTCTCCTATTTTCGGGTGCCCTCCCAGCGCTCTTGGCTCCTCACCCCTGCCGAGTGCCCCCACAAGAAGCCTTTTGCTATGGGGCACTAGTGCATGCTCACTCCCGAGCCCCCATCTGAGTGTCCATAAAAAACAGAGCAAGGCTTGGCTCCATCCCCCCGCCTCCCTTGTCAATGGCTGTGCTTGACTGTAGCAAGAGCCAATGGCTTCTACTGCTGTATCTCTGCTAATGTCAAGGGAGAGAGCTGAGAGAGCCCTGGCTCTCATGCACATCGCTGGATTGAGATCGAGCTCAGGTATGTATTTAGGGAGGTAGTGGAGGAAGCTGCATGCAGAAGAATTTTAACCTTACTACATAGAATGCAGTATGGTAAAAAAAAATCGGCCTTTACAACCACGTAAACTTAAAGACTTAAAGTATGTCTGGGGAAAAATAAAAATATTCAGTAGGTCTCTACAATATACTCTTTGGACTTTTCAGTATGCGTTACCCCTAATTTTCCAGGTGACTAGTGTGCTTTTAACTTCCTATTTGGACTGTACCTCTGCTGCACTGAAATCTCAAGCAGTGTTGCCAGCTCTTCCCAGTTCTTACCTGTTGGACTACACCCCCCTCTTCTCATCTCCACTTCCCCTGCTTACCTGCTTGTGTGGGAATAAGGCACCCAGGAGCCACTTCAGAGTGTGTGATAGCAGAAGAGATGGACAAATAGAGGGCAGTGTGTGCTGGAGGGGAGGGAGTCCAGGCAGAAGAAACAAGGAGGAGTTATGCAGATGGAAAAGGGAGAGAGATGAGGAGATGGGGAGATATTCTGTAGTCCAGCAGGAAAGAACTGGGTAGAGCTGATAACTCTGCTTGGAATTTTAGTGCAGCAGAGACACAGTGTTTCAGGTAAAAAGGAAGTTAGAAGCATGCTGGGTTTCTGCAGACCAACAGGTATTTTTTGTACTTGCATCATTGCAGAAAAGGCATAAAATGTGGTAAATGTAAATATATTGCAGAGGTGTACTGAATATGTTTTTTTTCCCATCTGTAAAGTCTATTAGGTATAATTCACCCTTTAAACTGTGAGTAGCCATTTTTTTCCTAGTGGCATATTTCAAAGGATGCATTCTGCCATTTTAGAAGAACCAAGTGGTATCACTGTGACATATTTTTTTAAACCCAACTGATCTTACCAGATTCTTGGCAACTAAAGCTGAAGATTAACCTAAAGTAAGTTTACCTTTACAGAAAAATCTGTAAGATGAACTTACACAGGACCCCCTCCTCGCTGCTCCCAGTCCCACTGACCTGCATGGCAGTGATCTCCCGTTCTGAACCCTAGTATAGCCGCCTCATGGCTCCGGGGCTTAGAAATCCCTGGAGCTTAATCTCCTAAAAAATACCTCGTCAGGAGGGACGTTTAGGATCATTCTAATTGGCCGGCGCCATCACATGGGCAGCACCAACCAATCAGAACCCGCGTAGCTCGTCCTGTCAGCAGGGAAGAAGAAGAGAGAAAGCTGAGAGCCATGAGGCGGCTATACCAGAGCTCAGAATGGGTGATCGCTGCCATGCAGGTAAGCGAGACTGGGGTGGGGTCGAGGAGGGGGTCCTGTGTAAATTCACAATACAGATTTTTCTGTAAAAGTTGAACTTACACTTTAATAAAAAAATGGCAACTTCCATCATTCAAAGGCAGCTGTGTATTTAGTCAGACCACTGTTTAACCACTTACGGACAGCCCGCCATCGTTTTACGTTGCTAGTTGAAGAGGAATATTGTTGTTATGGCAGCAACTAGCTAAGATAAAAGTGGTCTCTGCAGCGGATTCACCACGAGATCACTTTTATCGGTGGTGGGAGAGGGCCGCTCTCCAGTGCCCTCCGCCGCTTAGCAGAGCCGCCGGCAGTGGTGGAGGCGATCGCGTCTGCTCCCTAGCTTGACATGGAGATGAGTGAGGGGAATATGGCCCCCACCCCTTTCCATATCATTGCAGGGCGGAAGCGACATCAAAACATCACTTCCGCCCATAGCTCTTAAAGGGACATTGTTTTTTTTTTTCAAATGACATAAATTTTATTTTATTTTTTTAATTGCATTTTATTGTAAATATGAGGTCTTTTTGACCCCAGATCTCATATTTAAGAGGTCCTGTCATGCTTTTTTCTATTACAAGGGATGTTTACATTCCTTTTAATAGGAATAAAAGTGACACATTTTTTTAAAAAATAACAGTGTAAAAATTCAAAATAAAAAGTAAAATAAATAAGAAAAATAAATGTTTTTAAATGCGCCCCGTCTCGCCGAGCTTGCGTGCAGAAGCGAACGCATACGTGAGAAGCGACCACATATGAAAAGGTGTTCAAACCACACGTGTGAGGTATCGCCATGATCTTTAGAACAAGTGCAATAATTCTAGACCTCCTCTGTAACTCAAAACATGCAACCTGTAGAATTTTTTAAACATCGCCTATGGATATTTTTAAGGGTAAAAGTGTGTCACCATTCCACGAGCGGGCGCTACTTTGAAACGTGACATGTTGGATATCAATTTATTTGGCGTAACTTCATCTTTCACAATATAAAAAAATTGGGCTAACTTTACTGTTGTCTTATATTTTAATTCAAAAAAGTTTATTTTTTCCCCAGCTGCGCAAATACAGTGTGACAAAAAGTATTGCAACGACCGCCATTTTATTCTCTAGGGTGTTAGAAAAAAAAAAAAAAAAAAAAAAAAAATATATATATATATATATATATATATATATATATATATAATATATATAATGTTTGGGGGTTCTAAGTAATTTTCTAGAAAAAAAAAACTGTTTTTAACTTGTAAACACCAAATCTCAGAAAGAGGCTCAGCCCTTAAGTGGGTAAATTATGTAAGATCTCAGTGTTCAGGTTTTTTCCTTACAGTATTTTCCCTTGGCAGATGCCTAAACTCAGTTTCTATGCTTAATAGGTGTCTACAGGACACCTGTCAGCTATTTTAGTATATCAGAATTTACTTCTAATTATAAAATCATGTATCATGTTGCAGACTGCTTTGGTGCACAGAATGTCAGAATGAAGAAATTAAATATGTAAATGATTGAGTCTAATTAACTAGTTGACAGCAAAGCACAGATGCGAATGGCAATGACTGATTGCCTTCTTCATGCAACGTCCGCTCACACTGGAAATACACCAGGGATGAAGGACATGGAGAATACAACATTCCTTGATGAGTCTGAAAATCTAGAGGGAATGTACTACAATGAAATTTGAATATTCTTGGGTTTGCAACAAATTTGCTTCAGCCATGTTTATTTTTTATATGGAGAAGGGAGCTGGTTAACAGGTAATACTCCAAAAAATACCCTATAATGCCTGTGGTGATTGGAGGACTATCTCGGTACCCAGTAATTGAGACAAATTAAGAGAAAATACATAAAATACAGTAACAACAAGTCAAGATTGGAACTGTTGTATATAGTTGCATTAGGTTAACACTTAAATGGTATATAACCCATCTGGTAGGAGGAAATAAAATGATGTAGGTACAGACGATGTCCTCAACAAGTTTTGCGACCTATGTCGCTTCTTCAGGAGGTGTCAACCAAAACATTTAGAAATAGATACAATCTCATAGTTACAAAAACTACAAACAAGTGATAAATCATCATTGTAGCTAGGCTACCAATAAACCTTAATTTATGGAGTTTTATGGAAGTCAGCGCAACTCACCACTGGAGGCCCAAAAGGGCATCAAACAGCATTGGAGACACCCTGAGCGGGTGTCCCACACCGGGGCGGACACAGGAGGCTATAGATGTAAGACGGGCTAAAATAATATAAAATAGTCTACATGTAATGATAATGTGGGTCCAAAGCTCAAGCACACACATAGCGACTGGATGGGAATAGTGAAAGGGAATGAATCTGGGAATAAGGATAGAGGGAAGGGATGAAACAAAAGAAGAAGGGAAAAAAGAAAGGACAGAGTGAATAAAAGAAGGAGGGGAGGGGGAGGGAGAGGTAAAAAGGTGGTTAAAAAATTAGGAAAAAAGGGGGGGAAGGAAAGCAAGAGTGGATGACTGTGTGAAAGGGAAAAGGGGAAGTGAAGTGAAAGGTAGAATGAAAATATGATATGCATATGGTTGAAGTTAAAATTGCACACCCAGTCTGGTCATTAATGTAATCTAGCACCCAGGAACAGAAGCACAATGAATATAGCTCAAAAAACCTGGGTTGATTAGGCCCAGGCACCAAGGAACAGCCTTTCAGTATTGGCTTAACTCATAAATTGAGTATTCAGTAGGTTGATCTAAAAAGATAATAAAAGAGAATAATAAACGGTCAGTGTAGGTGGTCCACTAACATACTTTGAGTATTTTTATACGGTTGATTTGGCATCTTGAGACTATGTGTCTATGTGACTACAGTATGTCATAATGTTGTGTTAAGCACAATGTTCATGAGTTACACAGGCATGGGAAACTAAATACTTGACCATCTCCTTCCATTTTTATGAGGGCCAAAAAATGCTATGTGTGTGCCATTTTTAGAGTACAACTGTTGCACTGTTGAAGTTCATACTTCAATATATTACATATTCACCTGTCCTAGGGGTCTGTGACAAAACTTTGTCTTTTTATGAAGAGAATACTTTTTCTAGCAATACTGCCTACTACCTCTTGACACTGAGCACTTCCTGCTATGTTTTAAAAAAGTTGCTTCTGGCAGAGGGGTTATTTAGTTAGCTCAATGCAGAACAGGTTTCTAATTTCCAAACGGAACCCTCTAGTGGTGGCAAAGAACAGCTTCTTTACTCCAAAGGTGTATGCAAACACAAAGCCAAGCCATGTTTCTTGAAGCAGATTTTAGCTTCAGAAAAGGCAATCCATCATTTTGGCATTTTGGATAAGCTGCAGAGAGATGTACCGATGCATGATGTTTATTTAAAGTACAGTTAAACTTTAATTTTGTAGAAACATACAGTACATACTTCTTAAGCAATCTTTAAGGAATATTGAACCACCCAATGTCATTATTATCCTTTGTTAAGGGTTCGTCACATCTAAACCACTGCTATTAGGGTGAGAGAAGGAAATCTTTAACAAGACCCTTCTGTTTCTTGGAATAATAGTATTGAGTGTGAGTAAAACAAGTACTTGGGTAACTAAAAAAGGTTGAAAACCAAGCTTTTATTAAACTCTGAAGAGGGATCAGTGCAGTACATACACTTATTTCTGCCATATATGAACCTATCACCCCAACAGCTTTATACAGCTTTTGTCCACTTATAATATCAACATATTCTGCAGTAATTTAGATACAACTGTTTCATATAATTTTCTCATAACCCAGTAATGCTTCAGAAACAGGACTCGTTTGGGTAAAGCACATCTTTTACCTGTGGGTGGAAAACCGATTCCCCAGAGGAAACCCATAGAAGCATTTGGATAACGTAAAAATGCCATGTAGTAGTAGAACTCCAACACTGCAATGCAAGATTGATAATCGCTTAGCCACCATATTTCCCTTCAAAAGATAACATTTATAATGACATTTTAGTTATGTATTTCCTGCATGACTAAATAGATGACTACAATTCCTGGATGTTTTATTATGTGGCATCATCCTCTTGAATAGTGAGTCTAAGGAAACCATTGGAAGAAAGATACAATGGTATGTTAAGATCTTGTGTCTTCTTACATACTCAAGCTGCATGGAGCTTTTTCTATGCTTATGTATGAACAGCCATAATGAAGCCAACATCTTGTATTCATTAAATACAGACAGAACAGAACTTAGCAAGTCCTATTAGGTTCTAAAGGAAGTAAAGGAGAGTATGAACTATACATGCATTTTTTTACCATTCGACTGTTACATACCTTTAGAGTTGAAAGGGCCAAAGTATTCCTATAGTGTATGAATAATATACAACTAGATCAATTTTCAAAATGAAGATAAGGAACAGGAATCAGCCTTGTTAGTATGATTAAATAAATATTCTAGAGAAGTTGAACATCTGATTTTGATCCCGTTCCATCTTCCTCTTCCTCCCTCTCAAAGTCTGTACATTTGTAATAGCAAGAATCAGAACTGTATATGCATGAACAGGCTGATCAGTTTAGATGAAATGTAATTATAATAAGAATCAACAAGCAGTAAGGAATGCATATTGTATTGCTTTATTGTGGCGTCACACAGACAGATCAGTGTTGGGAAATAGTTAAAACAATAAGAGTTGACTGACAAGGAAAATACAGTTGTGTGAAAAAGTATTTGCCCCCTTTCTGATTTTTAATTGTGTTGCATATTTGTCACACTTTAATGACTCAGATCATCAAACAAATTTTATTATTACACAAAGATAAACCGGGTAAATACAAAATGCAGTTTTTAAATGATGGTTTCATTTATTAAGGCAAAAAAGCTGTCCAAACCTGCCTGGCTTTATGTGAAAAAGTAATTGCCTCCTAAACCTAATAACTGGTTGTGCCACCCTAGGCGGTAACAACTGCAATCAAGCATTTGCGATAACTTGCAATGAGTCTTTCACATTGCTGTGGAGCAATTTTGGCCCACTCTTCTTTGCAGAATTGTTTTAATTCAGCCACATTGGAGGGTTTTCCAGCATGAACGGCCTGTGTAAGATCATGATACAGCATCTCAATTGGATTTAAGTCCGGGCTTTGACTATGCCACTCCAAAACCTACATTTTGCTTTGTTTGAGCCATTTGGATGTGAAGTTGCTGTTGTGTTTCGAATCATTGTCCTGCTGCATAACCCAAGTGCACTTGAGCTTGAGGTCACAAACTGATAGCCGGACATTCTCCTTTAGGATTTTCTGGTAGAGCTCAGAATTCATGGTTCCATCAATTATGGTAAGTCGTCCAGGTCCTGAAGCTGCAAAGTAGCCCCAGACCATCATGCTACCACCACCATGTATGACTGTTGGTATGATGTTCTTGTTATGCAATGCTGTATTAGTTTTATGCCAGATGTAACAGGGCGCACACCTTCCAAAAAATAAAATTTGTGTCTCATCAGTCCCCAGAATATTTGCCTAACAGTCATGGGGATAATCAAGATATGTTTTTGTAAATGTGAGATGAGCCTTTGTGTTTATTTTGGTCAGCAGTGGCTTTGGCCTTGGAACTCTCCCATGGATGCCCAGTCTCTTTCTTATTGTTGAATCATGAAAACTGACCTTACCTGAGGCAAATGAGGCTTGCAGTTCTTTATATGCTGTTCGTCATCATCCTCTTGGAGTAATTTGTGTAGGCCGGCCACTCCTGGGCCACTCCTGGGAAGGTTCCTCCGTGTTGCAAGTTATCTCCATTTGTGGATAATGGCTTTTTTTCCTTAATAAATGAAATAATAATTTAAAAAACTGCATCTTGGATTTACTCTGGTTATTTTTGTGTAATATTAAAATGTTTTTGATGATTTGAATCATTTAAGTGTGAGCAATATGCAAAAAAAAAAAAAAAATCACGAAGGGGGCAAATATTTTTCACAGCACTGTAGTTGCATTTTTGATTAAATATTTTTACAGATTAAATATACTTCTTATAAACTTCACATCTGCGCTTTTTTATTTCGCTTTCAGGTACTATTCTGACATTGGCAAAATGCCAGCTATAAGTGATCAAGATATGAATGCGTATTTGGCAGAGCAATCTCGTATGCACATGAATGAGTTTAACACGATGAGCGCACTCTCAGAGATCTACTCATACGTGGGGAAGTATAGTGAAGAGGTAAGTTTACATGATGATACCACTCTTTATTAAAATAACTTATTTTTGTAACTGGAATTTTTTTAAAGCCAATTACTATAAAGCATCCAGCAGGTGAAGCTCTAGACTAATTTAAATATGTTTATCAGACTAAGCTTACTGATTCGCTAAAAAGAAAGCCTGTTCACAGAGGTGAGTAGCTTAAACACAATTTACATTTAAAACAGAATGCACCAGAGGAGGGAATCACCAACTACCCCTCCCTGACATTTGATCTGTTTAGACATGGCGGTATGGAGATTCAGTTAGACAGAGACATACACAGACACAAAATCTACTACTGAGCTCTCTAGACAACCCAAAATGCTCTGTAACATCAGTGTCATGAATATACCCTTCATTAATCTTCATTTGTAATATATATATATGCGATATTGTCAAAAGTATTGGGATGCCTGCCTTTACACACACATGGACTTTAATGGCATCCCAGTCTTAGTCCATAGGGTTCAATATTGTATTGGCCCACCCTTTGCAGCTATAACAGCTTCAGCTCTTCTGGGAATGCTGTCCACAAGGTTTATGAGTGTGTCTAAGTGAATGTTTGACCATTATTCCAGAAGCACATTTGTGAGGTCAGGCACTGATGTTAGACGAGAAGGCCTGGCTCACAGTCTCTGCTCTAATTCATCCCAGAGGTGTTGAGATCAGGGCTCTGTGCAGGTCAGTTAAGTTCCTCCACCCAAAACCTGCTCATCCATGTCTTTATAGACCATGTTTGTGCACTGGTGTGCAGTCATGTTGGAACAGGAAGGGGCCATCCTCAAACTGTTCCCACAAAGTTGGGAGCATGAAATTGTCCAAAGTGTCTTGGTATGCTGACGCCTTAAGAGTTCCCTTTAGTGGAACTAGGGGGCCAAGTCCAACCCCTGAAAAACAACCCAACACCATATTCTCCCTTCCACCAAATGATTTGGACCAATGCACAAAGCAAAGTACATAAATACATGGATGAGCAAGTTTGAGGTAGAGGAACTTGATTGGCCTTTTGAGATGAACAATTTTGAGATGAATCAATGTGGAGACTGTGAGCCAGTGCCTGACCTCACAAATGCGCTTCTGGAAGAATGGTCACCCATTCCCATAGACACACACCTAAACCTTGTGGACAGCCTTCCAAGAAGATTTGAACCCTACGGACTAAGACTGGGATGCCATTAAAGTGCATGTGTGTGTAAAGGCAGGTGTTCCAATACGTTTAACAATATAGAGTTTATATATATATACAGTGGTGTGAAAAAGTGTTTGCCCCCTTCCTCATTTCCTGTTCCTTTGCATGTTTGTCACACTTAAGTGTTTCGGAACATCAAACCAATTTAAACAATAGTCAAGGACAACACAAGTAAACACAAAATGCAATTTGTAAATGAAGGTGTTTATTATTAAAGGTGAAAAAAAATCCAAACCATCATGGCCCTGTGTGAAAAAGTGATTGCCCCCTAAACCTAATAACTGGTTGGGCCACCCTTAGCAGCAACAACTGCAACCAAGCGTTTGCGATAACGTGCAATGAGGCTTTTACAGCGTCCTGGAGGAATTTTGGCCCACTCATCTTTGCAGAATTGTCCTAATTCAGTTACATTAGAGGGTTTTCGAGCATGAACGGCCTTTTTAAGGTCATACCACAACATCTCAATAGGATTCAGGTCAGGACTTTGGCTAGGCCACTCCAAAGTCTTCATTTTGTTTTTCTTCAGCCATTCGGTGGTGGACTTGCTGGTGTGTTTAGGATCATTGTCCTGCTGCAGAACCCAAGTTCGTTTCAGCTTGAGTACACGAACAGATGGTCGGACATTCTCCTTCAGGATCTCTTGGTAGACAGCAGAATTCATAGTTCCTTTTATCACGGCAAGTCTTCCAGGTCCTGAAGCAGCAAAACAGCCCCAGACCATCACACTACCACCACCATATTTTACTGTTGGTATAATGTTCTTTTTCTGAAATGCAGTGTTCCTTCTACGCCAGATATACTTGGACACACACCTTCCAAAGAGTTCCACTTTTGTCTCATCGGTCCACAGAATGTTGTCCCAAAAGTCTTGGGGATCATCAAGATGTGTTGTGGAGAAATTGAGACGAGCTTTGATGTTCTTTTTGCTCAGCAGTGGTTTTCTCCTTGGAACTCTGCCATGCAGGCCATTTTTGCCCAGTCTTTTCCTGATGGTGGAGGCATGAACGCTGACCTTAACTGAGGCAAGTGAGGCCTGCAGTTCCTTGGACGTTGTTGTGGGGTCTTTTGTGACCTCTTGGATGAGTCGTCGCTGCGCTCTTGGGGTAATTTTGGGCGGCCGGCCACTCCTGGGAAGGTTCACCACTGTTCCATGTCTTCGCCATTTGTGGATAATGGCTCTCACTGTGGTTCGCTGGATTCCCAAAGCTTTGGAAATGGCTTTATAACCCTTTCCAGACTGATAGATCTCAATTACTTTCTTTCTCAATTGTTCCTGAATTTCTTTGGGTCTCGGCATGATGTGTAGCTTTTAAGGATCTTCTGGTGGACCTTACTGTGTCAAGCAGCTCCTATTTAAGTGATGCCTTGATTGTGAACAGGTGTGGCAATAATCAGGCCTGGGTGTGGCTAGAGAAATTGAACTCAGGTGTGGACAACCACAGTTATAGTATATTTTAACAAGGGGGGCAATCACTTTTTCACACAGGGCCATGATGGTTTGGATTTTTTTTCACCTTTAATAATAAACACCTTCATTTACAAATTGCATTTTGTGTTTACTTGTGTTGTCCTTGACTATTGTTTAAATTGGTTTGATGTTCCGAAACACTTAAGTGTGACAAACATGCAAAGGAACAGGAAATGAGGAAGGGGGCAAACACTTTTTCACACCACTGTATATATATATATTTAATATATAATAATTATATATTAAAATATCTGTTTAAAAACCATAATGTATTTTTGCTTAAATTAAATCTTTTAAAGCGGTTCTGCACTGACAAAAAAAATAAAAAATTTCCGGGCTATGAATGTCAAAGATATAAATCTTAGAATATGCTTACTTCTTTTTCTGCTGCACGATTTATCCGTACATTTTTATCATTAAAGATCTCTTTTAAAAAATTCTCCTCACCGATGTCATTTTGCTTGTGGGCATTTGAAGCCCACAAGCAAACACTTCTTGGTTCTCTTCATTGTGAGGAACCAGCATTCATTGCCGGTTCCCGCGCATGCTCAGTGGCTTCACAGCTACGAGCGGCGTCACGTCATGCCATTGAAATAACGCAATATTTCGCATCTGACTTCCGCAATGTCTCCTGGGATTAATTACACGAGATCCCAGGAGACACAGCGAATTACAAAGGAAATTACGCGGATTCCCGCTTAGAGCCCGCCCACGGCCGCAGGGAGAAAAATAAACATGAAGGCAGCATAACAGGTAGGCTTACTAGATGCAGAATTGAACCATCAATTCTCTGATTTAACATGGTATAGAAGCGATAGAGAGCAAGTTGCTAGAATTAGTGCAGAACCGCTTTAAATAAGATGTTGCCACAAAGAAAAAAATTAGGTTTACATGTCAGAAATTGAATTCCATCTCCTTTGCACGGTAAGTTTTTATAAAAATAAAGCTAAAAAAAATGAATTTACAACGCTGATGTATATTGGCCAATGATCTGCACAAACTTTAGTATGCCAGCTTCTACACAATGATTTATTTTTTAGTTATAATGTTACTAATTAAAAAGTAGCATTGGTTTTAAATTGTGTTTGACTTTTGCAGTCTTATAGTACAAAGACACTATTTCATTTGGAGACAGAGACTATTTAGCAAGCATAACTAATATCCATTTAGGAAATCATTGTGCACCTTATATGACATCCTCTTCCAACTCACACTTGCAAACTGGAAATGTTAAGCAGAAGATCAGTGTGCGGTGCATCTGTTATTGGTTAACATTTTATCTGGAATTTAAGAAATGAGACATGCTTATGAAGTGATGCCAACTCTGTGATGAGTATAGCATTTGAGAATGACATAGAACATCTGGGGAGCCATCGACATATCAACAAAGAAATTAAGAAAACATATGGACCCTGTTCAGAAATATCTTTGAAAACATACTGATAAAGCGATACAGGCAGTATATAGTACGCAATGTATGCTTTATTATAGAGAATCTCTTGATACTAAGTAATTTGTATGGTGTTATGATTTTGTATACAGCTAGCAAAGTCAAATTTAACTTGAGAGTTTTAATCCCTCAGTGTTAATAGCTTTCTCTGCTTTATAGCAGGACACATCTCATTGCACAACACATCGTTTTGCTCAGCCCTTCTCAAATGCAGGAAATGCTTCATTCTAATTAAAAACGTACTTAATTATCGGCTGACGGAAATTAATTGGCTACTGATATCAATGTGCCAGCTCAATAGCTAAGAACAGTGGGGCAAACTGCATAGTCTTCTTTTGTATATATTATGTGTAATTCTGTTTTCCAGTGTTGGTGGCATAAACAAGGACTAATAGACCTAAAACACATGCTACCATTTTCCTCAACAGACCTATCTTTCTGTTAAGGAATCCTATTATATTAATACATTATAGCCACCTTTTCATCAGCCTCTCCCTAGGTTAAAATGGCTGTTAAAATAAATAATACTATGAAAATGGATTAAGCAGCACACAGATAGATGCAAAATCCTAAAAAAGGAACTGTAAACACTAAGAGCAGCACAATACTCACCTCAGCTCCAACAATGCGGCATCCTCAAGCTCCCCAACCCGCTGCTGACATCTTCGGGTGGCCAGCTTTTGGGTTCTGATCGCTGGCCGCTGTCATTGGCTGGGCGGGATGATGTCATTCACATAACAGAAAACTGATGCAACCACAACATCTAATAATTGGTAAACGCCAATATATAAAAAAATGTTGGATTTGGTTTAATACTGCTTTAAAGTGGCAACATGATACGGTAATGCATAGACATCATTGGGTTGATGAATAGGTTGTTTTCCATTCACAGACAAAGAAAAAAAATATTTTTGCTTGAACATGATTGGGTGAAGTAATCAGAACCTTTCCTCATTCACAAAGATAAGGGAACATTCTTTTGCAAAATGAACAGCCTATATAGCTTTAGTAAATCAACCTCCTTAAGTTTTTATTTATTTTTTTAAGTATAAAAGCATGATCTTTTTTTACCCCACTTATAGTTCCCATATACCTTTCAGTTTTTAAAGACACAAGGTCTCCTAATATACAAATTACCTGACCAAACATACACACTGGATTCCTATTTTTCTGTGCATGTTTTCATGAGCTTTAGGTGTGCTAGCAATAATAATGCATTTTCATACACTGCTGTTGTCACCAATAGACCTCTTAAAGGGCATTGATGCATCAAAAATAGACAATGCATGACAATGTATCACATAGATGTAAACAATGAAACAATTGAAAACAATTGAAAACAATGACTAAATGGTGTACATGCATACTCATTGGAGTAAATTGGCCCTCAGAATAAGTAACAGTCTGTGCCAAACCAGCTTTGGAAGGTTCCATAGGAACCATGCCATGTATATGCTAACCCAGCGGTTCTCAACCTAAGTCCCCAAATACCCCCAACAGGCCATGTTTGCTGGTTTTCCTTTATCTTGCACAGTTGCTTTAAATCAGAGTTAATGGCTTGGTATTTTGGACAGCAATTTTATATAAGATAAATTCCTAAAACTTGGCCTGTTGGGTGTACTTGAGGACTGAGGTTAAGAACCACTGTACTAACTCATTCCATTAACAGCTATGACATGTTGGGCAGAAGTGGTAGTACACAGCTTTTTTTTTTTTTTATATAATTCTTTCTTGTATGTATGATTGTTAGAGAAATCCTAATAATAACTACACAGTGGGGTAAATTTAGTAAATTTGGGACACTCAGAATCTGGTACAGCTGTGCATGGTACCCAATTATCTCCTAATTTCAGCTTGTTCAATTATGCTTTAATAATAAAATTTGGAAGCTGATTGGTTTACATGCAGAGCTGCACTAGATTTTGCATTCTCCAGTTTTAGTAAATCTCCCCCATATAGTTTTTTTTTATGATAACACTTTACATGTAATAACTGCATAATGAAGTGCTTCCCAAAGTGGCTCTGCTTATTAAAGCTTACTGTCTAATTTGTGGTCAGATTCATGAATGAATTCTCAAGCATTTACACATTTTAATATTTGCAGTTTTAATTACACTAACAGTATCCATTACACTGTCTTGTCTTTAGAAACAAATTTAATTGAATATGACACCGTAAATAGCTTCTTTTTTTTTAATTCACTGTTGCCATTGTGGTGTCCATATAATCTGAGTGACAATCCTAATAACAGAAGCTGAGTAAATTAAAAAGATGCATAAATAAATACAGACAAATGTGTTTTGAGAAACCTACAAAAGCTGTGCATGTTAAGAATTTCACTGCAGTTGTAATTAATATTTTGTAAAGCTTAAATACTGTAATTAAAGCACATTGAAGACCTCCAAAAACATAATAATTTATCTTTTTAGTGCACATTTTACCATCTATAAACATGAACATAAGCGTCTGCTTGAAATTTGTGGTTGTTATTTTGTTATATTTGTTTAGTGTTTTATAAAAAGATGTTCATAAACATTTCCTGAAAAGGGCCCTTGATTGCTTACTGCATTTTATTCCCTTTCACCCAGAATGTAGAATTGCCAAACGACTTGTTTGAAAGCTTCTATCTGGGTGTTGATGAATTAATCTCATTACTACTAGGTCACTGTGATTCTTCTCTTTCTCTTTGTGAACCACTTGTGCTCCCTTTGAAAGTGTTACTGTCTGTTCTTGCCAGACATTTGCCACAAAATAATTAGTCATTACAAACTGCGCTTTTCAATACTTGATATCTTCCAAAGTCCTAATTGGTTTTGGAGAAAAAGTGTGTTAGCTTCGGTTAGAGATATTACTTTCAGAGTATTCTTTTGCTGTTGTTGTTTATAGAAAGCAATAAAATGTGAGATTAAAACAAAAAAAGTCAGATTTACCAATTTGGTTATTTATACATAACATAAGCTACTTTTCTCACAGAGAACTCATAGCTTAGACAGAGCTGAGGACTCTCTTTCTACCCCATGTGATGGTGTTGGGTGCCTCAGCCACTGGAGCTGGCATTAAAAGGAACCTGTTTCCTTTCCCTGCATGTGCAACACACAGGTGCACTTTAAAATGTCAACCATTACTTATTACTAATTACGTATTCTGCTGCTTCATATTAAATACAGATTTCAGTGTCTGGGCATGTTTAGTGGGGAAGAAACAGGGACTGCAGCAATAACAAGTGTGACAAGTGTGACCAGGCTCCTGTTGCCGGAGGAGCCCAGAGCAGAGCCTTTCTTCTTCTACTTTCCAGAACAACACAGTAAATAAAAGCATAATACACTAAGTGATAAAGGGCAGCAACAGACAATTGTAGAGATGTGTGAGAAAGTCACAGGCCAGCACAAAGAATATTCCACATAAGTCCCCTGCAAGTGGTTATGTGATGTGGTATTATACATTACATGGCCTAGTGCACAGGACATGTCAGAAGTGCCCCTACAGTACTCTGTAATATCTCTGCGTGGCTTTGTTACATAACGTAGTTCGTGACAAATGAGTTGGAATTACATAAAAGGTTAGATTTGCACAAGGTGCTGCATAAATGCTAAATATGGTCCTATTCAGTGCCTGGAGGGATAAGTCTTTACCTTACCATACCATGAGTACTAACTACAGCTTTAGAAATGTTTTAGTTTTTATTCAAAATGCTAATTTAAAGTTTAGATAAAGCTACTAATCATTGTAGATTTTAGAGTAGGGAAAAAGTTACAACCCTGTAAGTTAATTGTTTAATGCCATCATTGTCCGATTCAAGATCCCCTTTACCACCTGTCCTGTAGATACAACTGAAAATAATATGAAATCTTTTAAAAATTCTAATGAAGAAATCCCCTTTTGGTAGCTGTCACCTGAACAAGTGTTACATTGGAAGATTTCCACATTATTTCTCTCTGGTTAAAACTCAGAAGTTCATTTTTTTATTCCCAGTGGCCACTAGGACAAAGAGAGAGATTGAATCTCCTTGGCAAGAACACAGACAGCAGTAAAAACCTGACAGGTGTTCCCACCCCTAACCTCTCTAAAACCTATAGCTTTGCTTTTGGACACATTTTAAAACAAATTGCATTTCTTGTGATTTTGGGTGGTAGTTGCTGGTGTTATTTAACATGATTGTAGTGGTTGTGTCTCCGTTTTGTGAACAAAATTACTATAATGAGGAGACGGCATTACTTGACTCTGTTTATACTAGACCTTTTGGGGTGCCTTATATACACTTCTAAACTTCATAACCAGGGCTTATTTTATATGAAGCCTAACATCCAGAATTATTTATTAGTGTAACTAGAGTGTTTCTTACCATTTTAGTTGTTCTTGAGGTCTTGTAAACTGATTTACAGCCCTAAAAATAGTTTTTTTCTTCTTTTTTTCAGATTTTAACAGCTTTAGATCAAGATGACCAAGCTGGAAAACAAAAACTTGCCTACAAATTAGAACAAGTCATTTCCCTGATGAGTATAGACAGCTGAAAACTGTCCTTCCAGGTTACCCTGGAAGGGATAAACCAAGCCGTGCCTCAGTCAAGATTGTCATCTTTACCAAGTGCAAGTTCTGGTTGACTGGATGCAGGGTCTTCTGCTTCCTCTTCTTCCTTCTATGAACCTCATGGATACATTATAATGTCCAGTGGATTAAGGAAAGACATATAATGTGGACAACTTTGGGAATCAAAAACATTCTAGCTAAGACCTCTGCTTGCAGACAAATGGTCACATTATCCGTATCAGTATGGAAAACTATAAGGTCCTAAGTGCTGTGCTGCTTGTAGCTCCTCTCCTTGCCATGATGTGGTATGGATGGAACATGAACCTAGTATTAAGAATTTTGACAGATAATATAAAATAAAAACCTTTCTTCAGCAGAAGTTGGCATGATTGATATCCCAACAAAATGACTTGAAAATGTCTTCATGGAAGCCTTCAAACATGAAACATGAAAATGAAATGTGTAAGAATCCTTCTTTAATCTCCCAGAGGCCATTAGAAGAAAGAAGTTTTTTCCTTTTTTTTTTAGATCCATATTTTTTCTCTCTTGGAAATGAGGATTAGCTGTTTGCTCTCTAATTATACAGATAAGCTTTGTCTCCATGCCCCCAACGATCTTACATATTTTGATAAAACATAGAAACATTACTAAATTAACTATATCGTTTTCCATGTACATACTTATGGTTTCAGATATTATACAGGAGTTTTTAATTTTATGATCCAGTATTCATATTGCAGTACACAGAACAGTGATCTTATCACAGAAACTTTAGTTTGTCCTTAAGCACCATCTTAAACTCAGTTTTCCATTTTATATTGTATTCTTTGAATGGGGCCTGATAATTTTCTAGGATGGTCCTGCCAATTACGTGTCCTGCCTCATTAAATGTACTTTGCCAGTGATTTGTTTCTTCAGTGGCAGGCATTGAACCAAGAGAAAATGTGTTGCAAACCACCATTTATTAATTTATAATTATGTAAATATCAGATTATTAAGGTTTGTTTTATGAAATAATTTTGTACATCAAACATTGATTGTACTATCTAGCACAATGCATCAAAAACTTAAGTCCATCATAAACAGAGAGGAAGTCTGTAATTAATTTAACAGAAAAGACCATCATTAATTTTATTTATTCAGCCTTGGAAGGATTACACATGTTCTGAAGGCTTGGAATATAAACATTTTAACTGCCATTTGGATTAGGAGCACAAATTTTGATATTCATGCAAAAAATAAAAAATAAAAAAAAATTAAAGCAATAGAATATCAGCACAATTTTTATTTGGGATAACAGGATACAATGTCATCTTTTGAAAAGGTTGACATTGCTTGAGTAAACCAACAAGAGTGGCAACAAGTTACTCATTTTAAAACTGTAACATTGAAATTCCAGGTAATTCCAGTATCTTTCCAAGGTTATTCTACCTTCTTTTTGTAAACTTGCAGGGTTGACAGTTAATATTTTAGATGGTAACATTTAAGTCTTTTCATTGTGGGACAGTAATGAACCATAACAAGTCTTCTTATTCTGAATGATTAGCATAAAAAACACATTTTTGTACATTTATGTCAAATAAAAAAAAAAAAACTTATTACGGATTTAGTTTGCCACGAGCTGGAAGCCTACAGAAAACCACTGCTGAGTCATGTTTATTTTTGTTGAGAGCACTTAATTCCTTATGCACCTTATTTGAACTTTTCATAGCATTTGCTTGGAATTGGCTGATGGCCTTTGAACTATAAATGCCATTTAAATGAAGTCTAAAGCATTGGTTGGCAACTACTCTTTGCAAGGGGAAGAAGCAACATACTCAAAGAATTGTAGACAAAAAACCAAAGGTCATGATGGCTTGTTATTGCCACAACTCAAAGGCTTTCTACTCGCCCTCGTGAGGACAAACATGTATGCATTTGTGTCTGCTCCAGTCCAGACGTTCCACATGATTTATAGGAAGATGATGAGTCAAACATTTGCACAGCTGTACAGAAAGAATATGAGTAGACCACTATGCTATCCAATTCAATCAACCTTACCTTATTCTTCTTTGTATAGTACATATTTTTTTCCATTTTTTAAGAAAAAAAGCAACCTCAGACAATTTAAAGAAATAAAAGAAATAAACAAGATAAGTACATATAGAAAAATGTAATTTTTCGTCTTGACCATCGTGAGCTTCAAAGCTACCCGTCTCAAACCCTGTACTTTTTTAAATTTGTTTTGTTCCTCAAAATTATTTCTTGCCTTGGGATCTGCCAGATTTGTGCTGTGAATGTGTAGGGTCTTTGCCCTGGAGCTCCAGAGGTATACCTTAGATTTCAGTAAATTTTTTTATTAAAATAGCGCATGTTAATACAGTTAAAGCTGAGAGAAATGAAAGCCTTGCTGACAATGTGGACGTGGTTCCCATTTTATTCCTTCTTTCTGATTTGAGTTTTTTTTTATTTATGTCTGCCTGAAAGCATTGATCTGAGTGGTTTGTCATGTGAATATATTCTATGTTAAGGTGGAAACTTTATCAAAGACCGCAAAATGGCACGGGTTTTAGAAATATGGATATAACTAAAGTGGAATTGATTTAACTTTCTGCAGATTAAAATGTAATCCCAGATCATAAATGGTTTGAAACTAAAGTTTTATGGCTCACAAGTAAGTACAATGGTTGAGGTCCTAATTCAAGCTTCAAAACCAGGGTTGCCAACCTCCCGCAATATTTTTTACTGACAAAACATGGCAAATTTACTGGCGGAGCACAATTTATACTGACAACCAGATAAATTACAGAACTCAAAACACTGACAATACCCATAAACAAAGTCATTTGCTTGATTTACACTTAAAAGTCAACACAGCATGAAATGATCAGCCCCTGATATTTACTGGCAGTTGTAAAAAAAACACAGATTTTTACAAACTGTCAGTAAATTTACTGGCTGTTGGCAACCCTGTTCAAAACACACATTTGCTGTCCTGGCAAATGCAGATATTCAATTATTTTCCCTTGTTTGGGGACCATTGAAGCCTATTGTAAATAAATCAGATTTATGGATTCAAAAAATATTAATTATACTGTAAATGGTAATATAACACATTTTCATGTCTCTATATCAGATACAGCTTTATCTATTAAAAATAACATTTCCTTACCCTGCTTGCATGTATTAACTGCATTCAGGGATGTCAATAAATAGAATGTATCGTTGCATATTATACAATTATGAATTTAAAATAACTGAGATTTTGTTTTTATTTTTAAAGGTTTACAGTGCAAATACACATACATTCATTTGAATTAAAAAATGTATGCAACATTACCATATGTCCCAAACATGTTGTATAGTATAGAGTTGAATTACTCTTTAGAATAACATCATTAGTTTGCATTATTAAACTTTAAAAGAAATATGGACAACCCTAATCATGTTCTTCTTGGGTTTTGTATATGGTGGAGATGGGTGAACATTTTTTACTTGTTTTTGTGCTGTGCCCCTGTTGGGAAACGTTCCCAGAATTTCATGCCCCCATATCATGGGGACAAGAAGCTTGGGTTAAAATATTTACAACTGGGGCATAAATATTGATAAGAACATCTTACTCCGTGGTCAACCCTAATCATTTTTTTTCTTGAGTTTTGTATACAGTGGAGAAGGGTGAGAACTATTGACATGTTTTATTGCTGTGCTTCTGCTAGGAAAGTTTCCATTATTTCCTGTTCCTGTGACACAAGGACAGGAAGTCTGGGTTAAAATCTTTACAGCAGGGACATACAATTGATAAGAACTTATTTGTTATGCCCCGTACACACGGTCGGAAATTCCGACCACAAAATCCGTCCGATTTTTTCCAACGGATTTTGTCCGACACTGGTGTTGCATACACACGGTCGGACAAAGTTGTCGGAAAATCAGATCATCCTGAACGCGGTGACGTTCGTTGCGTACAACGGGACTACGTAGAGGCTAGTAGCCAATAGCTTTGGTCTTGTAATGTGATCTGAGCATGCGTGGCACTTTGTCCGTCGGAATTCGCTACACACGATCGGAAAAAGTCCGATAGGACTTTGTTGTAGGAAAATTTGAGAGCAGGATCTCAAACTTTTTCCATCGGAAATTCCGACAACATGGTCCGATAGGACATTTTCCGTCGGAAAATCCGACCGTGTGTACGGGGCATTAGTATAGTGGAGAAGAGGCAGAATGTTTTTTGCAACTCTACCCAATGCAAAAAAAAAAGTTCACAGAAGTGAAGCATAAAAGGCCAGCATTACTTAGAGCTGGCATTAGATTTTCGCATTGTTGTTGCTTGAAGTTGAATTACTGGCTTTTTATATATCTTAAAGATGCAGATGAGATGACATAGCATATCTCATTTATTCTAATTACATGGGTAAGTGGCTTCTTACTTTCTCTTTAGTATGGGACAAATAATATCTTGGAGGAGCAGACATAAACTGCTAACTTCAAGTTTTGCCACTAGAATAGATCTGACCTTGATTTTCAGACCTATTGTTCTGAGACATGGGACTTTTATCTCAACATTGATTCAGGATAGGATATTCTAGTATTAATTTTCAATCCTGTATGCATGAAAGGAAGATAAAAGGCATAGCATGACTTCCCATGTGAAATTCCACTCCGTATACAGAAAGGATGGGTAAAATAGTATATGTTAAATACATAAATTGCAAGTATCGTTTAGGATTGGCACATGCTAAGTCTGTCAGTGTATTTTGTCAGATGATCATTCTATGTATTTCATTTGAATGTGCCTGGCACATGGGAAAAAAATTAATTATACCAGTATTGCTGCTGATGGCACAGCGTGAATAGGAAACATGAGATTAAAGTAGATGTAAACCTTCACATATACCTAGTAAAGTGAACAGCCTCAGATGATACACAGGGATTAAACAAATCTCTCTACATAAGTTTTACATGTATATCTGCTGTCTTCAGCTTTCTAGGCTCTTTAGAAAGTGTACATTGTGTTTGAAATTGTTCTTCCTGTTTTAGCAGTGGGAGGGTAGTCTGGGTATACACTGTGTGAGAGCTGATTGGAGGAAAGGCACACCCCCCCCCCCCCACATAGGCAGAGCAACAAAAAAAAAACATGCAGAGCTGTACTGTGAATAAACAAGCTCTCTGCTAATCTCCTTCTAATCACCCTCCCCGACACAAATTTCCAGCTGCTTTTATCTCCTGTACCAGAGAATTCATCAGAAGTTATCATGCTGATAACAGAGGAACGGAGCAGCAGAAAGACACAGGACTTAGAGATTTGGAGATAGATAAGTAAACACTACAGATATATGTGCCCAGGTTGAATTTTATGAATGGGGTTTACATCCAATGCTAGTAAAATAAACAAAAACAGCAAAGTGGACAAACTAATACTCAAAATTAATCTGTCGAATTTTATAAAATAATACATAGGGAAGTCTCTTTCCTTAATAAATTGACATAACCATGGTGAACTTGATACATTTTAAAAAATGACCAAGTACTAACTCTCTGATTCTAATTTGGTCTATCAAGTACATGTTGGCAGGCGGTTATGAACTAAATTCTATTCTCTGTTTTGCAAAGTAGAACTGGTTGCAAATGATTCTGCGCTATGTTTATGACCTCCATGTTAGGAGTATGTTTCTTTTTCCTCTTCAAAGCTCTTGTAAGTTTCTCTACTTATTCTTTTCATCTTCCTTTTGTATTCCTTCATACTGTGTATAAATATGTACAAGTATCTACACCATAGTAATCTACGAAGGGCTGCAACGCTATGCTCAAAAATAGCTTTCCCTTTGTATATTAAGATGGTCTATTTTGCTTATTGCTGAGAGCGTCTAAGCGTCTTCCAGCTTGAGAGGTTTCTTTTTGTCCCAAGCCTGATAGTATTCACAAAGTCAATACAAATTTTTATTAATATATCAAAAGCTCTTCTGTGAATGTTTGTCTTCCTGACAGATTTTATTGTATTAAATGTACTATATAAAATGCCCTTGTTTTAATCAAAGTATTGCATATTCTATATAAATATTGTGCATTTGTTAGCACTTGCAATATGTCTATGCAAGTCCAAAGCTGTTTCTTACCAGGATTACTAAGGTACAGTTTACATGGTATGAAGCCTGCACAAAAAAACCTACGGGCCTGGATGGTTTTTGATAAAGCTTCCACCTATATAACCATATCTTTAGAGTCCAGTGTTACCAAGAGCCTCAAAGAGATAAAACAATGAATATTAGAATGGAGGTTTTTATTATGCTAGATATACTATTTAAATTGGAAAAAAAAGAGTTGTAACTTGGTAAAGGCAAGCTTCTGTAACTTTGTTATAATTAATTGTATACCTGTGTATGTAAATATAATGCATTCCTATTTTGCAGTCCAGGACAACAAAAACAAACTATTTGTAATATAGAATAAAGTTTATTTAAAAAAAATGTGTTTCTTGGTATTGATTCTATAACAAAATAATAAGTAGTCATATCATTATTCATACTGTATTTGGAAGAATAAGATCAGTTATTCTCAAAACTAGGGATGAGCCCGATGTTTCACCCGTTCGCCGAATTTAGAACATTATGGGGCGTTTGCAGAAATTCGAGTGCCCGCGGAACTCCCCATAATGAACGGCACCTGACCTGCATGCTTGGCCAATCACAGCACGCTGTGAGAGCCATGATTGGGCAAAGGCAGGGCTCAGGGGCCTGAGTCCACGCCCCACACTATGTAAGGCTGCTTACATAGTGGCCATACATAGTTTTATGAATGAGAGTAGCAATAGGACATTTTTAAAGGAAAAAAAATAATTGTAAACGGCTCGCGGCTGTAATGTATTGTTGGATCCCGTCAATATAGATAAAAATCATTGAAAAAAATTGCATGGGTCCCCCCAGTCCATTACCAGGTCCTTCAGGTCTGTTATGGATTTTAAGGGGAACTCCACACCAAAATAAAAAAAATGGTGTGGGTGGTCTACCCAAAATCCATACCAGACCCTTATCTGAGCATACAACCTGGCAGGCCACAGGAAAAAGGAGGGACTAGAGAGCCAGCCCCCCTTCTGAACCGTACCAGGCCACATGCCCTCAACATGGGAGGGTGTTTTGGTGTCCCCCCACAACACCTTGTCCACATGTTGATGGGGACAAGGGCCTCTTCCCCACAACCCTTTCCCGGTTTAACAAGAGGACCCACAGATCCCGGCCAACCCCCTATTTGAATGGGTATTGGGTACATTTTACCCCTACACATTCACAAAAAAGTGTCAACAAAGTAAAAATGACAGGAGACAGTTTGGGACAAGTCCTTTATCAAAAAAAAATGTCCCACGATGTCCACCCATCTTCGATCACAGCGGTGACAGACCCGAGAAAACAAAATGGAAAAACTGCCTCGATGGGAGGCATTCCCACTGATGTAAGCAGGTGACCCCGCCCCCTCTGACATAACGTGATGTCACAAAGGTGCGGGGTCACCCGCTTATATCACCGGGTGGCCCGGCCCTCAGCTATATAACAGCTGCCAAAGCAAAAAGGCTGCAGTTGCCGGACACCTCCCATTGAGGCAGAGTTTTTCTCGTTTTTTTTTTCTCTGGTCATTGCTGTGAACGAAGATGAATGGACATTGCAGGATTTTTTTTTTATAAAGGAATTGTCCCAAACTGTCTACTGTCAGTTTTACTTTTTTGATACTTTTTTTGGTGAATGTGTAGAGGTACAATGTACCCGATACCCATTCACATAGAGGGGGCCAGGATCTGGGGGTCCCCTGTTAAAGGGGCTTCCAGATTTCGATAAGCCCCCCCACAGACCCCCACAACCACCAGGCAAGGGTTGTGGGGAAGAGGCCCTTGTCCCCATCAACATGGGGACAAGGTGTTTTGGGGTGACCCCAAAACACACTCCCCATGTTGAGGGCATGTGGCATGGTATAGTCCAGGAAGGGGGCACTCTCATGTCCCCCTTTTCCTGCGGCCTGACAGGTTTCGTGCTTTGATAAGGGTCTGGTATGGATTTTCAGGGGACCCCCACGTAATTTTTAAAAACATTTTGGCTTGGGGATCCCCTTAAAATCCATACCAGGCCCAAAGGGACTGGGGGGAACCCATGCCATTTTCTCAATGATTTGTATGTATATTGCCGGGACCCGACAATACATTACAGCCGCAAGCAGTTTTAAATGACATTTTTTCCTTTAGAAATGTCGTTTTGCTGGGGTACTGTTCTAAACATGGGAAAGATGCGCTACTTTACAGGCAGACTAAGGACAGCCCCAGGCACGATATTTAAAGGAATATTTTATTTTTATTGTTTAACTTTAAGCAATATTAAAATCACTGCTCCTGAAAAACTGCAGTTTTTAAAACTTTTTTTTACATAGATACATGTCCCCTGGGGCAGGACCCGGGTCCCCAAACACTTTTTATGGCAATAACATGCATACAAGCCTTTAAAATTAGCACTTTTGATTTTTCATGTTAGTGTTCCATAGACTTTAACGGTGTTCGCACAAATTTATTGCCTGTTCGCAAGTTGGGGGGGGGGGGGGTGTTCATTCCTACTCAGAACCCTGCCAAATATCTCCAAAAGGAAGGTACAAAAATGACGGTTTGCTTTAAGATGTGTAAACAAACACAATGAAGGCTAAGCTTATTTTGCAAAGTAGTATAATAGGTAATGCAAATAGTAGTGCAAAGTTATACAAATGGGCAAAATACAGTTTCCATTCAAAGATCAATTGTGATGGTTCCTGGTATTTGCTAGGGGTTACTTAACTGTACACAACCTCACTGATGTTTTCATTACCTTACTGTATAAACTTGACTCTAGAATGAATGCCTCTTTTAACAGAGTTTCAGGTAGACGTGCTAAACTGGAAATGTGTCATACCATTCTTAAAAGGGGAGGTTAGTAAATGTAAGAAATGGGGAGTTACTGTGGGCAGTCTATAGACATTTTACATATTGTTAACAAGCAGACATTTTGGAAAAATTCATCCCTAAATTTGAAAGAAGAAGCACTTCAGTTTCACTGTAATATTATTTCTGTTGCTGACATCCCCCTCCCAGCAGTGAGTTGACAACCTGCCACCTTTCTTATCTCTAATTTAAACACAGAAAAGGAAAAGGCAGAGCGCAGAGTGCTGTGACGTGACTTGAATGACTTCATTGCTTCTCCTGTGAACTTTGAGGATAAATTGCTTGACAGTACTTTCAGCTACAGAGGTCTGTGAAAGCATATTTTAATGCTTATTGACTGCTTGTTAGGAATATGTAAATATTTAAATGTCTAAAGCATGGTCACGTTTTTAACTTATCCTAAATCTGTAAGGATAAAAATATGGAAGATGGCATTGCTGAAAGCTCAAAGGCTGTTCAATTTGTCTTGACTACACAGGGACTGATTTGAAAAAAGCACATAGCACATCATTCTGCACTTTCATTCCAGGTCAACAACCTACTATTTGGTTAATCCAGGATGAAAATGACAATCCTGGAATCAAAACTGGAGTTGAAAATGGTAGCTCCAATATTTGCATCCTTGTATGTTCTCTTTAATCTAATCATAACTCCCTCTCAGCCATCCTGATATGCTAAGATGTTATTGGGAGTATGGTACCTGCACGTTTACACATTTTATGATTGAGTCCTTCCTGTTCTCATAGCCCTCTACCAGACCTGCTGCCTTTTTGCCCACTAATGTGTGGTTCATCGGGTATGTTATACTGTATACGCTGTAAGTATCGTATTTATCAGCGAATAACACGGACCCCAAGTTTAGGAGGGAATTTAAAAGAAAAAACTTTTAGGAGGGAAGTTTAAAGGAAAAAAACTTACATTTAAATGCCCATTAATGCAGCCTTGTCAGTGTCATTTGCAGCCTTCCATTGCAGCCTTGTCAGTCATTTACAGCCTTCCATTGCAGCCTTGTCTGTCATTTGCAGCCTTCCTTGTCATTTGCAGCCTTTCATGTCATTTGCAGCCCTGTCAGTGTCTTTTTTCTTTTAAAAATGGCACCGGCGAGATACAGAGCGGATGTCCTGTGTATCTCGGTGGTGCTCGGTAGTTCTCGGAGGCTTTCGGGTATTTACGGCCGTTCTCGGCTATCTTCGGCCGCACTAACGGCCGCAGCTAACCAAAAGCCGCCGAGGATGGCCGAAGATAGCCGAGAACGGCCGAAGATACCTGAAAGACGCCGAGAATGGCAGAAGAGGTTACAAACGATGGGGGATCGGCGTATAACACGCACCCACGATTTTCCCCTCATTTTAAGGGGAAAAAAGTGTGTGTTATACGCCGATAAATACGGTAATAACAACTTTTGTTGCTCAGCCTAACCTGACCAAAGCAGCTCTGCAGCTTTCTGCAAACTCTTATCTTGCATATTTGTATATGGAACCCATTTTCATGTACACTACACCAATTAACATCCTGACCTGAATGAACTGATCAGCAGGCATTACTCTTACAACTCTGAAGATCGTCCCCCATCTTGATGATTATTTCTGCTGACAAAAGCTCTCTGTAAGTAGAACTTCACTTTTTTACATTATGCAATAGTCGGTAGGCCTTCTGCAACAGTAAGTGAAGGCCACAGCATTTGTTGGGAAGCTCAAAGTGAAGAACCTGTATTTTGAGTTTTTGGTGGTACTTTTAGTTACTCTTGACTCAAACACGGTATATATATTTTTAATACAATAATTGTTTCTTTGCAACAAGCATTTTATCATGTGTCCAATGTTAAACTATATAGCAAAATAAGTATAAGGTGTGTGGATGGTAAACCATTTATGGTCAAAACGATTTTGGTCCTTCTGATTGATCACAAAGAAAATCTGTATGGCTGCACTCCTTAGATCCATAAAATGATCATCATTAGGGTTTAGAGTAAGCGCTAAATGCAGTGTGAAATGTGTCAACCCATCTCTCTCTCTCTCCACCAAGTTGAGTTGCTTCTATGGACTGATGTGTAAAATTATTGTTTTAGGGATTTTAGGGATTTTAGGGATTTTAGGAGTGCAGCCATCCAGCTTTTCTCTGTATACAGTTGGTACAGTTATGATATGGGTTAACAAACTTAGAGTCTTATGATGTGAGCCAACATGAAGCACCATCCTGTTTGTTCACTTTCTACTGTGGTCCTTCTGTTGCAGTTATTTTTACAAGCCACGCTGAACTGTGAGCTAAGCAATTGAATAAAATGTATTAATGACTCCCAACAATAATCACACAGTGGACACTTTATTAAGTACACAACACCGTTTAAACAAACAGTTAAATATCAATTCACATGACTTCAACTCAATATTAATGGCATGTGAATAAAATTAAAAGGAGTCAGATGTTTCTTAAACATCAATTTGATGATATAATCATAATATAAGTGACCTTGACTTGGGAATAATTGTTGGTGGAGACATGCTGGTTACAGCATTTATGAAACTGATAACCCCCTGGGATATTAATATACTACACTCTCTACAAATACAGAAAGCTGTGCCAAAGACAAAAATCATTGGAGTGGCAGTACTGTCGGTGAAAACACATTGTTGAAAGAATGGGCCCCAGATCATGTCAACAGGGAGTCCTCTACTTCGCTAAGCACCATTCTTCATAACACTATGTGCAAAAGGGCACACAACGCATTGACTCTTCATCAAAAAGGGTTATAGCAGCATAAGAGCACACTGGGCTCTACATCTATCAGCTATGAGCAATAACAGCAAACTTGTATGATTAGGGCAAAAATGTAGACAATTTTCAATTTCTGCTGCAAGATGTGGGGTGGGGAGCTTTCAATTTCTGATAGGTTTATGTCGATGTGTTGATGTCTGTGCCCCTTCTGGGGATATTTTGCCTCATCTGGTGTCCCAGAAACATGACACGAAGTGAGTAGAAATCTTCCCAAAGTTTGACAGTTCTTGCCAGAACAGGTGTCACCATTGATTATTTATTATTATTAAAACCTGCCATCCCTCTTCTCTACATTTGGAATCTAATGCCGGGTTCAGGACTACCAACATGTCTGCTGCTGGTTGACCAAGGGGATGTTCCTGCAATGCCCAAGCATAACATGAACCTCTCAGCAGAGACAAAGTGCACTACATTCTGTAGTCCATAGGAGATTCTGGAACTGGACTTTCTTCTGCAACATTGCAACTCACACTGTCGTGTGGTCTGGTGCTCTGCATTTGGGAAAATAGATTAGGTGCTATTTTTTAGGTTATAAAGGGGCCCTTAGGGTGAATGACCCCAGAAAGCACTAAGCAGTTATACAAATGCACAGCAGCACATTACAATGCACATATTGTAAGTTGTGGTGCATTATGTTGCATTTCTGCCCACTCATTTTCCAGAACAACATATTAGAAACAGGAGCTTCTCCCACCTCACCAGGACAGGAAACATGTCACCAGGTTAGAAGTCAGCTTTCTCTCTGTTGTGGTGCCCAACAAGTGCTAGGATGAAAGGATATTCACACCTGTGTAGGGCTACTTCCTTGAGGCCCGCCTTTGGCATTATGGATGCATGTCCACCCAGCATGTGCTGATGGCCCCCTGGGAGAGTACTGGTGTAGAATGTACCCAAGTTAGACTGCAAGCCCTCTAAGCTGGAACACCCAGGGGCACTTCCAGGGGGCCATGACATAATTTCTAGGCTCTGGAACTTGTAGTTAGGAGTTCTTTGCAGTGCAGGTGGAAGGGAAGAGGCCTGATAGTGTCCTTTTTCTGTCTCTGCCCAGCTGTGGTGCAAGGACACAGGTGGAGGAGCAAGTGCTGCAGAGGAAGAAGAGAAAATCAATGCTCTTGCACTGCTTTTGTAGTAGGATTTAAACAGAATGTGCCTGTTTTGGTACTCCTGTAAGAACAATGCTGAGGGTTTTACTCTAATGTTTTGTAGTAAAAAAAGCCTCTGGGAAAGTTTCACCTTGTTTTTAACCTCAAACCCCTAAATAGCTCTATAAGACACAAGAAATTTTAGATGTACAATATTATTAGTCGATTTTACAGACCAAATGCTTCATGGCTGGTTTTGATCTAAGATACAGTGGTGTGAAAAAGTGTTTGCCCCCTTCCTCATTTCCTGTTCCTTTGCATGTTTGTCACACTTAAGTGTTTTTCGGAACATCAAACCAATTTAAACAATAGTCAAGGACAACACAAGTAAACACAAAATGCAATTTGTAAATGAAGGTGTTTATTATTAAAGGTGAAAATAAATCCAAACCATCATGGCCCTGTGTGAAAAAGTGATTGCCCCCCTTGTTAAAACATACTATAACTGTGGTTGTCCACACCTGATTTCAATTTCTCTAGCCACACCCAGGCCTGATTATTGCCACACCTTTTCACAATCAAGGCATCACTTAAATAGGAGCTGCTTGACACAGTAAGGTCCACCAGAAGATCCTTAAAAGCTACACATCATGCCGAGACCCAAAGAAATTCAGGAACAATTGAGAAAGAAAGTAATTGAGATCTATCAGTCTGGAAAGGGTTATAAAGCCATTTCCAAAGCTTTGGGAATACAGTGAACCACAGTGAGAGCCATTATCCACAAATGGCGAAGACATGGAACAGTGGTGAACCTTCCCAGGAGTGGCCGGCCGCCCAAAATTACCCCAAGAGCGCAGCGACGACTCATCCAAGAGGTCACAAAAGACCCCACAACAACGTCCAAGGAACTGCAGGCCTCACTTGCCTCAGTTAAGGTCAGCGTTCATGCCTCCACCATCAGGACAAGACTGGGCAAAAATGGCCTGCATGGCAGAGTTCCAAGGAGAAAACCTCTGCTGAGCAAAAAGAACATCAAAGCTCGTCTCAATTTCTCCACAACACATCTTGATGATCCCCAAGACTTTTGGGACAACATTCTGTGGACCGATGAGACAAAAGTGGAACTCTTTGGAAGGTGTGTGTCCAAGTATATCTGGCATAGAAGGAACACTGCATTTCAGAAAAAGAACATTATACCAACAGTAAAATATGGTGGTGGTAGTGTGATGGTCTGGGGCTGTTTTGCTGCTTCAGGACCTGGAAGACTTGCCGTGATAAAAGGAACTATGAATTCTGCTGTCTACCAAGAGATCCTGAAGGAGAATGTCCGACCATCTGTTCGTGTACTCAAGCTGAAACGAACTTGGGTTCTGCAGCAGGACAATGATCCTAAACACACCAGCAAGTCCACCACCGAATGGCTGAAGAAAAACAAAATGAAGACTTTGGAGTGGCCTAGCCAAAGTCCTGACCTGAATCCTATTGAGATGTTGTGGTATGACCTTAAAAAGGCCGTTCATGCTCGAAAACCCTCTAATGTAACTGAATTAGGACAATTCTGCAAAGATGAGTGGGCCAAAATTCCTCCAGGACGCTGTAAAAGCCTCATTGCACGTTATCGCAAACGCTTGGTTGCAGTTGTTGCTGCTAAGGGTGGCCCAACCAGTTATTAGGTTTAGGGGGCAATCACTTTTTCACACAGGGCCATGATGGTTTGGATTTTTTTTCACCTTTAATAATAAACACCTTCATTTACAAATTGCATTTTGTGTTTACTTGTGTTGTCCTTGACTATTGTTTAAATTGGTTTGATGTTCCGAAACACTTAAGTGTGACAAACATGCAAAGGAACAGGAAATGAGGAAGGGGGCAAACACTTTTTCAGACCACTGTATGTCTATCGTCATATTGAGTCAATCATTCATGAGTTTGTGTAAAGCAGAATTAGTAATCAAAGGTCCTAATAGTGGTACGCAGTAGTATCTTGAGTTTCAAGTAGACAGTAGACAGTAAGCTGTGTGGTTTCAGGAGTAAGAAGGCATGCTTCAGTGATTTCCTATGTGGAGTATCTCGTCAAAAATTACATTTTTGTTGCAAGGGTTGCCTAAAATCTGATTTGTATCTTAGTGTAGACTTTTGGGAAAATCAGTGAACCAATCACACAAGCAGGAAATTATATTTCTAGGGGTGTTCTGTACACATTCTGTGTACAGAACCCCTCCAGGTAGCTATATTGTATTGCATTTTAAAGAAAATTACAGAGGTGCAGATTGAAAAGGAAAGGTACATTTTCCATTACAATATGACATGTGTCTCAATTGTATACTCTATATTTTTTTTTTCTTTATTTGCAAATGTTTTTTTCCACGAAAGTTGAGTTACCCTTAAAATAAATCTTGTGTCTGGGTACATGCTGTGAACTGATGGCATAGAAACAATCTGACCTATTTTCCTTGTCCTCTGTTCCCTTACAGTTCAAGGTGGTAGCGGACGGAATATTGACTTACAACTGCGTCATGATTGTTGAAATGGTTCTTAGTGTTTCTTGGTGAGCAATCTTTTTTTTTTTGGGGGGGGGGGGATATATTTTTACCAATAAACAATCCAGTCTCAGCAAAGCCTCTGGGCACAGGGTCCCAAAAAAAGAAAAAGGTATGACCAAGTTTATTTTTCACAAAGTAGGTTCCCCTGCCCCTAAACAAGACCCTTTTTTGCAATTCATAACATTAAATGACATTTTCCAAACTGACCTAATTTCTTGCAGCAGCATCTTTGTAACTGACACAATAGCTGCTCTTTACCCCCCTTTATAGCGAGGGTGTTTTCGATTATTGGCCCTTCTTAGCCCCCCTGGCCATGGTTTAAATGCCATGCAAAGCATTATGTTTTAAAAAAATGTTTCAGTGAATTTGCAGCAAAAATATACAAGAAATGCAAATTTAAACTATTGGGATTTACTGAGAAACCAAGGACTTCACCGCTGTATACAAAATGAAAGACGTTTCTTTTATATGAAAAGGTTTGACTAGTAATTTCTATAGTTAGCTTGGTGGAGTGTGTAAAATTAGCAATTTATATAAATACAGCAAGCAAAAATACATATTTTAAATTAAATTTCTTAGTACAGAAGTGTATATAGTAGCAGCTGGTGCAACATTCAACAATGTGACAAAGCAAAAACTTGGACAGCCTTTAGGTGCAATGAAACAGTATTTAGTAAATCTTCAAAATTACATTTTTACTTCAGCAGCTACTGTTAGTAAAGTGAGGCTTTTCTTTTTATAAATGTATGTTAAATTGCTAGTGTATTTTATGACTATTAAAGTAGTCATTTTTTCTATCTATAATGTAATCCTTTTCATGTCTTCTAACCTTTTTACAAATATTCACAGTCAACATGGTAATCACAAAGTACTAATGATCTTTATAGGTAATGAACAAGGTGTTGATCCAGATATGTAATTTAATTTTGATAGTAAACTAGTAGAACATTAAAGCGGAACTTCAGTCATTTTTTCATCTTTCCATCTATTAAACCTTCTGCCCTTGTTGTTTTAACTTTGGATAGTAAAACATTTTTTTTCTTCCAGTAAATACCTTATACAGCCCACTTCCTGTTTCTGGTCTGGTAAAAAGCCTAGGCTTATGACATCATGCACAGCTCTCTCTCTCAGTCTCAGTCTCTCTCTCTCAGTCTCAGTCTTTTTCAGATCCTCAGAGTTCTTTGCCATGAGGTGCCATGTTGAACTTTCAGTGACCAGTATGAGAGAGTGAGAGAAAAAACATAAAATTTAGCACACCTGCTCCTCATTCACACCTAAGGCCTTATAACACCAAGGAGTCACATGACATCGGGAAGGGAAAATGGCTAATTGGGCCCAATGTGGACACTTTCACTTAAGGGTGTGCTCACTTTTGTTGCCAGACAAAAGTTAATTAGACATTAATGACTGTGTGTTGAGTTATTTTGAGGGGACAGCAAATTTACACTGTTATACAAGCTGTACACTCACTACTTTACATTGTAGCATTGTGATTTCTTCAGTGTTGTCACATGAAAAGATAGAATAAAATATTTATAAAAATGTGAGGGGTGTAATCACTTTAGTGAGATGCTGTAATACAAAGGAAAAGAGCCCTGCATAGGGAAAGTATGTTTTTATATATATAAAAAAAAAACAACATATGGCAAGTACCACACTTACATTGAGAGAAACTTTCACCAGCCTGTAAGAAAGTTGGAAGACATTCTTATCCAAGATGGTGACCGTGAACATCCTGTTCTAGATGTGACATCAGCCCCACATGTATATAATAATAAAAAACATGATCCACATAACTCTGTATACTGACACCACAATGTAAATATTCTAGTGATATACACAAATGTGAACACACAAACTCATAAACAAATGTGAATATCCCAGTGATATACACAAATGTGAACACACAAACTAGTAAACAAATAATAAATTATCCAAGAGTATTACTGTGATTTTCCACCATCAAATCACTCTTGTGTTACTTCCAGTAAGACTCTACACAATTTTTATGGCCACACCCTCCCCTTGCTGATATGACCTTTTAAAAAATGAAAGGTCTATCAGGCTTATCCTTTTTATAGCCAGGGCTTGACTGTATCCTCTCCAGTGGATGGAAGCTTTTCTCACTCCAGGAAATCATTCCATGCTCAAAGACAAAGGGAATTAAACATAGTGCTGTCTGTAAAGCAATGTTTTAATAAAAAAAGTAGATACGTTCACTTGTAGAATAACATAGAAAAGCTTTCAGTCACGAAGAGGGCACAGGGCAGAGCTGCATCAACTCCTGCTTGAGCTCCACTATATTCTGATCTCCTCTGGTTAACAGGAAACAGCACAAGACTCTTCTCACAAAGAATGATCTCTAGGCTCCATCCAACATGTTAAGTCAATTGTTATGTCATCAGGGGTTGATTATTTTTTGTCTCAACAAAAGTGGAGTTACTCTCTAATTGCTGAAGTCCTTTCATCACCATTTACTTTTTGGGAGTCATGAATATATCTCCCTCAAAAATGTCTTTGTTAGTTTCTTCATTAGTTTCTTCATTTGTTTCCTCAAACTCACAATAAATGTCACCCAGAAGGGATATTTTGTGGATTGTAGCATACAAAATTCCATCCTAGTGATGACTGCTATCTATCAAAATGGTGATTGGATAACTATTCTGCCTGAGTAAATCCCTCACAATATAGTATAGAACGTTCCCATAAAATGCGACATGAAAATCCGTATCAAATAGCAGCTTTATTAAGTTTCAAGAGAAATCGAAAAACAAGAGACCTTTATGCTAACTGAATAATATCTTTAATATTTTGCTTACCATTTTAATTCCTTGCTAGAATTCAGAAATCATGATTATTTTCATCATCATCATCTAATTTTTCAGCATTAAAAATAAATAAATAAATAAATAGAAGCTAGCTCAGAGTGGCTTTGTAACTGATGATAAAAGTTTTATAAAATACGTAAACTTATTACAGAAAGTAAAACTCCAATACAACATTAAGCATTGCAATTGAATCCCTAGTGGTTATTGATCCAGGTACAGAGTGTTCTCAGAGCATAAATAGCTTCACAGGAGTCAATTTCAAGGCCGTGTATTATCACATCATGCCCTCTTTTCTTAACGTGTCAGTTACTCAATTCATAATGTTATAGGAGGCAAAGTTAAATCAGATTTTCTGGTCTCTTCTTCTACAATGACTCCATTCCTATTTGTTTTCAGAGTGGCTTATGAAACATAGCCGATGCCAGCGAAAGCAAGATTGATGGCTTTTCAGATGATGGTGCAAATGCAATTTGTGAAGGTCTTTGAGAACAATACCTTCATATTGATCCCTAACCTACGTTCACTTTATTCCATATTAAAGACGAGGTACCGGGCTGTTTGATAAAGAGGAGATAAAAAAATGGTCAAACAAAGGAGTGAATGATGAAAAAGACTCAGTTTGAAGCTCAGCCAAAGACCAACTTTGAATGTAACAAAAGCTGACATTTAGGATTTAGATGCTACATGTCCTTCCAACTTAACAAAGGAGCAAATTACACTTTACCTATTGATCAAATTTAATTTGGGTTAACAAAAGGCCTTGTGAAATACTTTATAAAATCAAGTGAGAATAGCACAGATTGCATGTTTTTTCCTATTTTATTAATGTGATCCTGTCAGGGAAAAGTAACAGGTAACAGGTAAGCGCTAACCAATGTTTGTACTTACAGTCTGCTACCTCTTCACTACCCTATTCCCCCAATTGAGAAACAAAAAAAAAAACTCTGTAGCTCTTGCCGTAGGGAAATATATAACTTTTCTTCCGTTACCCACAATGCAGTGTTGGGTCTTTGAGCAACCAATAGCTAGGCCCAAGTGATATCACATTGGGTTGGGAGGAGGGTCATTGGTGCTTGCTTAAGTCCAGGCCAAGTTTCAAATCTGAACATACACAGCAATTTTTAGTGAACTCTGGATGGCAAAGAGAGTTGGGAGAATAGGTGGAAGGTAAGACAAGCAATTGGTGATACCTGCTATCTAGCAAACCTGTTTTCAGTAAAGTACAGAGTTATGTACTTTGTGGTTACACATTGGGGTTAATTTAATACATTCATAAAAAATTTGAGAACAGCTCATTCCCCTCAGTGACCAAATTAATTTCATATTTTGTTATTATTTAAAATAAAAGGGGACAGGCCAAGAGATCAGGAAACTGGAGAATCAGCGTAGTGGAACAGCAAGCAGGATCAGGAACCAGAAGGGACGTCAGACAAGCAAGTCTTCAACAGGTACACAGGAGAGAGTCTCTGGATGTGTTGGCAAAGACAGAGTGGATCTGGACTAAACAGCTTAAGTAACATGCAGGACTGACAAACAGGATATCATCATCAGGTGAGTCACTGTGGAAAAGATTGGAGCTGGCAATTAACCGACAGCTGAGCAGCCTGCTCTGAGAAGGAAGGGCTGAGCCCAGCCCTGACAGTACGCCCTACTCAACGACCCCTCCCCCTCGGAGGACCACCGGGTTTGAGGGGAAAATGTCTATGGAAAGCACGAATGAGGATGAGGGCATGTACGTCCAAGGATGAGACCCAAGAACGTTCCTCCGGACCGTACTCTTTCCAATGCACCAGGTACTGTATGTGCCCACGGAACCTACGGGAGTCAACAATGGACTGTACTTCATACTCCTCATTGTTTCTCAACTTGTACTGGGTGAGGACGTGGCACAGAGGTGGTAAAGCGGTTGCAGACCAAAGGTTTTAATATGGAGACAGGGAATACGGAATACAATTTGTACCTATCATTGGCATGTCGCAAAGTCTCCTGGACTTGTGCCCAAGTGGAATGAAGGCCATAGAGATACTCCTATAACACAGGGATGCTCTGTGGAACAAATGAGTCAGGCAACATGGAAGGTTGGAAACCATAGTTTGCCATAAACGTGGACAATCGGTAAGCAGAATTCAAGGGACTATTGTGAGCAAACTCCACCCAAGGTAAGAGGTCTGACCAGTTGTTATGATGGTCAGAAATATAGCAACGTAGAAACTGCTCCAAGGACTGGTTAGGTCGTTCTACGCCCCCCGTTAGACTGTGGGCGATACACAGAGGAGAAAGAAAGCTGAATTTCCAACTGTGCACAAAAGGCTCGCCAGAACCGGGACACAAACTTACTACCCCTGTCCGAGACAATCACCTTCGGTAGCCCATGTAAGTGAAAGATCTCCCGAGCAAAAGTGGGCAACTTCTTAAGTGTAATACAATAAGACATCTTCGAGAACCGATCAACCACCATAGGGATAACTGTGTTGCCCTGAGAGTTGGGTAACTCCACAATGAAATCCATGGACAGGTCGGTCCAGGGCCTCTCTCCATTGGGGAAGGGGTTGTAGGAGGCCCACTGGAAGGTGTCATGGTGTCTTACTCTGAGCACACATGGAGCAAGCAGCTACGGAGGCGGTTACATCAGCACGTAGACTAGGCCACCAGAATTGTTGGGAAATGGCCCAAAAGAGTTGATTCTTCCCAGGGTGGCCAGCAGCCTTGGGAGAATGGTAAGTTTGGAGCATTGCAGTACAGAGACTCTCAGGGATAAAGCAGTGGTCACAAGGTTTTTCAGGAGGAGCATGGAGCTGAGTGGCAAGAATTTTGACACCCAAAGGAGAAGTGAGACTGGTGTGAACTGTAGCCAGAATACGATCAGGAGGAATCACAGGAACAGGAACCGATTCCATCTTGGAAGTGGAGGAAAATTGTTGTGAAAAAAGCGTCAGCCCTTACATTCTTAGTACCGGGTAAGAATGAGACAATGTAATTGAAACTTGATAAGAATAGAGCCCACCACGCCCTTCTGGGAGAGAGGCATTTAGATCAGACAAGAATGTGAGATTCTTATTGTCGGTAAGTATGAGAACCGGCACAGTGGTACTTTTGAGGAGATGCCTCCATTCTTTAAGGGCTAAAATGATTGCTGACAACTCTCTGTCTTCAATCTCGTAATTGCATTCCGCAGGTGATAATTTCTTGGAAAATTAGGCTGAGCCCAGCCCTGACAGTACCCCCTCCTCAACGACCCCCCCCCCTCAGAGGACCACCAGGTTTCAGGGGAAAATGTCTATGGAAAGCACGGAGGAGGACAGGGGCATGTACGTCTGAGGATGAGACCCAAGAGCGTTCTTCTGGACTGTACCCTTTCCAATGCACCAGGTACTGTATGCGCCCACGGAACCTACGGGAGTCAACAATGGACTGTAGTTCATACTCCTCATGGTTCTAAATTTGTACTGGGTGAGGACGTGGCACCGAGGTGGTAAAGCGGTTGAAGACCAAAGGTTTTAATAAATGGACATGGAATACATTTGAGATACGCATATTAGAAGGAAGGTCTAAAGCGTAAGCCACTGGGTTAATCCTGCGGAAAATACGGAAAGGCCCAATAAACCGAGGTGCCAACTTCAGTGAGAGAACACAGAGTCAGAGGTTACGAGATGACAGCCAGACCCTGTCCACAACCTGGTAGGAAGGCACAGGAAGGCTTCTACGGTCAGCATGGAGTATGTACCTATCATTGGCATGTCGCAAAGCCTCCTGGACTTGTGCCAAAGTGGAACGAAGATCACAGAGATGCTCCTCAAAATGCAGGGATTCTCTGCGGAACAAATGAGTCAGGCAACATGGAAGGTTGGAAACCATAGTTTGCCATAAACGTGGACAATCGGTAAGCAGAATTCAAGGGACTATTGTGAGCAAACTCCACCCAAGGTAAGAGGTCTGACCAGTTGTTATGATGGTCAGAAATATAGCAACGTAGAAACTGCTCCAAGGACTGGTTAGGTCGTTCTACGCCCCCCGTTAGACTGTGGGCGATACACAGAGGAGAAAGAAAGCTGAATTCCCAACTGTGCACAAAAGGCTCACCAGAACCGGGACACAAACTAACTACCCCTGTCTGAGATGATCACCTTGGGTAGCCCATGTAAGCAAAAGATTTCCTGAACAAAAATGGAAGCCAGTTCCTTAGAAGTGGGCAACTTCTTAAGTGTAATACAATGAGACATCTTCGAGAACCGATCAACCACCATAGGGATAACTGTAATGCCCTTTAGAGTTGGGTAACTCCATAATGAAATCCATGGACCAGTGGGTCCAAGGCCTCTCTCCATTGGATATGGGTTGTAGGAGGCCCACTGGAAGGTGTCATGGTGTCTTATTCTGAGCACATACGGAACAAGCAGCTATGGAGGCGGTTACATCAGCACGTAGACTAGGCCACCAGAATTGTTGGGAAATTGCCCAAAATAGTTGATTCTTCCCAGGGTGGCCAGCAGCATTGGGAGAATGGTAAGTCTGGAGCACGGCAATACAGAGACTCTCAGGTACAAAGCAGCGGTCACAAGCTTTCTCAGGAGGAGCATGGACCTGAGCAGCAAGAATTTTGACACCCAAAGGAGAAGTGAGACTAGTGCGACCTGTAGCCAGAATGCGATCAGGAGGAATCACAGGAACAGGAACCGATTCCATCTTGGAATTGGAGAAAAATTGTCACGACAAAGCGCCAGCCCTTACATTCTTCGTACCAGTTAAGAGTGAGACAATGTAATTGAAACTTGACAAGAAAAGAGCCCACCATGCCCTTCTGGGAGAGAGGCGTTTTGCCTCAGACAAGAATGTGAGATTCTTATGGTCGGTAAGAATGAGAACTGGCACAGTGGTACCTTTGAAGAGATGACTCCATTCTTTAAGGGCTAAAATGATTGCTAATAACTCTCTGTCCCCAATCTCGTAATTGCATTCCGCAGGTGACAATTTCTTGGAAAAGTAGCCACAAGGATGCATAGCGCTCTCAGAGGTAGGACATTGAGACAGAAGGGTGCCAACACCAGTCTCAGAAGCATCAAACTCAAGCATAAAGGGTAATGTAGGATCAGGATGTGCCAACACAGGAGCAGAAACAAAGACAGCCTTAATGGACTCCGGAGACCAACTCTGTGGGTTACCGTCCTTTCTGGTCATATCAGTCAGGGGCTTGACCAGGGATGAGAAGTTACGAATAAACTTTCAATAATAATTGGCAAAGCCAAGAAAACTTTGCAGAGGATGTATACCCATGGGTCAGGGCCACTGTAGGAAGTGCTACTGCTGAAAGTCTCTCTGGGTCCATCAAAAATCCGGCAGTGGAAATTACATAACCCAGGAATTTAACCTGTTCATGATGGAACTCTCACTTCTCCAATTATCGTTGAGATAAACCACCACACATAGCTGCAACAAATCTCGGAGGACATTGTTGATAAATTCCTGGAAAACTGGCAGAGCATTGCAAAGGCCAAATGGCATTACGAGGTACTCATAATGACCTGTTCTGGTATTAAATGCAGTTTTCCCGTCGTCGTCCAGCTTGATCCTCGCGAGATTGTATGCTCCTCTCAAATCCAGCTTTGTGCCTCCCTTGAGGCTGTCAAATAACACCATAATCAATGGAATTGGATAAGCATTCTTAATCGAGAAACGATTGAGACCCCTATAATGAATACAAAGTCTCAGTTTACCACTCTTCTTCTTCACAAAGAAGAAACCAGCACCAGCAGGAGACAAGGACTTGCGGATGAATCCTCAAGAAAGTGCGTCTGCAACGTGGCCTTATCCTCCAAGACCAACAAAGGGTAAACCCGGCATGAGGGGGTATGGCACCAGGTTGAAATTCAATTGTGCAATTATATGACTGGTATGGAGGCAAACTGCCGGCTTGACTTTTGTCAAAGACATCACTAAAATTGTGGTACTCCTCCTGCAGGGAGGAGAGTGAAGAGGTGCATAGGGCCACATTCTGGAAACATGTCTTGCTGCAATGTGGTGACCAGGAGAGAACCTCAGCACAAAGCCAATCAAAAGAGGGGTTGTGCCTCTGTAACCAAGGATAACCAATGACCAGTAGACACTGAGGTGAGGAAATAACTTGGAATTGGATTATCTCATGGTGAAGAGCCCCTAAGGCCATGGACAATGAAACAGTCTCATGAGTCACATGGAGAGGTTGTAAATGTCTCCCGTCAAGAGCCTCAATGGCAAGTGGAGTGGCACGAAACTTCAGCTGAATCGATTGCTTAGATACAAAGGCAGCATCAATGAACAGGCCTGCAGACCCAGAGTCGATTAGATCATGTATCTTGATGGACGACTCAAGACCAAGAAAGGATAACCAGGACCAGAGGCTTATCCCTCTGGATAACTGGGGATGAAACAATGCCACTTAAGGTCTGTCCGCTACAGGACCTCAAGGTTCGGATGTTCCCTAGACGGGTAGGACAAGACTTAAAGAGGGACCTGCCTAGCCACAATAAAGGCACAATCTCTCTCTCCTCCTAAAGGTTCTCTCATCCGCAGAGAGACGTATGAAGCCCAAGTTTATGGGTTCATCTTCACTGACCAACTCGGTACCAGGAGGAATAGGAGGTGAGGGAGGCAAGGGTGTGACTGCAAAGCTCAGAGACAAATGTACAGGAGGCTTCCGCAAGCGCTCCTTAAAAGAGAGTCTTTCTCTGAGTCTGGAGTCAATGAGGATGGCAAACGTGATCAAGATCAACTTCTCCAGCTCAGTGGGTATATCTTGGGCTGCTATCTCATCTTTGATGGTATCCGAGAGACCATGAGAAAAAGCAGCCACAAGGGTCTCATTGTTCCATGCAACCTCTGCTGCCCAAGTACGGAATTCAATGGCATAATCAGCAACAGTTCTCATACTCTGTTTGATGGACATGAGGCACTTGGCAGCAGAAGCGGAACATGCGGGAATGTCAAATACCCTTTTAAAGGAAGCCACAAACTCAGGGTAACTCAGGACAACAGGTTTTTGTGTTTGCCATAGAGGGTTTGCCCAGACTCTCTCAGAAAGCAAGGATATCACAAAACCTACTTTGCTTCTGTCCATGGGAAATGCCTGGGGCAGCATCTCAAAGTATATCTCAACCTTATTGAGAAACCCTCTGCATTGAACTGAATCACCCCTAATTCGCTGGGGAAGCAGAGCGGAACCAGACATACCTCTGATAGAGGTAATACTTGAGGCAGGTGCCTGCACAGAGACTGGAGCAGCAGCAGGGACAGCCTGCAACACAGGTTGTACTGGAGCAGCCACAGTAGGAGATTCCAGGTGAGCTGTGCAATTCAGGAGCGTCTGTAACGCTAAGAAAAACTGATCCATATGATGATCCTGCTCATCCAACCTGGAAAAAATATTACCAACAAATGGATTGACTGCATCTTCTGAATTCATGGCCTTCGCCTATTGTCAGAAACCATGAATCAGACCGAGACAGAAGTGCAGTTAAAATCACACTTGTTTAACCACCATTTTTTGCGATACGATACTGCGTTGTTTTAATTGACAATTGCGCAGTGGATGCTGGACCCAAACAAAATTTTTTACCACAAATAGAGCTTTATTTTGGTGGTATTTGGTCACCTCTGGGGTTTTTATTTTTTGCGCTATAAACAAAAGAAGAGTGACAATTTTGAAAAACACACAATGTGGTTTATTTACTAAAGGCAAATCCACTTTGCACTACAAGTGCACTTGGAAGTGCAATTGCTATAGATCTGAGGGGGACATGAAAGGAAAATTAAAAAAAACAGCATTTTTGCTTGCACATTATTGGATGATACAATCAGCAGAGCTTCCCCTCATTTCAGATTTTCCCCTCAGATCTACAGCCACTGCACTTCCAAATGCCCTTCCAAGTGCACTTGTGGTAAAAAGTGGATTTGCCTTTAGTAAATGACCCCCAATATAGTTAACTTTTTGCTATAATAAATATCCCAATTTAAAAAAAAAAAGAAATAAATAAATTTTTCCTAGGTTTAGGCCGATATGTATTCTTCTACATATTTTTGGTAAACAATAGATAGATTTATGGCATTTTTATTATTATTATTTTTTTTACCAGTAATGGTGGCAATCTGCAATTTTTAGCAGTACTGTGATATTGCGGTAGACAAATTGGACACTTTTGACACATTTTTGGGACCAGTGACATGTATACACCGATCAGTGCTTTAAAAATGCTCTGATTACTGTATAAATGTCACTGGCAGAGAAGGGGTTAACACTAGGGGGCGATCAAGGGGTTAACTGTGTTCCCTAGGGGTGTTCTAACTGTGGGGGGGGGTGGGACTGACTAGGGGAGGAGACCGATCGGTGTTCATACTTAGTATGAACACACGCTCTGTCTCTTCTTCCCTGACAGAACCGGGATTTGTGACACACACGGATCCTGTTTCTCGCTCTGTTACGAGTGATCGCCGGTGCCTGGCAATCATTGCGCCCACCGGGCACTCACATCGGCTCCGAGGACACGCTGCGGGCGCGCGCTCCTCCTACAGCATCCTAAAGGGCCAACTTACAGCTATGACGGAGCCCAGGGGAGCCATCCTGCCGCAATATAACTGTGTCGGCTGGTCGGAAACCGGTTAATGATAATAATGGTAAAAGGTAAACAGAGCAACGTAGTCAAATCATAGCCAGAGTTTGGTAACCGGAACGGATAGTCAGACAAGCCAGAACGTCAGGGAGCCAGAGATCAACATATTTCAGGACATGCCAGGAAATCAGGAAACTGGAGAATCAGCGTTGTGGAACAGCAAGCAGGATCAGGAACAGAAAGGGACGTCAGCCACGCAAGTCTTTAACAGGTACACAGGAGAGGGTCTCTGGATGTGTTGACCAAGGCGAAGGCAGAGAGGATCTGGACTGAACAACTTAAGTAACCAGCAGGACTGACAAACAGGATATCATCATCAGGTGAGTCACTGTGGAAATGATTGGAGCTGGCAATTAACTGACAGCTGAGCAGCCTGCTCTGAGAAGGAAGGGCTCAGCCTAGCCCTGACACGGCTTCTGTCAAATGAGCATGCTGAAAACCAGCCATGATCGGCATTCAATTAGGACTTGCAGCCAATGACTGCAAGCACTGACTGGTGTGTTCTGGCGAGGGGGTATTCCTCCTATCAGATATCAGAACACAATAGCACAGAGGGGAGCTTGCTGTACTAATATTGCATATAGTGACCTCCTCAGTTTTTTTTTTTCGTTCAGCCTGCTGAGTTGAACAAAGAAACTTATTATGTGTACCAGGCATTACTTCAATGAACTCTAACTTTAATGAATCAGCTCTATTGTATTTTTCAGACAGGGAACATCATGATTTACTCGGTATGCAAAAAAAAAATGTAACCGTGTTTTATCAGGTAATTATCTAAAAAAAAAAAAAAAGTAGATGCAGAATATGGTTTAAGTAAACCAGTAACAGATTTGGACTGAACGTCATACGTTAACCTGGGCCCCCTGGAAATAATTTACGTCCACCTCCTGCTACAAGGAAATTATATCTCAAACCCCTTAGGACTGCCAGTTAACCACCTTCAATTGACTCTTTTACCTAATAGATGAATATTTTACCGTCTATGATTTATTTATTTATTAATTTTTGACCCTAAATGTCTAGTTTTAGTTATTCAAGAATGTGATGACATGCATGCCAACAACCCTTTCCACCCCACCACATTCCCCCCTCCTAACCCCTCCCCCCATCTCCCCTCTTCTTTTACACCTACTCCCTCCTTACCCCCATTCTGTTCCTTATCCCCTTAAACTTCATTATTGAATCCATTTTCTAGTTGGACAAGCTTCCTTATCGTGAATGGTTCAAATGTTCGTATAGTTGTATGTCTCTGCTTACTTTCAGTGGCTATTATCTGATACTTGATCTTACACAAGACTGTATGTACATAAGAACCAGTATACTTTGCCTTCAAGACTGTATAATTATTGTTGTTTGTACATCCCTCCCCTACTTTATTTCAATAAACAATTATTAAACAAAAAAAAAAAAAAAACTGATTTGGACTATGCAACTGAACATATAATAAACAAATAAAAGACTTCCAGTAATTAAGCATATCTCAAAATGACCAGTAAATACAGGAATTTAAGCAGCTGAAAATTCTTGACTTATTTTGTAAAAGTCAAGCTTGGGTCTGCCTATACTGCCCCTTGAACAACCCTATTGGACAGTGAGGCCCCATAATAATATAACACGTTAAAATATGTATGTTTCTAAAGTAGAAGGGGATTGGTTCAAGCTTAATTTTTTCAGGAATCTGCTCCCTATATCTATGGATTTACTGACATGTGGATTTCGATGAAGGTAACTTCTGCAACTGTCATTTTAAATCATATATCATATTTGCTGTGAACGATCGATCACTGATTGGCTCCCGCTGTGTCCAATCACAATGGGAGCGGCGCAGGCACGCCCTCTACACTGTGTGCACGAAATCACATACACGTATGTGATTTTGCACAGCTGGGCCACTCTGCCGCAGTATATGTATTGTGGGTGGTCCGGAAGCAGTTAAACCACCTGCGGATCACTCACAGTAACTATACTGCGAGCAGGTGACGGTGAAGACTCATCAACGTACTAACATGTCACTGAGACCATGTGCACTGGTGAGCCCCCCTAAGCCATGCACCGGCACAAACCCATGGTGATCTGTACCCGGGTGCTATGGGTGGCCTGGGTATCATGGGTAGCTATGATTGGTCATAGCGATCACATTGTTACAATTTCAACAAACTGTCATGAATGGCTTCCATTCATGACTGTTTTGTTTAGTATTGTGATGCTGTGATTGGCCCACAGTTATCACATTGTACCTGGGGCAATCACGGTTGCAGTACGTAAAACTATATATATAAATGTAATTTGTGTGCTTCAGCATAGTTCAAAAAGCAAATGATGACAGGTCTTGGAGTGGGAGCCTGGCGAGGAGAGCTCAGAGCGGGAGGCTGCAGTAGCGCTGAGGGTCCGTGGACCAGGAATTTGTCCATTCGGCGCCGCCACAAAGATAGAGAGAGGGGGGGACCGAGGTGCGCTCACTGCCGGCGGGCGTTGTGTGTCGGTTTTGTATAGGATTTGTCCCGGAGCCACCGTACAGGTAAGCCTATACTGTAATAAGGGAGTTACGTCATAGCAGCTCAGCCAATCAGACAACCGGAGCACGCCAAAACAGGAGGAAGGCCAGGTGAAGATGGAAGTCCTGTCAGTGCACCGCTGGAGGGCTTCATTCTAGGATAAGCATTTCAGAATGTGCTAGTATGCGATGCATACTAGCACATTATGTCATTGTCTTTCAGGTTTATTTTTTACTACCGCTTTAACAGACCAGTGCCTACAAGCCCTGCACTAATCTGCCCCACTGTGCATTTAATTAGCAGCATTTTCTTTGCTTTTTCTATCACAGCTAAGAATAATTCAATATGGCTGCTTAAAATGCATCCTTTTATACAAAGGGTTCTAGGTTTTCCAAACACCCACATATTGGCACTTTAAAGCTATCTGATCAAAGTTAAAAGTAAAAGGAAGTACATTATTGTTAGTTGGTTGCTATAGTGGCAAAAGTGTGCACAAACGTATAAACCAATAAATGTGCCTGATTATCTAGAATTAGGTTAGTCATGGACTGTTTTGTGGAAATCACAACTGATAAATCAATGCGAGAGCTGTGCATCAATCTCTCCACTAAGCTCTAAAACATAACTTTTATTCATACAAAGCTAAACATAACATATGTTGGCAAAAATGTATAAATCATGAACCTGCATGTAGATGCAGGGAGGTCAAAAATCTGGTTGAGGTATTCAAAATAAGTGTCTCCCATGGCAGACCATTTTTCAGTTTTACCCTGCGTCCCCTGATAATATGAAGCACATTAAATAGTGAGCACCCCAACCCCAAAACTCAACATGTTTTACCCATAAAGGGGCTTCATCAGGAATGAAAAAAGTGTAATTTAAATAAAAAAATGTGCTTAAACACAAAAACAACATGTGCAGGGAAGTCACTGCACATGTTCATTTTAGTGATTGGGTTTAGATCTGTTTTACTTATCATTAGGGCCGTTCCCCATTCAGTTAGGCCAAAGTGCTCTGTACTCATGTGTTTTGTACAACTTTATCAGCCAAATTAAGCTGTTGACAGTCTAGTCAAAGGTTTCTCCACCAGGGTCTGCAGAGGTCCCCAGGGTTTCCACACCAACCTACTAGTAAATCACAGGCAGGTAGATTTCATTTCCACTGCTGACATCTGCAGAACTACACAGGGAAGTGGCTGTGATAGTGCTGGTTGGGGCATGCTGTTCGCATTTGACCCCTCCTCCTCCCCTCCTGTCTATCCCAGGTGCTTGTATGTGACATCACATGGGATAGACAGGAAGGAAGAAGGGACTGGTGGGAAACAACAGACTACAACTAGAACTATCACAGATGCTTCCTGTGTCACTCTGCATGAGAAGGAAACCAGTACTGTAATGTGCCCTTCCCCCATGGAACATACCCTGCTGTCATGTAATGTGCTCTGCTCTCATGTTATCTGTTCTGCTCTTATGTAATGTTCCCTGACTCATGTAATGTGTCCTGCTCCCATGCAATGTTACCTTCTTCCATGTAATGTTCTCTGCTCCTATGTAATGTGCCCTGATATCATGTAATTTGCCCTGCTCCCATGTAATTTGCCTTGCTCTTATGTAATGCTTTCTGCCCCATAAAATGTGCAAGGAGGGGCTTGTGAGAGATAGCAAACTACAATCAGAACTATCACAGCCACTTGCTACGTCACTCTGTCTGAAAAGGAAACCAGTAATGTAATGTACCCTGCCCCATGTATTGTGCTCTGCTCTCATGTAATGTGCCCTTCTCTCATGTAATTTGCCCTGTTTTAATAGTAATTCTATTATTTAAAGTTATTTCTAAAAATCATTATTATATCACTGCTCTCTATCATACCAATGTTTCGTGAGCTTTAGATGTGAACATTTTTTCTCATTTGATGTGTCCTGCTCTCATGTAATATGCCCTTCCGCCCATGTAATTTGCCCTGTAATCATTTCATGTTTCCTATTCCCATGTAATGTTTTCTGCTCTCATATAATATGACTGCTACCTCACCATGTAATGTGCCCTGCTTCCCCCATGTAGTGTGCCCTTCTGCCCCTGTGTTCTGTGCCCTCTTGACCTCTCTGTGCTATACCCTGCTGAACTTCTGTGTTCTGCCCTGCTGGCCTCCTGTGTTCTGCCCTGCTGACCTCCTGTACCCCACCCTGATGTCCCCCTGTACACTGCTTATCTCAATTTCAACCCAGAAATTAGCATTTATGCAGAAATAAGCAAGGGGTTCCCCAAGAGCTCAAACTGTTAGCCAAGGATTGCTCGAAGGTAGAAAGGTTGAGAAACCCTGCTCTAGTCTCTTTCTTAAAGCATAAAATCTTTAAAAATATTATTATTATTATTAAACAGCATTAATATAGAGCCAACAGTTTACAACATGGAGGAATCAGAGGGCCCTGATCGTCAGAGCTTACAATCTAGAAGGGGGGGTCAAGTGAAACAAAAGGTAATAACTGTGGGGGATGAACTGATAGAGAAAAGGAAAATACAGTTGTTAGGTGTGGGTAGGATAGGTTTCTCTGAAGAGGAGGGTTTTCAGGGATCGTCTAAAAGCAAATAGAGTATGAGATAATCGGACAGGTTGGGGTAAGAAGTTCCATAGGATTGGAGAGGCTCTGGAAAAGTCCTGGGGGCGAGTAAAGGAGGAGGTGATGAGGGAGCTAGAGAGCAGGAGGTCTTGAGAGGAACGAAGAGAACGTTTAGGTTGGTATTTTGAGTCTAGGCTAGTGATGTAGCTGGGGGCTAAATTGTGGATGGCTTTGTAAGTAGTTGTTAGTATTTTGAATTTAATTTTTTCTGTGAGCGGGAGCCAGTGGAGGGATTGACAGAGAGGAGTAGCAGACACAGAGCGATTGGTAAGGTGGATGAGTCTGGCAGCAGCATTCATGATGGATTGAAGAGGTGATAGACTATGTAGAGCTAAGCCAATGAGTAGGGGAGTTGCAGTAGTCAAGGCGAGAGATGACCAGCGAGTGAATTAAGAACTTTGTTGTGTCACTGGTTAGAAAGGAGCATACTTTGGGGATGTTGTGGAGGTTAAGGCATAGCAATAAAATATCTACGGTATTGTTCCCCTTGTTAATTGTTCAATATAATTCAGTGGCCTACAATAGAACCTACTGCATAGTCTTAAGAAGAATTAAGAAAAATGATGACATTATTCTATGCATTTGATTAAAATAAAAAAGCTTTCATATATTTGAATGCAGTTACTTTCTGAACTGATGGTCCCTTTTGATTGTTTTGTGCTGAAACATTTGATGACACTTCCTCTGTTCTGAACTTATGAAGGAATCCAAGTACAATAATAAAATGTCAGACTGCAGATAAATGTGTGTCACAGAAGGCAGGAGCAATGGCAGAGCCCCAGACAGTTGTAGATGTAATGAAGTGAAGGGTCCTCTTCAATACAAAATTGTTACGTGTCTACAGCAAGAGCTCTGTCACTGCCTAGCTGAAGCTTTTTTTCAAATGTAACTTGCCAAAACATATGTGCTGTTTGAAGGATCCAAGTGCTAGCTGTCATGATTTTAATCTAGTTCTAATTTTAAAATGATCAGATACTATATCACAGTAGTGCACGTATATGCTAAAATTGAATCTGAAATTATAAAAATTATATATATTTTGATAAATTATACTGTAATTACTTTAATGGAAAACCTTCTTTAGGTTGAAAAATAACAGGTTGTACCCCTACAATGGGAAGCGTTACTGGGCTTTTCTAATCATGTAATCACTATGATTGGCTGTCACGTGTTAGAGATTCCATCCCATTGGCTCCTGATTGTAAACAGTGGCCGGGAGCTGTTGGAGACAGGAGGTTACAGTGCTGGGGGCAACAAGTGAACATGCTCCCCCAGCACAGAAAAGCAAGACTGGCTTTAAAGCCAAGTGCTATTCTGCCCCATATGTTCAAATGACAAGTGGCAACATGTTAAGAATATACACTGTTGTGTTACAGTGGACTATCTCTGATGTGAAAACTCTGCATATGTCTGCAATGAGCAGTATCAGTGTTCTCTTACTCAAACACGTATGAGGAGTCATGAGCATTAAAGTGTATCTAAAACCAAGAGCAAAAATGTAATATTGTAGCTTACCAGTCCTTAGATGTGGTGGTTGCATTCATTTTCTTTTATTTATTTATTTTCCTATATTTTCACATGGCAAATCTGCCAGTAATATTTTTCAGGTCCTAGGGTGAGAAGGATCACTCACTCTGCAGTCTCAATAGAGGAAGTCTTTAAGAACTACAGAACACTTTGCATTTCCCTCGTCTCTATAAAATGGGTCAGAGTTTTATAGCTCACAGATCAGAATTGGGCAGGAGTGATAACACTGCTTCAGACACCACTGCAAAATGCACAGACAGCACTGCATCTCTGACAGGGCAAATTCTTATTTTGTTGCACTGATCAAACAGATATAACACTTTTAATTATATGTTTAACAGACCAAAGGGAGCAGTTTATTGTTAGGGTTTTTATACACTGTAAAGGGTATTGGTACAAGGATGGAGACATTCACTGTTGGACTGAAGGTGCTTTTGTAAGTTGTTTTTTTTTAAGATTTTTAGGATTTTATTTATTTCTTATTATCAATATGGACATTTTTTTTCCAGAAACTACTGCATTCGATTTATTATTTTGGATTTAAGATATGAGGTTGGGGGAAATCAGCATAGACCGAGTGCCAATGGCTAGGGATAAGGTTATTAGTCCTAACCAAATGCTCAAGTTTTACAGGTATAGGTATTGATTCCATGGATGAGTGCCAGTACATCAAGGGAGGAACCATGTGAACTATACATGAATTCTTAATAAAGAGAGAACTTAGGGCAACACAGTCTGCAGTTATAAAATATAAAACCTTGCCAGAAGGTAAGTTAATCAGAAAGTACAAAGTAATTTAGTTAGTTGCTGTGTTGAGTAAAGTATTCATCAGATGTTAACAAAAGCATTTGCAGCAAGAAAGAAATGGGAGATTAGGCCAAACTCAGACTAATGGTCATGACTGGGGAAAAGCCAAAGTGGTACCAATATTCATAAAAGGGTAGAGATACATACCTGGAAACTACAGGCCAATCAGTCTAACATTAATAGTTTGTAAACTATTGGAGGGGATGATAGGGGACTATATCCAATCATTTGCACATGAAAACAGTTTTATTAGTAGTAATCAACATGGATTTAAGAAAGATTGTTCTTGTCAGACCAATCTGCTAACATTGTACAAGGAAGTGAGCTGTCATCTAGATAAAGGAAGGCCTGTGGATGTTTGATACAGTTCCCCATAAATGGCAGATTCACAAATTGAGGTCTGTTGGCTTAGACCATAGGGTATGTACCCGGATAAAAAATTGGTCATAGGAACGTGTGCAAAGAGTAATGATAAATAGTGTGTACTCAGAATGGTCTGGTGTGGTAAGTGGGATACCCCAAGGCTCTGTCCTGGAACCAATTCTGTTAACTACTTGCAACCTGCCCACAGTAGATGCATGCGGGTGCCACAGGCTGGCTGGACAACGTACCTGTATGCCACCGGCTTGCTTCTGGGTTTTGAACACACATGCGCCCGTCCCCTGCTTACCTATGCTGTAATTGGACACAGTATGAGTTTGGCAGCTGATTTCAGCCAATGATTTTTGCTGAAGCCAGCTAATCGGCTGGCTGTGGCCAATCACATACAGGACTCTGCAAAGCAGGGAGAAAAAAACAGCCAGGCAGTAAAGAAAAAGCAGTACACATTACACATTGTTAGGAACAGATAACCCCTTGACGGCCCCTAGATGTTAACCCCTTCCCAACCAGTGTCATTGGTACAGTGCCAGTGAACAGTATTATCATTGATCACTGTATTAGTGTCATTACCAATGTCAGTTTCAGTTAGTGACCCTCCCAGATAGTGTCTGTTAGTGCCAAATTGCCCACCACCCTATCACAGTCACACTTTAAGTTGCTGATCAATGCCATTACAGCAATTCCACTATATATACCATCATTTGTAGATGCTATAACTTTTGCACAAAACGAATTATTATACACTTATTGGGATTATTTTTTTTTTACCAAAGACATGTAGCAGAATACATTTTAGCCTAAATTTATGAAGAATTTTTTTTTATTGGAAATGTTTTATAACAGAAATTAGAAAATATTGCTTTTTCAAAAATGTTGATATTTTTAATTTACTGTATATACTCGAGTATAAGCCGACCCGAATATAAGCCGAGGCACCTAATTTTACCACAAAAAAATGGGAAAACGTATTGACTCGAGTAAAAGCCTAGGGTGAAAAAATGCGCAGCTACTGTAAGTGTAAAAGAGGGTCAACAATGCCCATTTGCAGCCTCACTGTGCCCATTTGCATGCCTCACTGTGCCTATTTTCAGCCATAGGTCCCCCGAACTTCAAACTTGGTAGTTAAGGGTTCCTAGTTGCAGCCAAAATTTGGGGTCTCTGGATCCCGAAATGACATTGCTGCAGATGGACACAGTTGACCGACTTTGGGGTCCTGTATCTTGGGGCCACTTGGTGCTAGGAACCCCAAATTTGGATAAGTTATATTTCTAATTCCTCGGGTTGGAAAATGTCAAGCACTTTTCTGCAGCAGAGAATTAAATTTTCCGAACCGACTTTGGGGCCCCGTATCTCGGGGACACTTTGTGCTAGGAACCACAAATTTGGATATGTTGTACTGCTGTACCCACCGAGTTTTCACACCAAATTTGGGGTTACTAGCACCAAGTGGAGATACGAGGCCCCAAAGTCGGTTCGGAAAATGTCATTCTCTGCTAGAGAAAAGTGCTTGACTCGAGTATAAGCCGAGGGGGGCACTTTCAGCACAAAAAAATGTGCTGAAAAACTCGGCTTATACTTGAGTATATACGGTAAATCACAAAAAAATGCAGTGGTGATCAAATATCACCCAAAGAAAGCTCTATTTGTGTGAGATAATTATAAAAATGTTGTTTACATGCAGTGTTGCATGGCAGCGCACTTACCAGTTAAAGTAGCGCAGTGCTGAATAGCAAAAAAATGCTCTGGTCATGAAAGGGGTAAAACCTTCTAGAGGTCAAGTGCTTAATTTATTCCTAAATGATTTAGAAGATGGTATAGATAACTCAATCTCAGTGTTTGCTGACAATACAACACTAAGCAGGACAAAAACTTCACAGCAGGATATAGAAACCTTACAAGAAGACCTCAATAAATAAAGGGGTAGGCAAGTACATGGCAAATGAGATCTAATGTTAAAAAATGTAAAGTAATGCAATTGGGGGCCAAAAACGTGAATGCAAGTTAGCCCTCGTCCACACTGAAGATGGGTATGAAATCGTGCGGGTTCAGCTGAATTCGCACAATTTCAAACCCACATTTCAGTGTGAGTTCTGGGGTGATTTGAAAGACATCTGTGTGGGTTCATGCACAGATGTCAATTAAAATCTCCCCTGAAGTCCCCAAAATTTGTGCATGGACAGTGCCATTGCCGAAAATAGTCTGCGATTTGGCATGAGATTTGACGTGCATGTCAAATCACGCCGATGTGAGCGGGGGCTTACTAAGTAAGGTATAGGTTTCCAGGATGGAAAAAGATCTGGGGGTCCTAGCAGATTACAGGCTCAGCAATGACATCCAGTTCTGGTGACAAGTCCTCAGGAAGGATGTGCTGGAACGGGAGAGAGTTCAGAGATGGGAAACAAAGCTAATAAGGGGACTGGAGAACCTTAGCTACGAGGAATGACTACAAACAATAAATGTACTCTCTCTGGAGAAGAGACACTGGAGAGGAGATACTGTATGATATTGATATACAAATACCTCAATGGTGATTCTTGCATATGGAGGATATTATTCAGTTTCAGGGACCCTAATGCCCCATACACACGGTCAGATTTTCCGACGGAAAATGTCCTATCGGACCATATTGTCGGAAATTCCGACCGTGTGTGGGCCCCATCGGACTTTTTCCGTCGGAATTTCCGATGGAAAAAGTTTGAGATCCTGCTCTCAAATTTTCTGACAACAAAGTCCTATCGGACTTTTTCCAATCGTGTGTAGCGAATTTTCCTACGGACAAAGTGCCACGCATGCTCAGATCACATTACAAGACCAAAGCTATTGGCTACTAGCCTCTACGTAGTCCCGTCGTACGCAACGAACGTCACCACGTTCAGAATGATCGGATTTTCCGACAACTTTGTCCGACCGTGTGTATGCAACACCAGTGTCGGACAAAATCCGTCTGAAAAAATCAGACGGATTTTGTGGTCCGAATTTCCGACCGTGTGTACGGGGCATTAGAAGACACTTGAGCGGTATGGATGTGGAACTCCCTTTCACAATCAGTGGTGTCAGCAGGGAAGTGTTGATACTCCACAAATATATAAAGAGGTTGACCGCACTCCAATTGGCAGGAAATCAAATGTTTATTGTTATAAATCCATAATAAAAAAACATCACCGCTCAAACAGGCAGGGAACAAGGATTACGTGCATGTTGCATGAAACACGTTCATATTTCATTCTATAAACTTCATTAGATTTCCTGCCAATTGGAGTGTGGTCAACTTCCTTGTATATTTGTGGAGTATCGGACGGTTGCAAACTGGATCTACACCCTATTGCATGATTTTCGGCCGATTTAAGGTGGATTTATCTGAAACAGTGTTTGTTTACTGTCTTTTGCCCAGGAAGTATTGAAAAACTCTTAAGCCCCATACACACGCTCGGACAATCCGCGGACCAGGTCGGTCGGACTTTGTCCGACGTACTTTGTCCGATGTTGGTGTTGCGTACACACGGTCGGACTACGTTGTCGGAATATCCGGTCTGGAAGAACGTCGTGACGTAAGTCGTCGTCCACGACATTACAAAAGGGAAGTTCAGCACCACGTCAGGCACCCGTGGGCTCCTTCTGCTGATCCGTGTTTATCGAGAGTTAGTGGAAGTTTGGTGACTTAAGATTCGCGCTTCTCAGTTTTCTGACTCAGATCGTTACTGCTCTTCAGTTTGTGCTTGTCGTGCGTATCTGTTTACTAGTGCGTGTAGTCAGTTCGCATTTTTGGTCATTGCGGCCTATATCTTGATATAGGACGCTTTGATTTGCACTGCTTATTGTCTGCTCGTTGCTGGTATTCACTTCGTTCTTTCAGGCCTTGCTGTTTATCGGTGCTTTCTGTTTGTCCGTTCTGACCAGCCGACCTTTTGTGACCTTCTGAGCGATGTTTCCCGCGCGTACTCGTCGCCGAGTTCGTGCTGTACGCGGAATTGGTGTCGGGCTTTTAGCTTTGAGCCAAGACCCGTCCATGAACAGAGTGACGAGGAGTATGTGGACCAAGAATTGGTTGCTTCAGCGTGACCAGTTCTCGCACATGCCTTTGCTTCGTGAGATCCGGAGAATAATCCTGATGATTTCAGGAACTTTCTCAGGATGACGGACCCCGATTTTCACCGTCTTTTGGCTTTGCTGACCCCCTTTATCAGCCGGCAGGATACCTGCATGAGACAAGCCATTACTCCGGAGCAGAGGCTTGTTGCCACGTTGAGGTACTTGGCGACAGGGAGAAGTCTTCAGGATTTGAAGTTCTCTTCAGGTATCTCTCCCCAGGCCCTGGGAATCATTATTCCAGAGACCTGTTCTGCCATCATTCAGGTCCTGCAGGAGGACTATATTAAGGTAACATTTATACTTTACTATTCCCTTCTATGTATGCTCTGTTTGCTAATGACTTGTATTTTTTGACCTCCTTCCCTAATTACCATGATTGCAATATGTTCTAATATGCTGTGCCCCTTTTCTCCTTCATGCATTTTTCCCTTCACTTACCTCACCAGCATGCTCTTCTGCCCCAATAGACACCTATGGGCTAGTCACTTAAGCAATGTCTTTTGTCTGCTGCATAGTATTGTTTGCCCCAAAACACCCCCTAAAATAAGCACAAATGTTTGCTGTGTGGTTTACTTCATGTAGAGCCCCTTTTTTTTTTTCTTTTGGTGGGGGGGGGGGGCAAACTCATTAGGAACCCCCTCCCCAACTGCTCTGTCAGATGGTACCAATCCTTTATCTGCTGGCTTTCCCAAGGTCCATACACACTATATACCTACCTCTTTATAGTGCGCATCTTTAGGGATGAATTCAGCAAAGCATGTAGTGCAAGGGGCTGCCTCCATACATTCCATTTCCTATTTTTTTGTCTTCTTTCCCTCCTATTAGCTTGCTTGGTAATTTAATAATGTCACACTGTGCCTGCCTTTTTTTGGGGGGGGGGGGGTTGAAATGTTATTTGATCTTTCCTGTGGCCTGCCAATAGTGTTAAGTACAGAGGGTCTGGCCAAACTAGCCCACATTATTGAGCCATTTGCCAATCAATGAAGTGCAGAGGGTTAGCTGTCCACCACCCCCCCCCAAAACCCTAGTTATTGCCAATGTCCCATCAGAAGTGGGGGGATTGATGGGGGGTGAGTAATCTGTGAAGGGGAGCCTCTACTTTTCTGTGCAAATACTTTCCAGCCTCCAATTTTATACAATGCTCTTGTTCCAAGATGTTGATTGTCTAATCTGCTTGCAATGTTTAGGTGCAAAGTGACAATTTTTTTTTTCTTGTTTCACTCCACAGTTCTCTTCCACGCCACAGGAATGGCAGACTGTATGTATGTGGACGTGGGGATGAACGGCCGGATATCGGATTGGGATGGTGGGGCCATTACGCACACGGAGATCTACTGGCGTCTCCAAAGTGGCAGTCTGTGCTTGCCACCTCCAGAGGAGAATGCCGACACGTGACCAGAGGGTGTACGGGGCATTAGTTCCTGACGGCAAGACACCCATGTGGTGCCCGTTGGCCCAGATGTGAGGGCCCTCCAAATGCGGAACTCACAGCCCTTCGAGTGGATGCCGTGGAACCCTTTCATTGCTCTGCAATGTGTGAGAGGCAGATATGATTTCTGTCAGCAGGGAAGTGTTGATGGGACTCCACAAAAAAGATATAATCTTTGGTCTAGAGGTTGACCGCACTCCAATTGGCAGCACTGTGGGTGTCATTTACATAAAAATCAAATGTTTTGGAGTGCAAAGTTTGCCTTTAGTTATAAATCCCCCCATATCCTTTTCATAATAAAAAAATCACCGCTCAAAAACAGGCAGGGGTTCAACTTTGTAACAAGGATTACGTGCATGTTGCATGAAAACAAGATCAGACATGACTATATGTTCAAAGTGTGTTTGATCTTGCCTTCATCACATGGGGGGGTCACCCCCGAAAAGTGGAAATTTTGGAACATGCACACAATTTGGGTCTGAAAATGGTCATTAGATGGGAAAACACATGCCTAGAAGCTTCAAAAGTGCCATTTTCCATCATGGGGATGAATGGACGTTTTTTGGGGGTGCAACCCCTTCACCACAACCACTTTCGTAGTTCGTAAAGTGTTTGCACCCCCCAAAAAACGTTGCCAGTCATCCACCATGGTGGGCGCTAGCACAGGTGGACACAATGTGTGCATGTTCACGTTCATATATTCATTGATGTTTTGCATTCTCGATATAATTTTTCTTCCACTTCAGCCATACATTGGATTTCCTGCCAATTGGAGTGTGGAATAAATTGGCTTTACATTCTGGATGACATTTCAACTTCCTTGTATATTTGTGGAGTATCGTCACACGCCTGTGTCGTAGCCACGATCTGACGGTTGCAAACTGGATCTACACCCTATAATAAGGTCCTGAAGTCACAAGCATTGCATGATTTTCGGCGTCCGATTTAAGGTGGATTTATCTGAAACAGTTTGTTTGTTTACTGTTATTTTCCTAACGTGATTGACATGCCCAGGAACGGACCAAATTGATGAAAAAGTCCGACCGTGTGTATGGGGCTTTAGATGGATGTCTTAACTAACGCTATATACGGGATTTGGGAAATGGTATTGACATAAACACACACACATACACAGGTGGAAGTAGATGGACTGGTGTCTTTAGTCAACCTTACCAACTATGAAACTAGGAAATTATAAACCTAGGTCACACACCAATGCAATTTGAATGCATCAGTTCACAACTAATGTACAACACACATAACTTTGACTGATTCTTCTACTTAAAACACTTGGTATCTAAGTACAGGATCGGCCATGTCACACAATGATGAGGGGAATAGTGCAAGGGCAGTGCCTGTTGGTGACACTCCAAAGGGAAACAAACAGCCTGCCACACAATGCCATTCTAACCTTGTGGGATTCTTGTTGCAACAGCTACCAAAGTATGCAGAACCAAATCAGGACTTAGATGTTCATCATATGTGGTTGTACCTGTTCAGCAGGTAGAACTGACTATTAATGCCTTAGAGAGGGAAGCATGAAGATTATACCTGCATCTCTCAGCAGAAAATTAGGACTCACTGGACAAGACAGTCAGCCACCTGGAAGCATTTGCAATAACAAGATATAGAGACAGAGATTCACAGAAAGGATACCAGATATGGAAGACCGTCTGGCTGGGCTGACACAATCAAATGGCTGAAGGAACAGTTTCTGTACTGATGTCTGATAAGGTCAGAGAAACCATACAACAGAGTGATAGAAGCAACATAAATCTGAATTTCCATGAGTTGTGGGATGTGGCCATAGCATGCTCAGAGCAAAGATGCATTCATTTAGGTGCATCCATGACAGGCAGAAAATAATTGGCCCCACCAGAAGTTGAACAGACAGATCCATGGGAGGTGGCCATCTGCAGTTTGATGAAAAGTGATGGCCCAGCTCAAGACAGAAATAACCATGGGCAAAATCTCCCAAAATATGGGGAGAGAATAGACTCTCATAAAGAAAGTAATCACTACCTCATAGCCAACCAAGACAAGTGAAGTCACCCACCCTCCCAATGCTGGGGCTCTCAGGGATGTGACAGCCCTAACACAGAGGAAGTAATTAAACTAGAACAAGCCACTTTAACTTATTCTACCTGGAGAGGAGGCACTTGAGAGGAGATATGATAGCAATATACAAATAAATTAGCAATAATTCTAGCATAGAAGAAAATATTCAGTTTTAGGGAGCTTAAGAAGACACAAGGCCTCTCAATAAAACTGGAGGAGCAGTTTAACCTTAACCTTCTTCTTTACTGTCACAGTGGTCCTCCCTTCCACAATCAGTGGTGTCATCGGGAAGTATCGATATTTTCAAAAAACTCTTATGCCACGTACACACGACCAGACTTTTTGACAGCAAAGGTCCAACGGAACGAATACGTCGGACAATTCAATCGTGTGTGGGCTTCATCGGACCTTTGCTGTCCAAAAATCTGACGGACTTTATAAATTTTCCCACCGGAACTCCGCTGGACCCAGTTCCTATCGGGAAACCCGTTTGTCTGTATGCTGGTCCGACGGACCAAATACGACGCAAGGGCAGCTACAGCACCTGCCCGCGAGAATGTTTCCAGCGCGATCCTATCCTATCCTGGTTCTCGGATGCAGGGTACTGTACATCTCGTGCTCACAGCAATAGGAAAAAACACATTTTCCTATTGCAGCGAGCACGCGAGAGAGGCGACAATGTCCCTTAGGTCTGGTATGGATTTTAAGGGGTACCCCTACGCCGATAAAACGGCATGGGGGTCCCCCAAAGTCCATACCAGACCCTTATCCGAGTATGCAGCCCGGCCCAGAACACACTGTACAGTGCTTGACGGCCTTTGTCTGCAGGTACTAATCTCTACTGGATTTACAAACAAGTTGGACATATGAACGAGCTCCCGGAATAGAACTCATTCGTAAATTGGGGACTTACTGTACTCAGGAGTAGCAGAATGTGTTTTGAGGGTATAATTTTCCAAAGAATTGTAGGAACAATCACAACTTCAAAAAACTCACTTCACCTCTTACTAAATATCTTAGACGGCATTTCTTTCCAAACAGGTGTCATTTGCAAGGGGGGGGAGTGGTATTTGTGTTGTCTTGGTATTCAAGAAATTAAATAGTTAGTCAGTATATCAGGATTGATCAGTGTAGAAATATATAAACCATTGTTAGTAGACTCTATAACTTTCACACAGAATAAATAATATACACTGATTTGGGTTACTTTTACCAAATAAATATGGAAGACTACATTTTGGCCTAAATTTATGATGAAAGATTATTTATTTGAAAACTTTTATAATGCATACTAAGAAAAACATTTTATTTTTAAACTATCAGTGTGATTTAATATCAGTAAGTGTTGCATGCCTGAGTAATTGGCATTCAAAATGTGTCAGTGCTAAAAACTGAAAAATGGCCTGGGCAGGAAGGGGTAAAACTGTTCAGTCTTGAGGTGGTTAATAATATAAAAGTGGAGCCAATATAAGACATCTCTTGGGAGTGCTTGCAAAAGGTTTCTCAGTTTAGGGACCCTATATACTCTGTCCAGTTCTATAGGGTCAGTGTGGGGTTGGCCTGGAATGCTGTTTAACCACTTTAATAAAGGGCATTTGCACCCCCTTCCTGCCCAAGCCAATTTTCAAATTTCAGCGCTGTCCCAATTTCGCGGTCATGCAACACTGTAAAAAAACACAATATTTTTTACTTTTTGCTATAATAAATATCCCATTTAAAATAAAAAAAAAAATTTCCTCAGTTTAGGCCGATATGTATTCTTCTACATATTTTTGGTAAAAAAAATCGCATTAAGCGTATATTGATTGGTATGCGCAAAATTTATAGTGTCTACAAAATAGGGCCATTTCTGACGTCCTTTTTTTCCCACAAATAGAGCTTTCTTTTGGTGGTATGTGATCACCTCTACGGTCTTTTTTTTTTGCTCTATAAACAAAAAAAGAGCGACAATTTTGAAAAAAAAAAGCAATATTTTTTACTCTTTGCTATAAAAATATCCCCAAAAAATATATAAAAAAAAAAATGTTCTCCTCAGTTTTTGGGGCGATATGTATTCTTCTACATATTTTTGGTAAAAAGAATTGCAATAAGCGTATATTGATTGGTTTGCGCAAAAGTTATAGCGTCTACAAAATAGGGGATAGATTTATGGCATTTTTATTATATTTTTTTTTTACTAGTAATGGCGGCGATCTGCGATTTTTATCATGACTGTGACTGTGTTACCTAGGGAGTGATTCTAACTGTAGGGGGAGGGAACTCACAATGGGAGGAGACCGGTGTTCCTCTGTACTGGGAACACATGATCGGTCTCCTCTCACCTGACAGTACATGGATCTGTGTTTTTCCACACACAGATCCATGGGCCTGCTCTGTTAAAAATAAAAATAAAAATAAAACAATACATACCCAATCGCAGCCTTCGATCAACAAGCCAAAATCGCCTTCTCATCCCTAAAGCCCGCTACAAATCTAAGGGAGAACGAAGATTTGCAGTCCAAGGACCTCGGCTATGGAACGCTCTACCCGCCAACATCCGCATGGAAGAAAACCATCGGGCCTTCAGGAAAAAACTCAAGACCCATCTCTTCTGATAAGCAGGACATCGCAGGACAGACCAAGCGCCTTGAGGTGATTCAGTTCGCATTTGCAGTGCTATACAAATCATTCATTCATTCATTAACGGGCAATCGCGGGTGCCCGGCGGACATTGCGACGCATCGGCTCCCGAGTGATGCAGCGGGGACGCGCCCCCCAGATGGCCAGGAAGCCCAGGACATCATATGAAGCCCACCCAGGATGGGTGATCCCTCCTGCGGACGTCATATAACTATGGCTGGGATGGGAAGTGGTTAAGATAGCAGTGACCAATGCTCTAAACTCTGATTATTGAGTTTAATGTTATTTTGCCTGTTGCAATTTTCTGTATCTTCCAGGTGTAGCTAAAATTGGGTGAGGTGGTGTTGGTGGACCTTGTATTTTAATTAGTCTCTTTTTTCTGTAGATTTGCCTCTTCCAGCTGGGTTCACACCTCCAATGTATGCGGCTTGCAGCAGGGGTCCATTGCATCCCTGTTCTCCGTTTCAGGCTGGGTTCACACCTATGCAAATTAGATGCGACTTTCCCGGCATCCAATTGGCATGACAGGAGATTGTGACCGGCACTCTATGGAGCTGGTTCACATATCTCCATTGCAGCTGAGGAGTGGTCTGTACAGGAACGCTATGCGTCTTTGGCTCTGTTTCAGGGCCAAATTCAGGCAACAACTTGGGCCTGATTCGTCCTTGAAATGGAGAACAGCGATGCACCAGACCCCTGCTGTGAGCCGCATCCATCGGAGGTGTGAACCCAGCCTCAGGGACAAATCGGGGTGGAATTTTTGCCCGAATTTGGCCCTGAAACGGCATCAAAGACACACAGCGTTCCTGTGCAAGCCGCTCCACAGCCACAATGGAAATTTGTGAACTGGCTTCATAGAGAGCCAGTCAAAGTGTCCTGTCATGCGAATTGGATGCAGGGAAACCCGCATCCAATTCGCATAGGTGTGAACCCAGCCTAAAACTTTGCTTTAAGTGCAGCTATAATCTGGTCTGTCATAATTTGTAGGTCTTCTCTTATTTTTGAGAGAAACAAGCCAGACTGCGAGAGGATACTGAGGTGACCAATTAATCAGGCACGGGGAGAGCTGGAGTTGGCATCAGGATTGCTGGTGGGCTTACCTCTAATCTGATGCAGATAAATGACATGTCATTGAGCGCCTAAGATGGGGGGGCAGTTGTCTCTCCTATGCCAGTTCTGAGATCTGGGGCACAAAGTGGCCTTATTGGATCTGTCAATGGGTTGTTTTTTTGTGTTGGGTTGTATATCAATATTGAAATGTCCAGGTGTTAGGGTGGATTCCACAACCTTTCTCTACTTGGGCATAAGTTAGGGTAATGGCTTGTCTATGCCTTTAATTGTAATTCTGACCCTCGTGGTGCAGAGCTTACAAACTGTGCTACATTGCACCACCATGGTTGAGCCACCCCCAGTAATCTACCCCTAAAAAACAGCTGTTGATTATAGGTTAAGTGTATCAGATTAGCTGTTCAAATCACCTTGTTTGTTGCTATAAATACTGTAGAAAAAAGCAGAAAGCGATAAAAGGATGAAGGCTAAACATCTTGCAATCATCATCACATTTATTGCCATAAGATTTACTGTGATTTTGCAGTTACAATACAGTAATGAAAGCTTGGATTTCTGCAAGACCCATTGCTATAAAGCAAACAGCAGAAAGGTACTATGTAGATATATAATTCACGATGACCACAAAAATAACATTTACAGCCTAGTAGTTAATTAGAATTATTACATTTAAGCTCTTATGAAGAATAGAAGAAAAGAAATTGAGCATTTTCTGTTTCTATTTTAACTATATTTCTTGAGGCAATATAATAGTAATTTAGAGGAGTTAATTTATCTAATTATGGATTTTTGTGCTATCATTAAAGTGTGAAGGAGAGAGAACAGCATTATCTGGAAAGATTTTTTTCCCCCCCATTTAATGTAGACAGTTGGTGGCCCTAATCTCACTCATCCAGATGTTCTACCTATCAGGCATGTCGCTTTTAATTTAAAACTCACTTATTTTCTGTCTGATGAATAATTTTTCTCACGAGTTTTACAGTTTAGTATTTGTATAAACAGTATGCCTTTCATTGAATTGGATTTCTCACATGATTATTACACAACTAAAAGCAAAATTAATTTGTAAATAGAAATAAACTATTGATTTTTGGCCAAGGTTGACTGCAGAGATAAAATTAATACTCTACGTAATTTGTAAATCTTAAGTGGGGGCTAAATTATGGAACTCTTTTACTGTAAAAGGCGAAGACTTGAGCAATCTTTTTAACAATTTATTTTGAACACACTTTTAGATATGCTTAATGTTACAAAAGAATGATTAACTGTTAAAATAAATGAGTGCTGGGATAAAAAACAGCTAAGATGCTAGTAAGGTTGTAACGTAATTGCTGCATGTATATTAAGATTTCCTTTTAAGCATCCTAGAAGCCTTGTACACTCAGTTATGTAAATCTAGCCTCTAACTTAAAAATTTGAGTCCCAAAAAATGCTAGAATTAAAACTTCTAATCTGAATTAAGGATTACGTTTAGATATGTATAACTGGAACCTTCATATTGCGAGGTCTTGTGTTTATGAAGTTATCAAAGTAGTAATTTAGAACTTTGGTGCTGATATTTTTCAGAAAAAGAACATTTGGACACCAACACTGGACTAATGAGTAGTATGCTAAGAGGTTAAAGCGGGGTTCCACCCTAAAGTGGAACTTCCGCTCATCGGAACACCCTCCCCCCCTCCGGTGTCACATTTGGCACTTTTCAGGGGGAGGGGGGTTTAGATACCTGTCTAAGACAGGTATTTGCACCCACTTCTGGGCATAGACTCCCACGGGAGTCTATGTCTCTTCCTGTCCCGCCCGCTGTCTGCTGGGACACACACGGGTCCCAAAGACAGCACGGAGCATTCCTATTGCGCTGTGCGACTCACGCATGCGCATGTGCAGTAGGGAATCGGGAAGTGAAGCCGCAAGGCTTCATTTCCTGATTCCCATACCCAAGATGGTGGCGGCAGCAACCGAGGACCGAGGGACGGTTCGGCCTTGGGTGCCGACATCACTGGACCCTGTGACATCCTTATTTTAAAAGTAAGCAGCTGCAGTATTTGTAGCTGCTGACTTTTAAAAAAAAATTTTTTGCCGGACTCCCTCTTTAAGTTTGTTTAAAGTAAAGCTGTTCCTTGCCCATTCAAGGTAAAGCAACAGGTTTGTTTTTAAATTCCCCACCATCACCACCCCCAGCAGCACATACTAGTGTGTTCTTTGCTCCCCTAGTTCGTCATTGAAACTTTGGGAGTGAAGGTAGGAATCCCTGTGTAATCTTCAAGTTGTACTAGTCAGAGCTTATGTGGCGGAGAACTTTCTCTTTGCTCCCAAGGCAGAAAGAAAATGAGTGGCATGCTCCTGCATACCCAGAAGTATATTTTTGTGACCCCCAGAGGCTGAATGGAGTAGCAGGGGAAAAAATAAAGGTATGTGTTGATGGTGAGAGGAAGGTGAAAGTAAATCTGTTGCTTTGCCATACATGGGCAAAGCACAAATTTACTATCACGGGGGATGAGAGTCTTATGCCCCGTACAATTGGAAGAAGTCTGATGTGAGCTTTTGGTCGGAAATTCCGACCGTGTGTATGCTCCATCGGACTTTTGCTGGTGGAATTCCTGCCAGCAAAAGATTGAGAGCAGGTTCTCAATTTTTCGGTCGGAAAAAGTTCCAATCGGAAATTCTCATCGTCTGTTCCAATTCCGACACGCAAAATTCCTACGCATGCTCGGAAATAATTCAATGCATTCTCTGAAGCATTGAACTTAATTTTCTCGGCTCGTCGTAGTGTTGTACATCACCGCGTTCTTGATGGTCGAAAGTTCAGAGAACTTTTGTGTGACCGTGTGTATGCAAGCCAAGCTTGAGCGGAATTCCGTCGAAAAAAACATCCACATTTTTTCAGACGGTAGGGTAGGTCATCACTCTCTGTGCTGGAAACTGTTGAAATTGAATAGCATCCATCTTTCATAATAGTAGCAACAGGAGAGTGCAGGCAATTCTGCTTGTCTACTTTTTAGTCCAGCTATCATTGCAGGTTTAATCCAAAGACAGGTAAACTTTAAGGCTCTTTTTTATATTAAGTGCTTTTTGTTAGAGTAGTGATTGGGCTTTCTATGAGGCAGAGCAGATATATGTTTTCAGTGAGGCTGCAACATTTCTGCTGACAGCCTTCTTTTCCTTCTCTCATTTCAGTGATATGTCTAAAATTGTGCTAGGACATGATCATGCACACTTGAGCTACAAAATGCTGCCTTTACAGGGGTTTTAGAGCTTCTTTTTTTTCTGCCTCTAAACTCTTCTGCATGTTAACCTATACAAAAATAAATGCCAGAAGAAAAGCATTTAGAAGTGCCCGAGTGTGCATGTGGTCTTTCTGTACGCGGTATATATGTATCAGAGAGGATACGATCTTTTGACAGCTAAGGTTATTTCTGACAAATATGTTTTTTGAGCTCTTATTACCATGGTGGGTACAACCTAACGCTTTAACCACTTAAGCCGCAGAAGGATTTGCCCCCTTAATGACCAGGCCATTTTTTTGCGATACGACACTGTGTCGCTTTAACTGACAATTGGGCAGTTGTGCGATGCTGTACCCAAACAAAATTTACATCCTTCTTTTCCCACAAAAAGAGCTTTCTTTTGGTGGTATTTGATCACCCCTGCGGTTTTTATTTTTGAAAAAAAAAGAGAAAAAAAAGCAATATTTTTTACTTTTTGCTATAATAAATATCCCCAAAAATGTTTTTAAAAATCAAATTTCTTCATCAGTTTAGGCTGATATATATTCTTCTACATAATTTTGGTAAAAAAAAGTTGCAATAAGTGTATATTGATTGGTTTGCCCAAAAGTTTTAGCATCTACAAACTATGGGAAAGATTGATTGCATTTTTATGGCATTTTTATGGCATTTTTATTTTTTTATTTTTACTAGTAATGGCGGTACTGCGACATTGCGGCGGACAGTTCGGACACTTTTGACCCATTTTTGGGACCATTTGGGACCATACAGCGATCAGTGCTATAAAAAGCACTGTTTACTGTATAAATGTCACTGGTAGGGAAGGGGTTAACACTAGGGGCGATCAAGGGGTTTAATGTGTTCCCTTGTGTGTATTACTAACTGTATGGGGATGTGACTGACTGGGGGAGGAGACATATCGCTGTTCCTACTTAGTAGGAACAGACGATCTGTCTCTCCTCTCCTGACAGAACAGGGATTTGTGTGTTTATTCACACAAATCCCTGTTCTGTCTCTCATACCCGCGAACAAGCATCGGGTTCCCCGCCATGCAGCATGCGTACGCGTGCCTGCTATAGCTGTTTAAAGGGCCGACGTACAGCCACAGCGATTTCCAGGAGAGAGTTAACCTGCTGCAGTATAATGACGGTGGCTGGTTGGCTAGTGGATAATAAAGAAGGGCTGCCAGGAGTGTCACAACTGGAGCTATCATGAATGACTTGGGATTGTGGACCCTGTGTGCAGCCAGAATACAGCTGGCCTGATACAGGCCTGATACAGCGAGGCACAAGAGATGAGATTCTGGAAAAGCTTGCAGGTTTTGACTCTCTACAGACGACCGCACTTTCCAGCAGACTAGGTCCGACGGTCTTCCCGACTGGCTTTTGGGTGGAGTTCCGACAGAATTTCCGAACGAACGGACTTGGCCACACAAAAACGGACTTAAGCCCCATACACACGGTCGGACTTTTTCATGGATTCTGTCCGATCGGACAATGTTGTTGAAAAATCAGACCATGTGTATGCACCATCGGACAGTGTACGTCGGATTGTCCGCCGGACAAAGTCTTATCTCCTGCTGGAAAGATTTGCCGACAACACGGTCCGATCACACCAAATCCGAGCGTGTGTACGGTTGTCCGACGGACAAAGTGCTACGCATGCTCAGAAGAAATTCTGTGACGGAATCGCTCGGTCAGGTAAAACTACCTTTCCTAATCGACACAGCACATTCGTCACGCTGCAATGTTAAAATGTCTTTAATGCAGCGCATTCTCTTTTTCTTTACAATGCAACAAGAATGACATGTTTTAGCTGCTCCTATTCACCCGCACTTCTCACAAACTTAGTTCTTTATTACTTTTCAGCATTTATACACTACATGTTTATTTTTACTCAGATCGTAAAAGAATCTTTGTTATATTTTTAGCATGATTTGTCTTTTTTTTTCTGAATACATATTTGAAGGAGAATTTTTTTTTTTTTTTTGGAGGGGGGTTGTGTGTCTCAACTTAGCAAAACCACATTATTAACATTTGTATTTCTTGCTTAAATTTACTAGGAGTTTGTTGGTTGTTGGTGCCCCTTGTTAATTCTACTTTAGGATTAGTGAAATGTACCTGCCTACTCAAAGAAAAACTGTCATTGTAGAAAAGTAAAACACAATAGTCACTGATTATTTCAAATCCCCTAAACATTTATTTAGGTCTCAGCAACAAACCAAAGAGGAACGCAGCCATGGTGAAACTTGGGGAATTTGCAAAGCCTTGGACCCCCACGGCAACCATCATTTTTCAAGCGTAGAAAATTGGGGGTCTGAGGAGTACGTATATTAAGGGGAGTGCAATCTGGTCCTGAAGTCCAAAGCATCCGGAACTGCAGCAGATGCCATCTAGGTCCCCAGGCTCTGGTACTACAAGAGGCTCCATCTTCTCTCAGACCAGACTGAATCCAGGTCGTCACTCTCAGGTCTTCCTTCCACGCTGTGGCTGTCGTGCTGGTGGGGTGGCAGAAGGAGGAGGAGGAGGAGGCGGAGCATGGTAACTATGGCAAACATGTGTGACTGGGGTCATCTCTTCAGCCCTACCCTTATTTAGGACATGGAGGATGAGCCCCTCACACATGTTGCGTTGCCTCACCTCCATACCCATCATCTTCGTGACAACCACGGAGCCAAAGGTCTCCTCGTCGGTGGGTGTGGCATGTAGGGAGTCTGAAGCCTCTCTGATCATCCGGAGCGCTGACTCTGCCGCATAACCCCCCCTTCTCGCCCTTCTGTACGGAGGGCGGAGGGGAGGGATTTGGGTGTCAGTCAGGCTCCGAGGCCTAGCCCCCTCTTGGCTGCCACTACCCACCTCTTGGCTGCCACTAACCCCTGCCTCCTCCTGACTGCCACCTTCCACAGCCACCTCCTGGCTGAGGTCTTCCTGTGTATGAAAAAGGGACATAGTTTCAGGTATTTGTTCATCAAACACACACAATTCTCATCTAGTGACTGTTGCAAAATGTTTACAAATAGAAAACCATACAATTCTCAGCCCTGCAGTTTAGATTGTGGCCCCAACTGTCTCCAACACTACTGTCAGTTGATATGTCAAACACGTTAGGAACTAAGCAATTGGGGATCCTGAATTAAGTGAACATCATTCATTATTCACATAAATGGTAACAAAACTACTATACCTGGAACAAGATGGGCTCCTCCACATCTTCCATACTGGAAGGGCCAGGTTGCTCCTCGGAAGCCTCATCAGGGGTGGCCTGCTCGCAAGGAAGCGTGGAAGGAGGAGTCGAGAGTGGCTCCATGACATCAGCCTGGTCTTTGAGAAAATGTAGACTCTGATAGTACCAGAGCTTGGGCACATAGACCTCATCTGCTGCAGTTGCAGTTTCTTCCGACTTCACAACCTTCTTGCGCTCCCTGATATACGCACTCCTCAGGCTGCCAATTTTCTTTCTTATATCATCAACAGTTGCCGCGGGGAACCTTGGCTTGACAAATTCCACAAGTTCCTCCAGGGCTGCGTACCTCTTTGGTTTGATGCTATAATGGGGGTGTTTAGCCTGCCATAAAATAGGAAATTCCCTGTATTTGGCAATGAAGAGGGGGAGAAAACTCATGTCGTTGAATCCCTTCATAATCTCTGCAAGACACAACACCACACAAAACACTATAAATTATGTCAGGCTAAACTCTTCTAATCTTCTCCATAAAGAAGCCTCAAGTTCGAATCAGTCTAGGCTAGTTATGTACTAACGTCAAATTGTACCTTTGTTTCTAGCGATCGTCTCGTGCGTGAGCTTTCTCTCCCCCTCGTCTCCCAGATCGTGGCTACGACACAGGCGTGTGACGTTTTATATCCAGTGCGCATGCGTCAAACTCCGCCCGCCCCTGACGAACTTTCTCGTCTATTCCCCACCCATTCTCTTTACGGCGCAGTGGGGAGAGCACATGGCGGGGACACAGCAGGTGCGCCACAAATATCCCACCAACGAGGAGGACGAGGAAAGTCCGGAGGCAGAAACGTCCCGATCCCGGAGCCTGAAATTCAAGGCCTCCAATATGTCATTTGGAGAAATGTTGGAGATGGTGGACATATTAAAGAGGAGCGACTATGATGGGAAGTATGGGCCTTACCTCAACCCCAATGTCCGCAAGGCCAAGATCATGTCTAAAGTTGTGAGGAGGCTGTACAATAATTTTGGGGTACAACGATCCAAGGAGCAACTGAGGAAACGCTGGTCAGACCTGAAACTGAGGGAGGCCGATCAGTACAGAAAGATCAAGCGAATTCTTCAAAAAAGTAAGTAGTTGTGTTTTGTGTTTGATTTCTTGCTTGCATACTGCTCCATGTGGTTTGATTTTTACAAAGTTGTACATTCCAAAATGGCCACTTTCATGTTCGTCTGTGCATTCGATCGTACTCAGCCTCGATCTTTCTGCCACTGTCATGGTCGTGTGTGTGTCCATTCGATCGTACACAACCTCGATCGTTCGGCCACTTATAATACGATGTTTGGTGTTTTTTTGGGGGAAAGGAAGTTTGTTCTCACTAGAAATGTCATCAAGAATGTAAAGCCAATTTATTCAATGTAAAGGAGAGGTCACCCAGTAGCTGTTTACCCATCTGGACTCTAGAGCACTAGTGCTGGGACACCCAAACCCCCTTTTTATTAGGCTTTTCCACACATGTGCTCCAGTGGATACTAGAGGGGGGTCTCCATCACACAAACTTCTACCAAAAAGCTAGTAAGTTTAGCACCTTTACAAAGTGACTACATTCATGTAGTTGGCATTTGTAACTGGCCAAACAAAAATAGTGTCCGTCACTTTCAAGCAATGTTTGTCATTTCCTATTTCTGCCCTCAATAGATTGTGTTGCTAAATCTTCCTTTTGTACATTCTCATAGGGGAGCGAAAACTTGGGCCGTCTGAGGAAACCCCAAAACCAACACCTCCCAAAAAAGGTGAAAGAGCAGAAGCAGAGGAGGAGGAGGAGGAAGGAGAGATCATCGAACTTGGAGAAATTGTCACCACAACAGGTGAGTGTGGGAGAACACAGCTACTGGTAAGCTAATCAATGTATGGCTGCCTCATTTCCAACACCCGATTTTTCTTTGTTTGTGGTTTTTAGGTGACGTGGATGTTGTGGAAGAAAAATCGCACTTTACCACAGAGAGTGCCCACGTACTCATCGGGGAGATAATGGTCTGCAATAGAGATCTAGATTACATAAAGCAAAACATCAATGATGTTCAACAAAAATTGAACATCATTGATGTTTTAGGAAAAATATGAAAACGCACCAAGTAATTAACACACATTTGTGCCAGCTTCTGAACACATTTGCAACTTAATAACTGTGTGAAATTTGGAACATGCACACATTGTGTCCACATGTGCTAGCTCCCATCATGGTGGATGAATGCCAACGTTTTTTTGGGGGTGCAACCACTTTACGAACTACGAAAGTGGTTGTGGTGAAGGGGTTGCACCCCCAAAAAACGTCCATTCATCCCCATGATGGAAAATGGCACTTTTGAAGCTTCTAGGCATGTGTTTTACCATCTAATGACCATTTTCAGACCCAAATTGTGTGCATGTTCTAAATTTCCACTTTCCAGGGGTGACCCCCCCCATGTGATGAAGGCAAGATCAAACACACTTTGAACATATAGTTATGTCTGATCTTGTCTTCACTTTACAAAGTTGAACTTTCCAAGTTCATAGGTTCTGTTTTGCTCCATGCCTGGTTTTACCAATTGCGGAATGTTTGTAAACAATGTTGTAAATAACCAAGATGTTGTCAGTTTGGGCGTGAAGATTGTAAACGCACTTGTGAATGTTTTCCAAGTAAACTTTTTTATTTTTCTAAATGTGTGGCTTCCTTATTTAAAAAACACAATGCATTATGTATGTCAAATGTAAAGGATATGGGGGGCAATGGGTGTTATTTACTAAAGGCAAGTCCACTTTGCACTGCAAGTTTCTTTTCCAGGGCACTTTTTCACTGCACTTGTAGAGCATAGTGGATTTGACTAAGGTAAATGACACCCACAGTGCTTTGTACGAAAACACAGAGCACAGCATTTTTGAGAATACACACATGTCTGACCTGGTGATGAAAAGGAGTATTTTGGGTGTCAGTTATGCACTACAAACCTTCTCTAGACCAAAGATTAGGTATCAAACACACAACATGAGAATAATCTTTTTGGGAAGAAGAGACTGTTACCTCCTTTTGCCCAGAAAGTGCATTCCCACTGTCGAAGGCAAAGGGAAAAAAATTTCAAGGTAAAATAAGCTAAAAAGAATAGTGAAATGACAAGAAATCATAGGTTGGTTGAAATATCAGATTTATTAAAAAATGCCTCTCACACATCGTCAGGCAGAGCAATGGCCCCCCTACCCACAAAGTACTCCATATAATAAAATCCATATAATAAAAATATAAGCCTGGACGTGCCACTTGAAGGGCTGTGAGGTCCGCATTTGGAGGGCCCTCCACATCTGGGCCAACGGGCACCACATAGTTCCTGTTATGTCTTTTGAGGAAGTTGTGCAATATGCAACAGGCAAGAACTATGTGGTTCAGTTTGTATTCCGCCAAGTTAATTGCCGTCAAGAACAGGCGGAAGCGGCTGGCCAGGATGCCAAAAGTGTTCTCCACAACTCTTCTGGCTCTGGACAGCCTGTAGTTGAAGACCCTCTGGTCTGGGGTGAGGGTCCTTATCGGGAACGGCCTCATCAGATGGGGAGTCAACGCAAACGCTTCATCTGCGACAAAGACGAAGGGGAGTCCTTCTGCATTCTCCTCTGGAGGTGGCAAGCACAGACTGCCACTTTGGAGACGCCAGTAGAACTCCGTGTGCGCAATGGCACCACCATCCGAGATCCGGCCGTTCATCCCCACGTCCACATACATAAATTCATATGTTGCTGACACCACCGCCAACATCACTACACTATTAAACCCTTTATAATTATAATAGTGGGACCCCGAGTTGGGCGGTGGGACGATGCGGACGTGTTTCCCATCAATTGCCACTCCGCAGTTAGGAAAGTCCCAACGGCTGGCAAAGTGGGAGGCCACAGTCTGCCATTCCTGTGGCGTGGAAGGGAACTGTGGAGTGAAACAAGAAAAAATAATTAGTCACTTTGCACATAAACATTGCAAGCAGATTAGACAATCAACATCTTGGAACAAGAGCATTGTATAAAATTGGAGGCTGGAAAGTATTTGCACAGAAAAGTAGAGGGTCCCCTTCACAGATTACTCACCCCCCATCAATCCCCACACTTCTGATGGGCCATTGGCAATAACTAGGGTTTTGGGGTGGGGGGGGGGGTTGTTGGACAGGTAACCCTCTGCACTTCATTGATTGGCAAATGGCTCAATAATGTGTGCTAGTTTGGCCAGACCCTCTGTACTTAACACTATTGGCAGCCCCCAGGAAAGCTAAACTAACATTTCAACCCCCCCCCCCCCCAAAAAAAAAGGAAAGCACATTGTGACATTCTGAAATTTCCAAGCAAGCTAATAGGAGAGAAAGAACACAAAAAATTAGGAAATGGCAAGTATGGAGGCAGCCCCTTGCACTACATGCTTTGCAGAATTCATCCCTAAAGATGCCCACTATAAAGAGGTAGGTATATAGTGTGTATTGACCTTGGGAAAGCCAGCAGATAGAGGATTGGTATCATCTGACAGAGCAGTTGGGGGAGGGGGTTCCTAATGAGTTTGCCCCCCCCCCACCAAAAACAATAAAAAAAAGGGGCTCTACATGAAGTAAACCACACAGCAAACATTTGTGCATATTTTAGGGGGTGTTTGGGGGCAAACAATACTATGCAGCAGACAAAATACATTGCTTAAGTGACTAGGCCATAGCTGTCTATTGGGCCAGAAGAGCATGCTGGGGAGGTAAGTGAAGGGAAAAATGCATGAAGGAGAAAAGGGGCACAGCATATTAGAACATATTGCAATCATGGTAATTAGGGAAGGAGGTCAAAAATAGAAGACATTAGCAAACAGAGCATACATAGAATGGAATAGTAAAGTATAAATGTTACCTTAATATAGTCCTCCTGCAGGACCTCGATGATGGCAGAACAGGTCTCTGGAATAATGATTCCCAGGGCCTGGGGAGAGATACCTGAAGAGAACTTCAAATCCTGAAGACTTCTCCCTGTTGCCAAGTACCTCAACGTGGCAACAAGCCTCTGCTCCGGAGTAATGGCTTGTCTCATGCAGGTATCCTGCCGGCTGATAAAGGGGGTCAGCAAAGCCAATAGACGGTGAAAATCGGGGTCCGTCATCCGGAGAAAGTTCCTGAAATCATCAGGATTATTCTCCCGGATCTCACGAAGCAAAGGCATGTGCGAGAATTGGTCACGCTGAAGCAACCAATTCTTGGTCCACATACTCCTCGTCACTCTGTTCATGGACGGGTCTTGGGTCAAAGCTAAAGGCCCGACACCAATTCCGCGTACAGCACGAACTCGGCGACGAGTACGCACGGGAAACATCGCTCACAAGGTCACAAAAGGTCGGCTGGTCAGAACGGACAAACAGAAAGCACCGATAAACAGCAAGGCCTGAAAGAACGAAATGAATACCAGAAACGAGCAGACAATAAGCAGTGCAAATCAAAGCGTCCTATATCAAGATATAGGCCGCAATGACCAACAAATGCGAACTGACTACACGCACTAATAAACAGATACGCACGACAAGCACAAACTGAAGAGAAGTAACGATCTGAGTCAGAAAACTGAGAAGCGCGAATCTTAAGTCACCAAACTTCGACTAACTCGAGATAAACACGGGATCAGCAGAAGGAGCCCAACGGGTGCCTGACGTGGTGCTGAACTTCCCTTTTCTAATCTCGTGGACGACGACTTACGTCACGACGTTCTTGCAGACCGGATATTCCGACAATGTAGTCCGACCGTGTGTACGCAACACCAACATCGGACAAAGTACGACGGACAGGATCCGACCGACCTGGTCCGCGGATTGTCCGACCGTGTGTATGGGGCTTTAGTCTGTTCAAAAGTCAGTTCGTTTTGAACGTGATGATCTAAAAGGAAATTCAATAGCCAGTAGCCAATAGCTTCCCTTGCGTCGTATTTGGTCTGTCGGACCAGCATACAGACGAACGGTTTTCCCGATAGTAATTGAGTCCGTCGGACAGATTTTAAACATGTTCTATTTCTAGGTCCGTCTGATTTTTTTTACGAAAAACTATCGGATTAGCGCACACACGATCAGCCTTTCCGACAGACTAATTCCGTCGGACCTAGTCTGCCGGAAAGTCCAGTCATGTGTACGCAGCATTAGGAATAGAAATAGATCAGTCCAGCATTGTCCAGCATTGAGGTGCTGACCTAGAGGCAAGCAGGAATTTTAGTAAGAGTCACAACACCAGGATGCTAGACTCGCAGATAGACAGGAGTACAGCCATGGGATGCTGATGGGGAAATTGCATATTATATATTTCCTTATTAATATTGTGGCTCACTAATGAATGCTAAGCCTCCTCTTGGTTAAGGAGGTCATATAAGGACATAAGCATGGCTTTACATTATACCAAAGGAATGTTATTGTTAACTGACCAGGATGTGGCCGAGACCCACTTTCTTCTTTACAATTGGCCATTTCCTTACATTCAAGTTCTATATTACTACAGACAAAACCTGCAGTACTTTTGTCTCACTCAGAACTGCCATAAGGCATGTGTCTGGTCCTCCTCTGATCCACGGCGCCATGCCATATAATGGAGGGACCCATGGCGGAAACAGCATCTTTAGTTAAGTATTATTGTTATATTTTCTAATATTTACTTTATCTGTATCTGTCATTACTTTTAATAAATGTTATACTTATAAGTATGTGTGTGATCTCTCTTTGCATAAATCGAATACAACCCCAAGGCCACAATGAAACAGATTCTGAGCTTACAGGAATACCAGGGTAATGATGTGTACAGGCGTTCCTGAGACTGTAGGTACACAGGATACAGTTGAGGTGCACGAGGAGTCTAGGGCAGGCAGGATATCTTGTGGGATACCAGGTAACAGAAATATCTTGCAAGTTAAAGCCATAGAACTACATGTACTAGTATGCCTGCTGATTTTTGGAAATAGAGGTGACAGATAAGCAGCAAAGCTTACAGGTCTGTGACAAGAAATAGTTTACATTGGATCTTGTTACATGCTAGTTACAACACAGGGGTCCATATAGTGGAAACTTACATTCCAAGTGCTCAGGATGATAGATTGTGTATTGTTATAACCTTTCTTTACCCAGTTGTGAATGTTCTACACAAGTCCAAATAAGCTTTAGCAAAGTACAGGGTGTCTGTAGTATGCCCTGTCCTTCCCTTCTTCTTTCCCTTCTCCTTTTAAAGTGGTTCTAAAAACAGAAGGTTTTTTACCTTAATGCATTCTCTGCATTAAGGTAAAAAATCTTTGGCATGCAGCTCCACCCCCAGCCTCCCCTTATACTTACCTGAGCCTGATCTCGATCCACCGGTGTGCATGAGAGTAGGGGCTCTCTCAACCCTCTCTCTCCTCATTGGCTCAGATACAGCAGCGTAAGCCATTGACTCCTGATGCTGTCAATCACAGGCAGTCATGAGGGAGTGGGGGCGGGGCCAAGCTCCGCTCTGTGTGTCTTATAAACACACAGAGGACATTTTGGGGCAAGGACGCACTAGTTCCCCAATAACAAGAGGCTTGCTATGGGGACCTTGGCTGTGGGGGAGGAGCCAGAAACGCTGGTGGGGACCCAAGAAGAGGAGGATCGGGGTTGCTTTGTGCAAAACCATGTTTGTTTTTTTAAAAAGAAAACAAATAAAGCCTTTGGAAACAATTTGACTATTATTTTTCTGCAATTTTTTTTCTAACTACTAATATTGAAACTTTTTTTTAAAATTTTTTAATATTAAGTGTCACGTTAAAAAGCACAAAATTGAAATAAAAAGCTAAATATTTTTTGCATTTTTTGTATCGCTGAAACAAAGTCATATTTATCGTTAAAAAGTGTATGTACAACATTACTTATCTTAAGTAATGACAAAGGTAATGCTGAATCAATAGATTCGTAGTACAGATGTAAGTGATGAAGTGGTTAATATCTAAATACTAATTGCTTCCTAATGGTTTTTCAACCCCTTGTAACGCACATCTAAAACACTTCCTGGTTACCAGCCAAGTTCCTAACAATACCTGGAAATTGTAGAGATTATTTGGAAAGGAAAGGTCATTTATTTATGCACCACTACAGATTATAAAACTAAACAGTATATAACACTTTCACCCGCGTTTTAAAATTCATAACAAAATTATAATAAATACATTTAGTGACGATTTGGAAGACCTAATGTACAGCATATGAGGGGTGATTAGCAAGAGTGCAACCAAGAAACACCATTGGCCCCATGCAAGGAAGGCTTCATTTTCCACATAGGCCTACGCATAGAGGTGGCAAATCATGAGCTGTCTGATTCTGAAACCCTCAACTCTCTCCCTAAATAAAGTGATTTAGAAAAACAGGCTCTAATTATTTTTGGACCCACAATCAGAAATTATTTGGTGTCATGTGAACAGATGAGCAGTGATTTCTTCACCCCCCGTTGCTGTTGACAAAAGTCAGTTCAGCTGCTAATCAGACCATAGGCACTGATACATAGCCTCAAGGTCAAGAACTAAAGAAAAGATTACTTGCATTGCACTGCAACAGTAAGCTGAACAGGACATTTAAAGGAGAAGTACAGCCAAAGCTTGTTTGCAGAATGAACTGCACTTCAGTGACCCGCTGTCGGCTGAGGTCACAAAGCTAGTCCAGGCTCGGGAAAAGAACGTGACCCTATGGTCAGGATCCGCCCAAATACCTTGACTGCCACCTGACTCAGTCTCTCAGCAAGCCACTGAGAGCCTGAGCCGGCCGCACCCACCCCCTTCACAGCCCAGCGCTCCAGTGAGTGCTGGAGGGGCAGAGCAGACAGCGGTATCTGACAGTCATCAGCTCCCTGCTCAGGAAGTTCTGAGAACTGAGCAATCAGTGGTGTTTGATCACTCGGTTCTCAGCCTTAGAGCTGGCAGGGGACAGATGCTGCATTCACCTAGGTAAGTATGATTATAAAATAAAAAAAACATTTCTATACTTCAATGACAACCAAGTATTCAAATAATAGCCATACAGCTTGCATTTTAAGAAAGAGGTCAGTAATGTTAACCCATGCATTTTGGTCATGATACATTTTATTATTGGACAGCATGCCTTAAGAGTTCTACAGAAGACATGTCTGTGTTAGGCCACACAACCCATCAGCTTTTCTTTTGTTTTGTTCTTCTCTGTAGCCACAGATTTTTCTTTTTTAATGTTTTCTGATCTTCAAAAAAAAGTATAATTAGATAAAGGATACCTGAATGAACACATGTCATCCATTGAATGCACAAAATTATCAGTACCCAATGGCTTTGTGTGAGAAATAATTACCCACTAATTAAATCAATCCAATTAAGGGCATAATTAGAATCAGATGATTGAACATAGCCAGCTTGATTTTGTATAGCCGGGTAAGATATATAACAAGTCACATATTACAGCCACACACTCTAAAGATTGTTGAATCAACAAATGAATTGCACTATCTATCATCAATTTATTATAGGCACATGTCACCAGTATTCCTTTATTCAAGTTCAGTGGATTATGCTGCCTTTCATCAAAGTCACATACAAGAAATTAGTGTTTCAGGAGATTGTAAATGAACAAAAGGGACCCACAGTAATACAAATTCGTGTGATCTATGACATAATTATGACATCACATGCCTGTCTAAAACACTTATATATAAACATCATGTGAAAGGTCTAATGCAGAGATAAACACCATGATGCAGTTTGATTTATAAACCTGCATTTATTTTCTCTAAATACCCTTACTAAGATTTTCAAAAATTGTTTTGTATCATATTTTTTTTAAATAGATTTTATTGAGTGTTAATATTATTTAAACATGTTCTTTTATTATGCTTTCCCTTCTACTTTATTCTTTTCTCCTGTTAGCTGTCAGACCACAAGGGTTAGACTAGTCCTTGCTAATAACTTTTATCTTTGATGTAGCACACACAAACCTCAATGAAGTAGAACAAATATTCGCAACTGTTAACAATAAATCTATGTAAATGATCTTGTACCGTGTGTGTTTACCTTTTTTTAAATAAGTTATGGACCTTCCTGTATATTAAACTTGCCTTATGTTTCCTCACATCTACAATTCACTTATTTTGTTTATCCCAGGTTCACACTGAGCTGCGGTAATTAAGCCTTTTTCATTCCCGCATGTCAGTCCCGATTTTGGCCACAATTTCAGAGACATCTGTGCAGGTTTCTGCACAGATGTCAATGTAAATCGCAGCCCGAAATCACAAAAAGTAGTACAGAAACTGCCTTTTGAAATCGACGCAGCGCAGCAGATGCGGCATTGCACTGATTAGGACGGTGCCATTGACAGCAATTGCCGCCGATTTGGCATGCTATTTGACATGTCATGCCGGAGCGGACTGGGAGTGTGCAGTCTGAGATGGATGTAGAGCCAGCGGGAGAGACTGTGATGCCATGGGGCAGTGGAGTTGGGCAGCTGCAGCCAGGAGGGCTGGCAGGGCCTGAATAGAACTGTCTGGGATCAGTAGTCCAACAAGGACAGCTAGCATTTAACCAATTTAACCTTTTCTGGCTACACCACAGGGGCCCATGGTCCCTGCCTGCAAAAGGCACTTCTACAAGACCTGGCTGGAACCAGAGTCAGGCCTAATCATGTGCTAGCTGTGCCTGAGGAGAAGTGATGCGCTGGAGACAGAGAGGAGGTAATAGCAAAGCAAGTTTGTGCAGAAATGTGAAGTGTAAATATGTACACGGAGTGTACATAGTTTTGTCCCAATACAAATGTTTCTACTCGCATTCTGTGCATCTCATAAATTCCCAAACCCCATGCAAGTTTAACTCCTCAATAAAAACACAAAAACAAAGTTAACGGACTATTCATTAACTCTGTGTGCCTGAGAAACTGAATGCCAGGATGGGTAGGGTGACAGACGGACCACAACTTTTAGCAGCCCTTACGGGGGTCCCGCTACATACACATTTACAGTAACTTTTGTTTAAATTTAAATTGTATGTACTTTAATCTTGGTGTGCTAGGCAACCGGGCCGAGGTTGCCGTTAATGTTGGGAATGTGTTGAGACATGCATGAGATCAATGTACATCTTCTGTGTTAGGATTCCCATCTTCTTTTTGCTTTCTACTTACTCCCTGATGGTGGGTAGTGTTGGAGTTGCAAAAAAGCAAGTGCATGTATATCCACTTACCTACCATGTAATTGGGAAAATAGATCATTACTTTGATGTTAGATACTGGGATTATGGCTGCAGTTAGCCAATCTTTCCCATAAAAGTGGCCTGAGCGGCAGATTCAATGCTGGTTCACTTTTAGAAGTGGCGAGAGGGGTCCCATCCCTGGTTTTTGGGCTTACCTGGTGAATTGGGAAGGTCAAAAAACGATCCAACACTGGTGGTGGCTGGGCACAGAGATAAGCAAAGGAAATATGGCCTTGGCTCATCTGTATGCCCTAGGAGGACCGGAGCTACGTCATGATGTCACTACCAGTTCCAGCCACATGTAAACAAGGTAATTTATTTTTTAAAGCAAAAGATCTAATATTATTATTTTTTTTTTGATCTTTTGCTTTTAAGGGGAGAGGAAACATTTCCTTAGGAGTGCACACTGAGAACCTCATTGTACGATCCAGAAGACATGCAGCCGCACACAGCTGTGACATAAATTTCCTCGGCACTCGTTCTATTTCCTTCCCCCACTCTCATCTAGATTCTCTGCAGCAGCAGACAGGATGGAGAGTGGGGGAAGGAAAGAACAAGAGAACGAGTGTCGAGGAAGTTTATGTCACAACTGTGTGCGGCTGCATGTCTTTTGGATCGTACAATGAGGTTCTCAGTGTGCACTCCTAAGGATCATGTCTGTATGCCGTGCTGCATAACTAAGCAGGGAGACGAGGTGAGCGATGCGGGGGAGACAGATGAGCGGGGGGGGTGGCGGTCCACTGTCACTAACACTGGCCCACTGAGCCATCAGTAGTCCATGCCTGCTCATCTCTCCTCCACACGCGCTGAGACTCGAGGCTATGGGCCCCACATTCGGGGCTCCAGCCTCGATAGCCACCCCCTGGCGACGCCTATGCTTAGCAATGTATTTTGTCAGCTCCATAGTAGTGCTTTACCCTAAAATATGTGCAAATGTTATTTGTGTCCTTAAATTCAGGCAGGGTGCCAGAGGCTTTTTGGGGGTCACAAAATCATATGGAATTCCCCCAACCGCTAAGTCAACCAATACTCTATCTGCTGACTTTTCCAAACCCACACACACTATACCTACCTCTCTTGTGGTCATATTTATGGATTAATTCACCAAAGCATGTAGTGAAAGGGCCTGCCTGAATACTTTCAAATGGTATTGTTTCAAGTTTTGTTCTCCTATTATCTTGATAGGTAATTGCAGAATGTAAAAATGTGCTTTAATTAGGACAGTGTGTATTTATATTTTTGTATTATGACACTTTTTACCTGTCCAGTGAGCTGCCAATAGTGTAAGTAAAGAAGGGGCTGGCCAAAGTAACGCACATTATTTATGAATTCAGCTCTCAATGAAGTGGAGAGGGTTACCTGTCCAAAACATCTCCCCCCCTAAATTTTTTACAATGGGCCATCAGAGGGGGCGAGAAATCTGATAAGTGGACCTTAGATTTTTTTATTTAAATACTCCTTCAAATAAATGTTATACTGATGTTGGCCAAAAATGTTTGTGTCTAATCTGCTTGCAATGTTATGTGCAAAAGTCCTAATAAATATTTTTCTTGTTTCACTCCACAGTTTGCTTCAACGCCACAGGAATGGCAGACTGTGGCTTCCCAATTTGCCCAGCGGTGGGACTTTCCCAACTGCGGAGGGGCAATAGATGGGAAACACATAGTCCCACCCCCCAACTCGGGGTCCTACTATTACAACAATACTATTTAATAGTATTGTGATGTTGGCGGTGGTGTCTGCGACATTTGATTTTCTCTATGTGGAGGTGGGGAAGAATGGCTGGATGTCAAATGGTGGAGTCATCACCCAGACCGAGTTCTACGGATGGCTCCAGAGGGGTGGCTTGGGATTGCCACCTCTGGAAGACAACGTGGCTAGTCTGCCGTTCGTCTTTGCCGCTGATGAAGTGTTTGGGCTGGGTGATCACCTGATGCGGCCATTCCCCATGAGGACCTTCACCCAGGACCAGAGGGTTTTTTAACTACTGGCTGGCCAGAGCCAGAAGAGTGGTGGAGAATGCTTTTGGGATAATGGCCAGCCAGTTTTGCCTATTCCTTACGCCAATCAACATGACGGAATATAAACTTAACCATATAATCCTTGCATGCTGCATTCTCCACAACCTTTTAAGGAGAAATTCTATGAACTATGTGGCCTCACTTGGGCCTGAGTCTGGATTTCAAGACCAAACCCTGACAGCGTTTGAAGCTGGCCGTCCTGGCTTGCCCCCCCAAAGTGCCCGCGAGGTCTGTCAAAAATATATGGAGTACTTTGCGGGTAGGGGGGGCATTGATATGCCAGAAAATGTTTAAGAAATCTTTTTTAAATACATTTGTATTTTAAAATGAAATAATATTTCCTTTGATTTACTGCTTGTGTTTCTTTTAGCTGTCTCCTAGGTTATCCAATGTGTTTTTTTTGCCCATTTTCTTTAATAGTGCAAATGTAAATTTTTTGATACATGAGGTGACAATTTCTTCTTCAGCTAACTATAATGTTGTGGGTCTGCTACACACACACCTTGTTTTTATTGTTAATGTATGTAATGCATTAATGCTTAAAATATTCATAATTTTCCACACCATAAATTTATTTTTTGGAGTTACTAAAATGGCCTGATTGATGCAAATTATCAAGCATTGTGGGTGTTATTTACTAAAGTAAAATCCACTTTGCACTACTTGAAAGTGCACTGAAACTGCAACGAAAGTGCACTTGTAGTGCAAAGTGGATTCCCCTTTAGTAAATAACCCCCATTGTCACTGTAAACAACAACTTAAGCAAAAAACTGCTATTGAGCATTGAAAGAAGAAGCCACATAATCACATTGTTGAGTAGAAAAATGTTTACTCTGTGCACATTCACATGTGCGTTTAGAAAAGGGTTTTTCAACAAACCAACATATTTTTAAAATCCATTTTTTTTGTGGTAAACAGGCATGTTTTTTAAACCATACAACAATACACAACTCAGGAACTTACAAAGTTCGACTTTGAGAAATTGAAGGCAATATCAGACATTATAGTATGTCCAAACTGTGTTGATCTTGCCTGCATCAGATGGGGTGATGTCACCCCTGTGAAAGGCAAATTTTGAAGATGCACACAAATTGAGAGTCAAAATGGGGATTTCCCTCCTGATCCCATGCCTAATGTCAACATGTGCTAGCTCCCATCATGGGGGATCAATGAACGTGTTTCGGGGGTGCAACACCTTCCTTTCATCTACTTGGGTTGCGAGGAAGGGGTTGCACCCACAAAACGCATACATTGATATCCCATGATGGCAGATAGCACATGTTGACACACTGTGTGCATCTTCAAATTTTGGCTTTCAAAATTTTGGAGAAGTCTTACTTCTTAGATGAGTTCCCTTTACTCTGAAGTTAGACAAAGTGACATCTCTACATCAGTTAAAACATTTTATAATCTAAGAGTTTAAAGTGGACCCAAGGCTAGGTTCACACCGCTATACGGAGCAGCTCACAGCAGGGGTCCGGTGCGTACCTGTTCATCATTTCAGGTCTGATTTCGGTCCGAATTTTTGGTTGACTTCCGACCTGAAACATACCAGAATACGCACATGACTCCTGTGCAATTCGCTCCACAGCCGTCCCGGAGATGTGTAAACATGCTCCATTGAGAGCCGGTAAAACAATCTCCTGACATGCAAATTGGATGCGGGTATGCCTCTACCTGCTGCCCAGACTGTTGGTCCACTGCTCGCTGCCCAGCCTGATGTGCCTCTGTTTGCTGCCTAGCCTGATGTGCCTCTGCTCACTACCCAGCCTGATGATCTGTTGCCTGCTGCCCAGTTCGATGATCCGGTGCCTGCTGCCCAGTTTTATGATCCGGTGCCAGCTGCCCAGCCTGATGTGTCTCTGCCCAGTGCCCAGACTGATGTGCCTCTGCCCACTGCCCAGCCTGACGTGGCTCTTCCCGCTGCCCAGCCAGATGTGCCTCTGCCCGCTGCCCAGCCAAATGAAACGATGCCCGCTGCCCAGCCTGATGTTCCAATGCCTGCTGCCCAGCCTGAAGATCTGGTGCCTTCTGCCCAGCCTGAAGATCTGGTGCCTTCTGCCCAGCCTGATGATCCAGTGCCTCCAGCCCAGCTTGATGATCCGGTGCCTGCTGCCTAGGTTGATGATTCAGTGCCTGCTGCCCAGCTTAATGATCCAGTGCCTGCTGCTGCTGCCCAGCCACAGGGGTCAGTGCCTAATGCCCAGCTTGCCTCTGGACGTCCTGCCCTAAACAACCTGAATGCCTTTTATGGTCTGCTGCTTGATGACAAATCTACCCTTGATGATCTGCTGTCTGACGACCCGCCTTCCTCTGCCTCTGATGATCCGGTGCCAGATGTCCAGCCTGATGGTCCCATGCTCAATGTCCAGTCTGACTCTGATGATCATCTTACCAATGGGCAACCTTATCTTGGTTATCTTCTACCTACCCCCCAGCTGGGTTCTACTGACTCAATACCAGCTGCTTAGTTGAATTTCATGCAAAGGCTAAGTGTCCACCTGCTAAAACCTGAAAGCTCCTCACGTGCCTTATATGGGTTACCTGCTTGGCCTGAGATTTGTTTGACAGTTGCCTCAGTGGAGTCCCTCTGACAGTTTGTTGTTACTATGGCTCCAAAGCCTGGTGGTCCGGAGATACCCTTGGTAACTAGTAGCTGCATTTGCCTTCATGGCCCTGATCGTGGTAAGCTCCATGGCAGAGTACTATCTGTGCCTTGCCATGCTACAAATGGGATTGCCACAGCTCTGTGGTGCACTAGGGGACCCAGGTCGGGTAACCGGTGCCTCCCAGAGACCCAGGAGGCTTTTGAAGTGCAGAGTAAGTCCTGGAAACCAGGCAAGCTACATGGTTATGGCGAGACACTTTAGTGTCAGAGTTCTGGTATTGTCCCCAGAGCTAAGTTTACAGATAACTTGTTCAGCTATGGCTATAATTTTGGAGAAAAGTTAGAAAAATAGAAACAATTTGATAAATGTTGGTGTGTTTTCGAATCTGCCTAAAACATCAATGATGTTTTTGAGTCTTTTTGAGTCTTCCTTGATATTCTGTAAATCCTGATTGCACACCATGATCTCCCCGATGAGGACGTGTGCACTTGCACTTGTGAAATGTGTTTCTTTTTCCACAACATCCACATCACCTAAAATAAAATAAAACACCATGTATTATAAATATGCAGGCATCCATCTATTACCTGAAGCTGTGGTCTCAGACACTCACCTGTTGTGGTCACTATTTTGCCCACTTCATAAACCTCTCCTTCCTCCACATCCTCAGGTTGTTGTTTTGGGATTTCCCCTTCTTTAGGAGGTCGGGGGTCCCTGGCAACCTCAGACGTCCCGAGCCTTTATCCCCTATGTGAATAAAATAAAGGTATAATTAGCACACAGATATTTGAAGCAAGAAATAAGAATATGAAACTTTGCTTGGAAGTGTCGTACAATTGTCTGTTTTGGCAGAGTTCAAACCTGAAGACATGATTTTTTTCACTTTACAAAGCTGGAATAATTACCTTTTTTTGTTAAAGTATCACACATGTAGAGACCCCTAGTATCCACTGGAGCACCTGTGTGGGACACCCTAAAAAGTTTGTTCTGGTGTCCAACACTAGTGCTCCTGCGTCCAGATGTGTAAACAGCTGCTGAGTGTCCTCTCTTTACACTGAATCAAGTTTGCATTTCATTCTAGTTACAAATACTGCAGCTGCTGACTTTTAATAATCATACACTTACCTGTCTCAGGGTCCAGCGATGAGGGAGAACGAAGCCCTGCTTGTCTCCCCCTCCTCTCTGCGGTGCCGGCATTACTACTGTGGGCTCCTGGCGGTGGCTTCACAGCCGGGCATGCACTGCGCATGCGCAAGCCATGCTGTGACTGGCCAGGCAATCATCTGGGACCTGTGACGTGTCTCAGATGATTGCCGAGAGGGAGGGGGGAGAGGGGAACTCACCCCGACTCTGCGAACCCCCAGGAGGAAGTGGGCGCTGGAACCCTCATTTTTTAGGGTTTCTTCTCCCCCCCAAACAAAAGACATGCCAAATGTGGCATGTCAGGAGGTCACCTTCCCTTAAAGTGGAAGTTCCAATTTGGGGGTAACTCCACTTTAACCACTTCAATACTGGGCACTTTTCCCCCTTCCCCTGGACAATTTTCAGCATTCAGTGATGTTGCATTTTGAATGGCAATTGCGCGGTCAACACTGTACCCAAACTAAATTTTTATAATTTTCTTCCCACTAATACAGATTTCTTTTGGTGATATTTGATAACCTCTGGGGTTTTTATTTTTTGCTAAACAAACTAAAAAAGGCTGACATTTAAAAAAAGAAAATATGTTTTTCTTTGTTTCTGTTATAAGATTTTATTTTTGCCTTCACTGACGGGCACTGATGAGGTGTCACTGATATGTAGAATTGATGGGCACCGATGGGCTACACTGATATGCAGCACTGATGGGCACTGATAGGTGGCACTGGATAGGCAGCACTGATGAGGAGCTACTGACAGGCATTACTGATTGGCATCTAAAGGGCACTGACAGGCATTACTGATGGGGCATTGATTGGCACAGTTTTAGGCACTGATTGGCACTTTGATGGGCACTGACATGCATTGCTGATGGGGCACAGACTTGCAGCTGATTGGCACCTCTCATGGGGGCTGCACTTATAATCAATGTGCTGATTTTCAGCGCAGAACCCCCTCTGACAGGGAGAGCCACCGATCGGCTTTGCCTGTCAGCGTAAACCGAGGAAAGACGTTTATCAGCACTTCCTGGTTTCACGCTGTGATCAGCTGTGATTGGTCACAGCTGGTCACGTGGTAAGGAGCCTCCATCAGAGGCTCCTTACCATGATCGGAGATGCGGTGTGTTAGAGTGACACACAGCACCACCGATCGCCATGCTGCATGCCCCCACGGGTGCATGCTGGCATGTTATCCTGAAAGACGTCATATGACGTCCAGTCAGGATAACAGAACCACCACCTGTGCGTCATTCTGCTATAGACCTAGCAGGAAGTGGTAAATGGAATTTTTTATTTTTATTGTTGCACTTTAAGCATCAATAAAATCATTGCTTCTGAAAAAACTATAATTTTAGAAAAAAAATATTTGCATTGATACATGTCCCCCAGGGCAGTACCCAGACCCCCATACCCCTTATATGGTCAATTACTTGCATATAAGCCTTCAGAATGGGCACTTTTGATTTGTTGTGTTCGGCTCCCATAGACTTCATTGGGGTTTGACACTTGGGTTGGAACTTTTCCCCTCCTTGGGAGTTCTGCTGTGAACCAAACAGGGGGGTGTTCGGCTCATCTCTTCTTTGCAATAGATTTTAGCTAAAGTGTCTCTGCCACTTCCAATGCTCACCTAAGGTTTATGACTTCTACACCAAAAATTGTTGTCTTTTAAAAATCTACCAAATAAAGCTTTTTCTGTGAGCATCAACAATATTGGGTTGGTGCTGCTGTATGTAAGCCAATGAATAATGCAAAAATAAACAAAACTATTATACATACATATTTTGTGATCCTGCAATTCAGTGTCACTGATGCTGTACCTGAGAATTGTAATGTTCTGTGAAACCGTGTACTGCTTTTAGGCATCTCCTAAGCTTGTAATTTAAAGGACTTTTGTTTTTTTATTGTTGCGCTCAACCCACTGAAAGATAATTTTATTTTTTTATTAGTACATATCCCCCAGACCACTGCCCAGCTCTTCATGCCCTTTGCTTGGCAATCCCTTTCTTATTAGCCCAGAAAATATCCATTACTGATTTCTAAGATTTGGCTCCCTTTGAATTGAATTGAGCTTGGGATCCAAATTTTGGATCTGCGCCAAACTGAAGCTGGGTAGGTTTGGCTCATCCCTAGTGATGATAGCTGTTTCTAGGTCATACACATTTTAGGTCTTTACATGTTTTTAACAAGCAGTAATAAGGCTTTAAAAAATCCTTCACCATCCTCCATTGCTGGTGGCACTCCGGAGCAATTCTACCTCAAAGTTCACTGACAACATAACCTGCAGCTGCAGGCATCACACCATTATATATTTTTTTAGAGTTGCTGTTGGCTCTCTTGTAATAGCAATCAGAGCAGCTCACCCACTGCTCAATTGCTATTACATGCAGTGGGAGGGGAGTCCCCCCCCCGCCACTTTCTCAGCTCTCCCGTCCCAATCTGGCTGGCCGGACAACCCAGAAGCGATGACATGACATCGGAAACTATCTGCACAATTTTTTTAAAGTCGAAAGCATGCAGAAACACCGATCTTGGGGTTTTGAATGCTTTTAAGTGCAGAGGAGGGCTCACTCCATAGAGAAAACCTGTCACATGCCTATTGCTGTCACAATGTTTACATTCCTTGTCACAGCAATAAAAGTGATCAAAAAAATTAATAATTAAAGCAACAGTGTAAAAATAAATACATTAATATATATTTTTTTTAATGCGCTCTTTGGTCCCCCATGCACGCACACAGCGATTGTTTCACACATGTGAGGTATCATCACAAACATAAGATCATGGCCAGTAATTCTAGCATCAAACCACCTCTGTAAATCTAAAGTGATAACCTGTAAAGGCTTTTAAAGCATCGCCTATGGATAGTATAATTTACATTGTTTGTCGCCGTTGCTCGGGCGTGCGCAATTTTGAAGTATGACATGTTTGGTACCTATTTACTCTGTGTAACATCATATTTTATATTTTGCAAAAAAATTGGGTTATGTATCCTGATAATATTCATTAAAATTCAAAAATGCCTTTTTGTCCCCCAAAAATTGCAGCTGTGCAAGTACTGTGTGACATAAAAAATTGCAAAACCCACTAATTTATTCTCTAGGGCCTCTGCTTTAAAAAAAATATATATAACATTTTTGGGGGTTCTAAGTCATTTTCTAGCAAAAAACACTGATTGTTGCATGTTAACAAAAAATGCCAGAAAAGGCCCGGACTGGAAGTAGTTAAAATAGCACTCACCAATACACTAGACAACAGAATCTATAAAGCACACTTATTTGTTTATGTTGTTGCAGAAAGCTTTTGTTTTTTGGTTTTCTGATATGCTGCAATATATATGGTATTTTTAAATGGAAGGAAACTCGTGCGCTGCTAGCACAGGGCATCCTTGTAATAACAAACATAATTAGGAAGGGGGCCAATATGTTTTTAAGGTATTGTATTTAGACAGCTGTGTAAGGAAACTTCCTTGACATGTACTATAAAGCTAATGTTTCAGCTTTGTAAACCAATCTTTAGTATAAAGCAGCTTGGAAAGGGTAATGTGCCATTTCTTCTATATATGATCTGTTTTGAAAGGAAATCCTTTACTAAATATTAATTTCATGAGAACTATTTGATATTGGTACCTCTTTTTGTGATTTCAGTCCCTTTATTCTTATGCAAGTTTCTTACAGCATAAAACATGAATAATTGCACATTTGAAATTCAAAGAGGACTTCACATTGTTCGACTGGGAATACTAAGCTGCTATTCTAGAATTCCTACATATACTAACCAAAGTGAATAGCTTTAGGATGTGGTAGTGAATACAATTTCTAATGAAATCAGAGCACGGTATTAAAATGCTATTTACAATTTTTTGTCAGTGTAGTTGAGGAGTTACTTATGTAAACTGAGCAATGTCCAGATTAACCAATAATGGTCAAAATAAGATGCCAAAAAGGCAGAAGCGATGCAATTAATAGAAAGTTATATATTTCGGAACTCATAAAAGGGCTGGTTACCATTTGTGTAAATAAAAAAATGCAGGCAAAAACTATTATGTATTCACCTGCATTAACCTGTGGTTTATGCATGTATACTTGCATTTTTATGTGTGTTAAACTCTTATCGCATTTAGCTGCTTTCTTTGTTTTGAGTGGACAGTGTCAGTAAAGCAGAGAATGATGTCAATAGGGCAGTGGATGGTGTCACATTTTTTTTTTTTATTATTATTTAATTTTATAAAATTTGTTACAGTTTTATTTGTATTCTTTTTTACTATTTAATTTTACATACATTTCCCAGTCCTTTTCTCTGTAGCCTCAGCTGCACTGCAGATGAATGAACAAAAGACAGAGGCTCTACTATGCTTCAGTTATGAATGAACACAGTGTGTGTGATCACTGTGGGATAATCGGACAATGGACAGGACTGGGTGATCAGTGCGTTGGGAAAGGGGGCAATTAGAGGAACCAATCCGCTCTCAATACAGTACCTGAAAGCAGTCGGAGGTCGAGGAGGCTAAGCTGGCTTTCAGCTGCTGTACAGAGAGCCATACAGGGGATAGAGTCCTCTAATCCCCCCTCCCCCGGCTACACCTATCACCCCCTTCTGACCACAGCTGCAGGGGTTTCAGGTGACAGCTGTGGGGAAGTTTGAACAGGGCACATAGGAAACCATTGTTTGTTATGTGCCCTTGCAGAGAGCTGCATTTTTTTTTCTACAGAAATGTGAAACGCATTGATATAGTGTGGATGGGCACTCAGTAAATAGTGCAGGCAAAATGCAAAATATATAGCAGCAGTAACCACCTAAATACTGAAAAAAAAAATGGTTTTAAATGTAAAAATTTAAAATGACATATGTTACAGTGTCTTGGGGTTTACAATGCAGCATTGCTGCTTTTTACCATATTGTTAAATGATGTATTGTTTCATTAGCAAACATTCACTATGAGGGAGGATGCCTAAAGCACTAGCACATGTAGCAGAAAAAAATATTTAGATTGCAATGGAATAGAGCACTCGGTATCTCATGCAGATTGTGCATTAATTCCTAATTTGTAGCACATGTACAAATTACCCAGCATTGATTGCTAAGAAGTCTTACTTCTTAGATGAGTTCCCTTTACTCTGAAGTTAGACAAAGTGACATCTCTACATCAGTTAAAAATTTTTATAATCTAAGAGTTTAAAGTGGACCTAATGGATCACTTCAGGCTGCCCCCTTTTGCCGGTAGAGCTAAAAAAAAATAATCCTTAAGGCTAGGTTCACACCGCTGTACGGAGCGGGTCTGATTTCGGTCCGAATTTTTGGTTGACTTCGGACCTGAAACATACCAGAATACGCAAATGACTCCTGTGCAATTCGTTTCACAGCCGTCCCGGAGATGTGTAAACATGCTCCATTGAGAGCCGGTAACAATCTCCTGACATGCGAATTGGATGCGGGTATGCCTCTACCTGCTGCCCAGACTGTTGGTCCACTGCTCGCTGCCCAGCCTGATGTGCCTCTGTTTGCTTCCCAGCCTGATGTGCCTCTGCTCGCTGCCCAGCCTGATGATCTGTTGCCTGCTGCCCAGTTCGATGATCCGGTGCCTGCTGCCCAGTTTTATGATCCGGTGCCAGCTGCCCAGCCTGATGTGTCTCTGCCCAGTGCCCAGACTGATGTGCCTCTGCCCACTGCCCAGCCTGACGTGGCTCTTCCCGCTGCCCAGCCAGATATGCCTCTGCCCGCTGCCCAGCCAAATTAAATGATGCCCGCTGCCCAGCCTGATGAACCGGTGCCCACTGCCCAGCCTGATGTTCCAATGCCTGCTGCCCAGCCTGAAGATCTGGTGCCTTCTGCCCAGCCTGATGATCCAGTGCCTCCAGCCCAGCTTGATGATCCAGTGCCTGCTGCCCAGCTTGATGATCCAGTGCCTGCTGCCCAGCTTGATGATCCAGTGCCTGCTGCCCAGCCACAGGGGTCAGTGCCTAATGCCCAGCCTGCCTCTGGACGTCCTGTCCTAAACAACCTGAATGCCTTTTATGGTCTGCTGCTTGATGACAAATCTACCCTTGATGATCTGCTGTCTGACGACCCGCCTTCCTCTGCCTCTGATGATCCGGTGCAAGATGTCCAGCCTGATGGTCCCATGCTCGATGTCCAGTCTGACTCTGATGATCATCTTACCAATGGGCAACCTTATCTTGGTTATCTTCTACCTACCACCCAGCTGGGTTCTACTGACTCAATACCAGCTGCTTAGTTGAATTTCATGCAAAGGCTAAGTGTCCACCTGCTAAAACCTGAAAGCTCCTCACGTGCCTTATATGGGTTACCTGCTTGGCCTGAGATTTGTTTGACAGTTGCCTCAGTGGAGTCCCACTGGCAGTTTGCTGTTACTATGGCTCCAAAGCCTGGTGGTCCAGAGATACCCTTGGTAACTAGTAGCTGCGTTTGCCTTCATGGCCCTGATCGTGGTAAGCTCCATGGCAGAGTACTATCTGTGCCTTGCCATGCTACAGATGTGATTGCCACAGCTCTGTGGTGCACTAGGGGACCCAGGTCGGGTAACCGGTGCCTCAGAGAGACCCAGGAGGCTTTTGAAGTGCAGAGTAAGTCCTGGAAACCAGGCAAGCTACATGGTTATGGCAAGACACTTCAGTGTCAGAAATCTGGTATTGTCCCCAGAGCTAAGTTTACAGATAACCTGTGAGACCCCAGCTTTGGGGTACCTGCTGTTTTGAGGGATTTGGAGTATAGAATGCTGTACATCTCAGGGGATCTGGCTAGCAGGACACCTAGCCAGTTGCTTGACCCCAGCGGGGACCCAGTCAGTCACCTGACCCAGGGGGTGGGACACTTTGCCTATTGTGTGATCTTGACAGTAGTGCATCTTGCTTGGACCCTGGCACTTCTTCAGCTTACAAGGAACTTTTGTTCTGGACTTGTGTTAGAGATGACTATCTTTTATGGACTTGTTCAGCTATGGCTGTTTGGAGCATCCATAGGCCGCTCTTTAGAGGGGGATGATGTCAGGAAAGAGCTCACCTGCTGGTGGCACTGTGGCTCCAAGATCCATAGGCTGCATTTCCGGTGCCCACCAGCAGGTGTCTCTCAGCAGCCAGAAGATCACCTCATGTAATCAGTCATCACCTGATGCTTGTTGCTGGATGTGTATTTAACCACTTCCCACCCGGCCACTGCACATAAACGGCCGGGTGGGCTATCTCTCCTTCTGAGTGGACGTTCAGGAACGTCCCTCAGAAGGAGCGGGATTGCGTGCATTCAGCTGAAAGCTGAAAATTGGTCTGGGAAGGAAGGGGGCGAAATTGCCCAGTATTGATGTGGTTAAACCCTGTCCATGCTCTTCATGCCTGCCTTGGTGTTGTCTCTGAGTCCTGACCTGTGTGCCAGTGTTCCTGTATCCTGTTTCCTGTTCCTGGACCCTGATTCCTACCCTGCAGCCTGATCCACTCCCACCTGCTCTCTCCACCCCCTGCTACCCTCTCCCTGTCCTGTCTGGCTCCCAGCTGCCTCAGCTTGATCTCCTGTGTATGACCCTGGCTCTGTACGATTATGCTTTGTATTCCGTACTTGTTGTTTATTTTTGATTTAGGCAGTTGTTCATTGTGTGTCATTGTTTGTTTGGTTCTCTAGTTTGTTTTACACAGTTTGGAATTTTGAAGGTGCATTTTACATTTATGTTATTCACTTATCTTTTAAATAAATTATATTATTTTACACTCTACTTGTGCCTGGTATTCTCTGTGGCAGTCCACACATTTCTGGTCACACCGGTTCCTGACACTTACTGTGATTAATTAAGACATACTTTATTTGAAAAACATTGATAGAAGATTTAGTTGCACTTTGACATGCTACGTGTTGAACATCTGGAAACATACTATTATTCTAAACTATGCCCATGATGTTAACTCATTACATATGCCCATGATATTCCCTGTATAAAAGAAGCATGATCTATCAATACACTTTCAGCTTGCTTGTGATGTCATACATTTAAAAGGCCATCAGACAATGTCTTTATCACCTTTGCAAACCATGACCTTATTTTCAAAATTCTTGGAATTTTTGCCAGTAGGGGTACCTACTAGAATTCCAGCAATGTTCACAGTTTTAACTCTAGCCATAGGATCTCATGCAGCAGGGGTGATGAAGGGGGGTCACAAACTGATTGACATTGGTGGTTAACCAAGGTTTTTTTCTGTTCCCCCTGTAGCTGGGCCTGACTACACAGATCTGTTATTGTGTGTCCCCTGTTTGTTTATGTGGCCTGAGCTTTTAGAGAATATAGTGACCTTATGGCAGACATTCCGACATACTCATATTGGATTTAAAATCTGTGAGTAATCTTATGTTATACTGCAATTACCACTATTCACTATTGATGGTTTATCTGACATCTTTTTTATCTTGATTAAAATTATTATTTTAACCATCTTTAGACAAACACTTTGAAGCCTTCTCTGTTAAGGCATTACTAAGGCAGGCCATAGAGGCATAGACTGTGCACATTTCTTTCCTGCAACCACAAGTTCCCCCATCAATACAGACAGTGAAGACAGGGGAATCTCTCATGTTGAGCCATTGTATTCTACCAGCTGGGGTTCTGGGGAAGCCATCCCCACTGGAAGAAGACAGTGATTATTTCTAGCAGCTATAGCAACCACTAGCAATAATTTCCAGTAAATCCAGCAGGCTGGTTGTACCCTAGCTGATTGATCAATCAACCATATATACTCAAATCTAGGCTGGTTCAGCATTTGTGTGCATTTAGGCCATTAATAGTCTAAAGTGACATAGCATAGAGGGTATTTTTCATTCAGTTACCAACACAGTGCATGTCTCTTTCAAATAAAACACCCACATAAAAAATTAAAGATAGTGTGTATTCAATTATTATATTGTTTTAGTAGTGTTATGCCCCATCCATCGGATTTTTTCTGACGGATTTTGTCCGACACTGGTGTTGCATACACACGGTCGGACAAAGTTGTCGGAAAATCAGATCATTCTGAACGTGGTGACTTTTGTTGCCTACGACGGGAGATAGAACTTTGTCCGTCGGAAAATCCGATGGAAAATGTCCGATGGTGCCTACACACGGTCGGAATTTCCGACAACATTGTCCGATAGGACATATTCCATCGGAAAATCCGACCGTGTGTATGGGGCTTTAGTACTTATTTCCTGATTTTATCACCCTTTTTTTTTTTTTTTTTATATTTTACTACTTATATACATTTATATCAGCGGCTGATTTATTTCTTCTACCTGTAACCATTTACTAGTTGTTACAATTATCAGACAGTAGTATGAGTATTTCATTTTTCACTGTTCATGGAAATTGAAGTGTCTGATTATATATGTTATTTTCTTACTGTTAATGAACAACTCTGTACTTCATGGAAAATAACTTTTTTAGACTTTTTTTTACTAGGCCTCAAAAAAATTTTGTTTGCTATTCTTGTTGATCTTTCAATGACAAATGAACTACCCAATCTCTATTTCTGTAGTGCCCTCACTGCTATCTACTGTCTTCTCAAGCAGACTCTTCAGGGCAGTGTTTCTTCACATGGCTGGTTGTGCTACTGTCAATTACACAGCAATTACTCCTCACCCTTGAGGTATGGAGGTTCATCTTTGCTATATCCATTATACTTCCCAGAAATCTACACCTGGTTTTCTTCTGGGTTCTGGGTTCCTCCGTCATCCTAATTGGCTGGTCTGAAATTATATAACTCTTGCTCGTGTGCATGAGTTAACCACTTCAGCCCAGGAAGGATTTACCCCCTTTCCTGACCAATCCCTTTTGTGATACGGCACTACGTCATTTTAACTGATGATTGCGCGGTTGTGCGACGTTGTACTCAAACAAAATTGATGTCCTTTTTTTGCCAGAAATAGAGCTTTCTTTTGGTGGTATTTGATCACCTCTGCGGTTTTTATTTTTTGCACTATAAACAAAAAAAGAGTGACAATTTTGAAAAAAAAGCAATATTTTTTACTTTTTGCTATACTAAATATCCCCACAAAATATATAAAAAAACTAATTTCTTCCTCAGTTTAAATCAATATGTATTCTTCTACATATTTTTGGTAAAAAAAAAATTGCAATAAGCGTATATTGATTGGTTTGCACAAAAGTTATCACGTCTACAAAATAGGGGATAGACTTGCTTTTTTATTATTGTTTCTTTTTTATTAGTAATAGCAGTGATCTGCGATTTTTATTGTGATTGCGACGGACAGATCAGACACTTTTGACACTATTTTGGGACCACTGACATTTATTCAGCGATCAGTGCTATAAAAATACACTGATTACTGTGTAAATGTCACTGGCAGGGAAGGGGTTAAACACTAGGGGTTAAGTGTGTTCCCTCAGTGTGTTCTAACTGTAGGGGGGGGGTGGGCTCACTAGAACATGACTGAGATCACTGCTCCCGATCACTGGGAGCAGTAGATCCCTGTCATGTTGCTAGGCAGAACAGGGAATTGCCTTGTTTACTCCCTTTTCTGTTGCTCTGTGCCACTATCGCAGGCCACCGGCGGACATCGATGACGGAGTGACGTATGGGTATGTCGTTTTGCGCACCTGTGCTATTCTGCCGACGTATATCAGTGTGGGCCGTTCAGCAAGTGGTTAAACACTGGAGTCACCAGGTCTTTTTTTGTTAAAGTGTTATAGGGTTCAACACCTTAAATCCTTTGGGTTTTGAAATATTTCCTAACATATAATACACAGTTTTTCTTTGGACAATGACAACTTTAATTTGATAGCAGACCTGGAAAAAATATATTGTTTAGGTTTAAATTATGAAAAAAAAAATAAAAAAAAAATATTTATTTTTATTTAAATTAAGAAGCAATAGTAAAAAAGTTTAACACAATATTTTCCTGTAATTCTTCCCGACACAACTTTTCTGGGATTAGCACAGACTCAGTTATGTACCCCAAAGTTTAACTGTCAAAGTCTGCTGAATAAAAGGCTATCAGGTGTGATTTTTATGTAACATAAAGGTTAAGAGTGTTGCCATCAATAAATGCAGAAAGTTTGGCATTTAAAGAGGAGCTCCAGGCTCTTTCAGAAAAAATTAAGTCAGCAGCTACAAATACTGTAGCTGCTGACTTTTCATATTAGAACAAGTACCTGTCAAGGAATCCAGCAGTCTCTTCACCCCAGCCAATTTTTCAATCGACTCTCAGGTGCTCCCGCCACCATTTCTTGCAGCTTCACAGCCGGTTCCCTACTATGCATGCACAAAGCGCACTGTGCTTTGTGAATGGCCCAGCAGCGGGGGAAGGAGGAGGGTGGGTAAACTTCTGGGTGACTTCGACACAGCGAGATCAGCCAGAAGTGGGAATGGGTACCTGTCAAAACGAAGTACCCGCTCCCCCGAAAGGTGCCAAATGTGGCACGGGAGGTGGGCAAACAAGGGGAGCTTCGTCTTTTGGATGGAGCTCCACTTTAAATGATAACGTTTATTGGCTAACTTGAGTTATTAAAGAGGCAAGCTTTGTCAGGCTATACATTTCTGAAAAATGGTTCTGAAACCCACATATTTATACACAGATTACAATGTGGGCACGATGTAACACTGTGTATAAATATTTGAGTTCCAGAACCAGTTTACAGATATAGATTATGAATGATGAAGGGATCTCAGCTATCCCAAAAGCTTGCATCTTTAACCACTTCAATACAGGGCACTTAAACACCTTCCTGCCCAGACCAATTTTGAGCTTTCAGCGCTGTCGCACTTTGCGCGGTCACTGTACCCAAATTAAATTTTTATCATTTTTTCCCCACAAATAGAGCTTTATTTTGGTGGTATTTGATCACCTCTGCGGTTTTTATTTTTTGCTAAACAAATAAAAAAAGACCGAAAATTTTGAAAAAAAAAATGTTTTTTTTATTGTTTCAGTTTCAAATCTTTGTAAATAAGTAAGTTTTCTCCTTCACTGATGGGGCTGCACTGATGGGCACTGATAAGGCGGCACTGATGGGCACCGATGAGGTGGCACTGAGGTGACATTGATGGGCACTGATAGGCGGCACTGATAGGCGACACGGATGGGCGACACGGATGGGCAGCACTGATAGGTGGCACAAATTGGCACTGATAGCTGGCACAGATGGGCATGGATAGGCGGCACGGATGGGCATGGATAGGTGGCACAGATGGGCATGGATGGGCACTGATAGGTGACGTGGATGGGCACTGATAGGTGGCACGGATGGGCACTGATAGGTGGCACGGATAGGCACTGATAGGCAGCATTGTTTTGTATTGATGGATGCCAATCAGTGCCAAACAATAATGCATGCCAATCAGTGATGCCCATTGTGGGCACTGATTGGCATCCATTGTGGGCACTGATTGGCATCCATTGTGGGCACTGTGTCATCCCTGGTGGTCTAGGGTGGCATACCTTGTGCTGCACATCCCTGGTGGTCTGGTGGCGTCCCTGGTGGTCCAGTGTGGGCATCCTCGGGGGGCTGTGCTGATAATCATTCAGCACAGACACCCCCTGTCAGAGGAGCAGCCGATCGGCTCTCTTCTACTCGCGTCTGACAGACGCGAGTGAGGAAAAGCCGATTACCGGCTCTTCCTATTTACACTGTGAACACAAAAAAATTGCGCTGGACCAAACAGAATATATAAGCAGCAAACCACATGTGATAAACAAAATAAAAATGGAAAGAAAAAAGGTTGCGCTATTTCAAATATTAGCAAAATACAAATACCAAAATATTAGGAATGATATATGACAATAATTGTCAGCTATCACAAATTGTGTCTAAACAAAAGTGCAAACTTGTATGTACCACCACAGAGTAAGATTAATTATCCCCTGGTCAATATGTGATTACAATTATGTATAGCAAACATAAATAATATAATAAACAGGTGAAAAACTGATGTTAAATTGTCCGCAAAGATGTCCATAGATAACTGGAGGTCCAATCACAATGGCATCTCTGTGATAAGTGACTATTTCAGTGTTGCATCCGTGATAATGTGGCTTTTATTCCACTGTGATCCCACCACCAAGTGAAATGAAGGCTTACCAATTGTAGGCAAAGAAATCGCCTGCGGCTCAAACCCAGCCAGGGCCTTTTCCTCTATCCCGTTCTGGTGTGGAAAGTCTGGGCGTCTGTGTCCTTAGCAGGGATATTTCAATCGCTCCAGGATCGCACAGCGGTGTATCACTCCAGATAATGTATTTCCCAAAAGCCAAAAACGGAGAAGGAAAAGAAGCAAACCATGGGTGGGTTCCAACAGGTTTATTTCAGTAAAAAACGCAGACGGCGTAAAGACATCCAAAGTTTAAAACAAAATTCAAAATTTGCGGCCGGCTGCAGCAATAAAACGCCCGTGCTTGTCTATGTGCTGACCAAGATCGTAGACTGACACCCCGCAACAATGATCGCCGCTATGCGCGCCCCCGGGGGTGCGCAGCGGCTCAAAATACTGAGGACGTCCAGTCAGGATTTGACAAACACTTTGCGGACGTCCTTTTATAATAGGGCGGGCGGCAAGTGGTTAATAACTCAAGTTAGCCACTAAACTTTATTACTTAACTATAACTGTTAGTATGTAACAGAATGGTCAAATTGAATCTGGGCATCTTAGAAATTCCAGGGATAGGCAGTGCAGTATATACTGCATTGTGCATACACCACAGGCATTGTACATAATGAAAATGATTGCTGGGAGAAATGTGTTTTTTTTTTTTTTTTGGCAGAAGGCATATGCAATATCTCTTCTACTAAAATACATGTGCAAATGTTTAGTAGTTTTAGAGTATAGTTCCACTTTAATACAATTTAAAAATGATGCTATTTTACCACACTAAATAAAAAATATCTTGGCACAAACAAAAGGATAAAGTAAACTCTACTAAACTAAAGGATAAATTACTTCCCGAGATGTCAATAAGCTTTGGGTCACTGTAGAGGTAATATTTTCATTTTCATCTATTTTTTACCGGTTTAATGGCATTACAATAGGACTGGGTAATTAGCTTACCAGTGACCCAAGGTTAGCTGACATTTCTCTACATCACTACCTTCTAATTAGAGGTGAGAAATATGCAGCACAATTGTGAGCAACAGTTTGAAACAGTTTATGAATTATCAATATTTCAGCCTAATTAATCCCACGCCAAGTGCCAGTATAATGCAGCATTGCTGTGAAAACAAAGTATGAGGGAGAATGTGCAGTGCCCTAACATACCATAAAAGAGCAAATGCAAACCAAATGAATATGTAACACCTCTCAAAACCGTTGACATATCAGCAAAAACTTGCATATATTTGTTCTTGTGTGACTTTTTATTGTGCAAGAGCTTTAAAAGTGCAGAGAATAAAGTGGATTCAATTATTCTTAGAATACAATGTATTGGGGTAGGTCTGCTGCCTAAGACTGCTTTGGTAGAAATTCTGTTAACTGCTGTATTTCCAAGTCAGCTGTGTGATTATGATAAAGGACTTGCCAGTGTTCTGCATTGCTGATCTGTTCGGTGGCATGAGAAGAGGCAGTTTGCATATTTAATTTAAAGGAAAAGTCACATTTTCATAACCGCAAGAACTTGGCTCTTGGCTGTCAAGGGGATGTGGGATTAATTAGACTGAAATAATGATAATTTAAAACCTGCAACATAACTAGGAAATATATCTATCTATATATATATATATATATATATATATATATATATATATATATATATATATATATATATATATATATATACACACACACACACACTCCTTGGAATTCATAAAGAATGCTGAATGTAGCAAATTCAAACCAAATTCACGTACCTGTTTAGGACTTGTACTTGAATATAGCTCATGCTGCACCACTTTTAGAATGCACTTGAGGCACTTTCACAAAATCTGTCTGAGACAGTTTTTCTCTTTGTACTTCAAAAAAAGGGTTGGTCCTAATTAGTTCCACCTTTACATTTGGCACATTAAGCCCAGGTTCACACTGAGCTGTGCGAATAAAGCTGTGCGAGTTCAGATGAACTTGCACGATTTCAGTCCCGCATGTCACTCCCAATTCCGGACGCGATTTCAGAGACATCTGTGGAGATGTATATATATATATATATATATATATATATATATATATATATATATATACAGTGCAGTCAGTGCAGAGTATATAATACAGTGCATTGAAGTGGCTAAGGGGAACCCTATGACAGAATTAAGAAAAAAAAATGTCACGGGATCCCCCAAAATCCATACCAGGCCCTTTGGGTCTGGCATAGATTTTAAGGGGAACTTCATGCCAAAATGTAAAACAAAATTGGCATGGGGTCCCCCCAAAATCCATACCAGACCCTTATCCGAGTAAGCACCCTGACAGGCCAGGAAAGGAGGGGGACGAGCGAGCAACCCTCCTCCTGAACCATACCAGGCTGCTTGCCCTCAACATGGGGAGGGTGCTTTGGTGTCCCCCCAAAGCACATTGTCCCCAAGTTGATGGGGACAAGGACCTCTTCCCGACAACCTTGGCCATTGGTTGTCGGGTTCCCCCCCAGGCTTATGAATGAATGAATGAATGAATGAATAATTTGTATAGCGCTACAATGCGAACCGAATCGCCTCAAGGCGCTGTAATTAGTGCTTTGTTGTCAAGCTTCTTAGAAGAGGTGGGTCTTGAGTTTTTTCCTGAAGACCTGATGGTTTTCTTCCATGCGGATGTAGGTTGGTAGTGCATTCCATAGCCGTGGTCCTTGGACAGCGAATCTTCGTTCCCCTTTTGATTTGTAGCGGGACTTGGGGATGAGGAGGAGGTTTTGGTCGGATGATCGAAGACTGCGATTGGGTGTGTAGCGTTTTATTTTCTCGAGAAGGTATTGAGGCGCGTCTCTATGGGTGCATTTGTGGGTGAGGCAGAGGGTCTTGAAAATGACCCGATTCTTTACGGTTAGCCAATGTAGGCTCCTCAGGGAAGGGGAGATGGATTCCCACGTTTTTTTTCCTGTTATCAGCCTTGCCGCCGTGTTTTGGATAAGTTGTAAGCGTGCAAGTTGATATTGGGGTAACCCTATGTAGAGGGAGTTTGCATAGTCAAGTCGTGAATTAATGACTGTTCCAACTACCACTGCTTTGTCCTCCTTTGGAATGAAGGGGATGAGTCTGCGTAGAAGGCGAAGGAGATGGTGAGATCCGCTAAATACCGATCCTATTTGTGCATCCATTGACATTGGTGATCCGAAAATATAATTGGGTGTCATCAGCGTATGAGTGGAAGCAGAGATCCGATCTTCTGATGATGGTAGGAGGTGTCCAAGGGAGCTTGGTTCGGGGGTTTTGGTTTGCATGTAGAATAAGAAGCTCTGTTTTTGATTCGTTGAGTTTAAGAGAGCTGGAAGTCATCCAGTCGTCTATGCGAGTGAGGCAGTTTTCTAATTGCCGATGATGGTCTTGTTGTCCGGTGATCCGAAAATATAATTGGGTGTCATCAGCGTATGAGTGGAATCAGAGATCCGATCTTCTGATGATTTTGAGGAGTGGGCGGATTTATATGTTGAAAAAAAGTGTCAAAATGTAAAAACCACAATAAACAGTTTTTGACAACTCCTTTATTTATTGTCCGGCAATGTCCATCCATCTTCAATCACACCACGTGACGGAACCTGAAAAATATAAGAAAAAAAAGCTCTGCCTCGATGGGGAACCTCCCAGGAACTACTGTCTCTTGGCTGTGACACCTGTTGTATAGGCAAGGGCGGGGCCACCCAGTGACGTAACTGAGTGATCCCAGCCCCTTCTGACATCAGGGGCCTTCAGAGAGGGCGGGGTCACTCAGTTAGGTTAGTGGGTGGCCCCGCCCTTGCCTATATAACAGCTGTAAAAGCCAAAAGACAGCAGTCACAGGGAGACCTCCCATGAAGGCAGAGTTTTTTTATTTTTTATTTTTATTTTTCGGGTCCGTTGGGTGGTGTGATTGAAGATAGATGGACATCTTAATTTTAATAAAGAAATTGTGCTTGGTTTTTTGGGTCCTGTATGCAGCTAGACTTCCAAAAAGTCTCACATATTTGGTATTCCCGTACTCAGGAGAAGCATCAGAATGTATTTTGGGGTGTAATTTCACATATGCCCATGGCATGTTTGCGCAATATATGATTTCAGTGACCACTTTGTGTACATTTTTTTTTTTTGTAATTTTTCAATCACTTGTGACAAAAAAATGTAATATTCAATGTGCTCAACAAGCCTCTCAGCAAATTCCTTGGGGTGTCTACTTTCCAAAATGGGGTAACTTGGAGGGGTTTTGTACTGCCCTGTCATTTTAGCACCTCAAGAAATGGTATAGGCAGTCACAAACTAAAAGCTGTGTAAATTCCAGAAAATGTACCCTAGTTTGTAGACGCTATAACTTTTGCGCAAACCAATAAATGATTTTCTTTTACCCAAGACATGTGGCTAAAAGCTTTTTGGCCTAAATTTATGACTAAAATTGAGTTTATTGTATTTTTTTTAACAAAAAAGTAGAAAATATCATTTTTTTTTCCAAAATTTTTTAGTCTTTTTTCTTTTATATCGCAAAAAATTTAAAACGCAGAGGTGCTCAAATACCACCAAATGAAAGCTCTATTTATTGGGAAAAAAGGACGCAAATTTCGTGTGGGTACAGTTTTGCTTGATTGTGCAATTACCAGTTAAAGCAGCGCAGTGCCAAAAAGTGCTCTGGCCAGGAAGGGGGTAAAACCTTCTGGGGCTGAAGTGGTTAAAAAAAATGTCACTGCCAGTCCCTCTGTTTTATATAGCCATAACACACTGTGTAAGTGTTTGTTAAAAATGAAGCCTCTAAATACCTTTTTTCAGCTCTCTTCTGGCCGGTCAAGTGATTCCCGGCAGCTCTCCTACTCCATCTACGAGCCACAGTGGGAGGGACTGAGTCCTCCCTCTGTTGTCAGCTGGGAAGGTGACTGCTGTGCTGGCCACTCAGCCCCTCCTGCTGTAGCCCTTAGATGGGGGAGCAGAGTGGCTTTGAGTCACGTGATCGGACTGAAGAGATCTGAAAAAAGGTATTTAGTTGCTTTGTTTTCAATAAACATTTACACCTTGTGTTATTGCTACATGAAAGAGAGGGGCTGGCAGTGAATTTTTTTACAGTTTACTTTGCTACTAATAGCGACAGGAGGGGGGGTGGAGACAGCTCATGCACACACAGGAGCTGACAGGAAGGGAGGGAGGGGGAGAGAGGAGAGGTGCGAATGACGGAGCCATGTAAACTGACCATGGTAATCATGGCTCAGCAGCCCCGATTACCGTGGTCAGCACACCAAGGGGGACACAGTAACAGGCAGGATCAGCTAGGTTTTTTACAGCTTAGAAAGGGGCAGATTAGACAGTACAAGCACTGTGCTGTTAAACTTGCTATGTGGGAACATGAGCTCTTTTGTTAGGGTTACAACCACTTTAAATTACCTGTATGTATATATTTTTTATAAATAAGATGCCTGAATCTACTATTTTTTATGTCTAACTTAAATGGCATCAAATCATATTACATGAATGAACTAGTTTCACAAGCCACACTACCTGTTGGTTCACAGTAAGATACAAATTTGATATTTTAGTTAAATTACCTAAACAGTTTTTAGTGTCGCGCATAAGGATGTTCAGAAATTGGTTTATACTACTTAAGTAAATAGCCCCATCAGAACTGATTGCAATGTTTGTGAAAATATTCATTCTCTACAAACTAAAAACACATGCTATCTTTTTTCCCCCATAAAGGTTATGGCCATCTTTATAATGGTTTAAAGAATGATTTCCTGCTCAGTGCTAAAATCACCATAATTTATGCTAGTTACTCCATTAAACATTGTTATGACATGCAACATCTATAAATATAGTAATTATCTATTCCAGATACAATTTAGATAATTATATAATTATTTGTCTTTCAACATCTACATGACTGATAAATATAAACAAAGCTTAATTTGATAAATAAAAGCACAAACACAGCATAAGCAGAATGTAATGATTACATAAAAATAGAAAGATGGGAATTTTTGTGAATATTGTTCCAGCTTCTTAAAAGATATTTTAACCACTTGCTTACTGGGCACTTAAACCCCCTTCCTGCCCACTGCCCAGACCAATTTTCAGCTTTCGGTGCTCTCACAATTTGAATGACAATTACTCAGTCATGCAACACTGTACCCAAATTAATTTTTTGTCCTTTTTTTCCCCACAAATAGAGCTTTCTGTTGGTGGTATTTGATCACTTCTGGGTTTTTATTTTTTGCGCTATAAATGAAAAAAGACCGAAAAATTGGGAAAAAAACTAATTTTTCTTTGTTTCTGTGATAACATTTTGCAAATTATAAATTTTTCTTCATAAATTTTGGCCACAATTTATACTGCTACATATCTTTGGTAAAAATAACCCAAATTAGTGGATATTATTTGGTCTTTGTGAAAGTTAGAGAGTCTACAAACTGTGGTGCAAATTATACAAAATTGATCACACCTGATGTACTGGTGACCTATCTCATTTCGTGTGACCCGGACAAGCCAGGAAAGAACAAATACCCCCCAAATGACCCCTTTTTTTAAAAGTAGACATTCCAAGGTATTTAGTAAGAGGCATGGTGAGGTTTTTGATGTTGTCATTTTTTCCCACAATTCTTTGCAAAATGATTTTTCCCCCCCCACAAAATTGTCATTGTAATAGGTTATTTCTCTCACATGGCATGTGTATACCACAAATAACACCACAAAATAAATTCTGCTACTCCTCCTGAGTATTACGATACCACATGTGTGGGACTTTTTCACAGCCTGGCCACTTAGAGAGGCCCAACATGCAGGGAGCGCCATCACGTGTTCTAGGAGCATAAATTACACATCTAACTTGTTGACTACCTATTACACTTTTAAAGGCCCTGGAGCACCAGGACAAAGACACGTGACACTGACATGGCACTGATGACAGATGGCACTGATGACACGTGACAGTGGTGTGGCACTGATGACAGATGCCACTAATACGGGGCACTGATGACACGTGACACTGATGACAGATGGCACTAATATGTGGCACTGATGACAGATGGCACTTATACGTGGCACTGATATCATGTGGCACTAATACGTGGCACTGATGAGAGATGGCACTAATATGTGGCACTGATGACAAATGGCAGTAATATGTGGCACTGATGACACGTGACACTGATGACAGATGGCACTGATACATGGCATTGATAACAGATGGCACGTGACATTGACAGCTGGCACTAATATGTGGCACTGATGACATGTGACACTGATATGGCACCAATGACAGATGGCACTATGTGGCACGGATGACACGTGGCACTGACGTGGCACTGATGATAGATGGCACTTATACATGGCACTGGGGACAGGTGGCACTGGGGACAAATGGCACTGGGGACAAATGGCACTGGGGACAGTTGGCACTGGGGACAGATGGCAGTGGGGACAGGTGGCAGTGGGGACAGATGGCAATAAGGACAGATGGCAGTGGGGATAGATGGCAGCGGGGACAGATGGCACTTTTTTACATACGGCTGCTGCAGCCGTTCATCTCTCCCTCCTCACACGCTGTCTCTGTGTGAGGAGGGAGAGCGGCGCTGAGAGATGATCTCATATGTTTACATATGAGATCATCTCTCATTGGACACGCCAATCGCGCTGTAAACACCTGCTGTGATTGGCCGTTTACAGCGATCTGTGACTGGCTGTGTCCGAGGGACACGGCCAGCATAGAACTTCCCCGATGCGCACTCTCAGGAGCATGCATTGCGGAAGTAAACAGAAGGACATCTAGGGATGCCCTCCCGGATCAGGTAGCGTCCGCGCTGTAGCTGTCTTTCGGCTATAGCACGGGCGCCAAGTGGTTAAAGTACCTTTAGTACCTGTGTTAGTGATCAAATGTTTATAAATCTTTTGTACTAACTTTAAAATACTAGTGCGTTGCAACTACGAGGTTGTGGGGCACTCCATTTGTTTGAATGGGTTGCACTCACCTGGGAGGTACTGCCCACTGAACGTGACGGTGGGGATCATTTTTACCACGGCATACATACACACCCCTCTGCTTTCTTTGCAGCTAAAGGAGGAGCAGTCGGGGCTGTTTATTTAGTGTCCCCCAACCAAGGCCTATTATAATCTAAAAATCAGTGTCCCCTAAAAACTAGTGTTAGGCGAACAGTTCCGGCCCAGCAAAAGTTCGGCCCGAGCTTCACCCGTTTGGGGTGTTCTCGGAACACCCATATTTTCTGTACATTCGGTGGGCTGTGCCCCACACCAAAATTACAAATAGAAACGGTGTGGTGTCCCCACACTGGACCCTTATCGGAGCATGCAGCCGGCAGGCCAGGAAAGGAGAGGACGAACGCGCGCCCCCCCTCTCGTAAACCATACCAGGCCACATGCCACCCTGACCCAAAGCACCCCCCATGTTGAGGGCATGTGGCCTGGTATGGTTCAGGAGGTTCAGGTGCTTGCTCCCATGCCAGATAAGGGTCTGTTATGGATTTTGGGGGGAATAGTATTGTATTGCCGGAAATTTTAATATCTCTGCTGATGTCTTCTAACCCCCTCCGGTTCTTCTCCTTCTGTCCACTGTCTTCTGACTAAGGGGACCCCCCAGGCACTATATTTAAAGGAATTTTTTATTTTATATTGTTTAACTTTAAGCATCATTAAAATCACTGCTCCTTTAAAAACAATGTTGCCTTGGTACATGTCCCTCAGGGCAGTACTCCAGCCCTCATACCTTTGTACAGTCAATAACTTGTTCAAAGGAAAAAACCTTGATCTTTTCCCTTTTTTTTTTTTGGTACATTGGGATATACCTGGCAACAGATTTTTTAGCAAATAGTCTAAAAAAACAGTTTTATTCATGCCTTTAATGGAGATCTACAGTATATACAAAACACATAATTAAGTTATAAATAAAGGAAAAATTATGTATTTGTGCACAATTTTTTTATGTGAGGAAAAACAGGTTTGTGAATCCTAAAGCCTGTAATAAGATTGCTAGAATGATTAACCACTTCAGCCCCGGAAGAATTTACCCCCTCCCTGACCAGAGCACTTTTTGAGATACAGAACTGCGTCGCTTTAACTGACAATTGCGCGGTCGTGCAACGTTGTACCCAAACAAAATTGACGTCCTTTTTTTCCCACAAATAGAGCTTTCTTTTGGGGGTATTTGATAATTTAAATTTTTTGTGCTATCAACAAAAAAAAAGAGCAACATTTTTAAGCAATAAAATATATCCCCAAAAATATATATAAAAATACAATTTTTTTCCTCATTTTAGGCCGATATGTATTCTTCTACATATTTTTGGTAAAAAAAAAAATCACAATAAGCGTATATAGATTGGTTTGCGCAAAAGTTATAGCATCTACAAAATAGGGGATAGATTTATGGCATTTTTATTAATAATTTTTTTTTATTAGTAATGTCGGCGATATGCGATTTTTATCATGACTGTGACATTATGGTGGACGCATCGTACTCTTTTGACACTATTTTGGGACCATTGTCATTTATTCAGCGGTCAGTGCTATAAAAATGCACTGATTGCTGTATAAATTACACTGTCAGGGAATGGGTTAAACACTAGGCGGCGATCAAGGGGTTAAGTGTGTCCTAGGAAATGATTCTAAATTTGGGGGGATGGGCTACCTAGGACATGACAGCATTCACTGCTCCTGATGTCATGGAGCAGTAGACACAAGGCAGAATGGAGAAATGGTTTGTTTACATAGGCATCTCCCCGTCCTGCCACTCCGTTACACGATCGTGGGACACTGGCGGACATAGAGTCCGCTGGTCTTGCGGCACGGAGCACACGACGGGCGCGGGCACGCCCACAATGCTGCGTCTTAAAGGGGACATACCTGTATGCCCATTTGTGCAGCCGTGCCATTGTGCCGACGTATATCGTTGTGCACTGGTCGGCAAGCGGTTAAATGTGTTCTTTTTACACATGCGCTAAGTGGACTAGTCAAAAAAGTAGCATTCACAAAGCCATCATAAAAATGTGCTGTAATTTGTCTGATATGGTTATGTCGTATGATTGTTATCTCCATCTAGTGGTCATACATTCTGAACTACCTCATTCAGGATAATACTGCTTCATGGCTACTAGATGGATCTGCTGATCATAAGAAACAGACATTCATGAAGGCTATGCAAATGCTTGAGGCTTTAACATGGCAATTTATTTTTATTTATTTTTTATGAATAGACCACTAAGTTATATCTGCTTGGCAAACCAGACTTTTCAGCTAATGTCCCCATGCACTCAACATTCAGTAGACATACACCAACCTGTTTGTCCCACAGCATAGGAAAGTATTTTTGGAAGGGTCCCCCAAAGAAGGGCATGTCTCTCAAACCACAATATCTCAATATCTTGCAGTTTGTTGCTTTTGTGGGTTCCTAGCACACTTGGCAATTACTCAGAATGTAATTCTATTGTTAATTTGAGTTTTTTGATTAGATGCTTGTTTTAACTGCTAAGGAGTGATTTGTAATATTGCATGTGGGTATTATTGCAGCTGGTGGTCAAAGAGAGGATGTAGCAGCAGCAGCAAGAATTCATAGGTAGATGTTCTGCACACTTACGATGTTTTATTCTAATTCTAGTAGCACTGTGAGAAAGCATTAAGTAAAAATGTGCCTACATCTACATAGCAGGGACAGTTGTATCAAGAAACATAAATTGTCCTTATTACAATGGACTTTCTTTAAAATAAGTGATTTATTGATTTAAGGACAATTGTAGTTATTTATCAAAACTATTTATTTTTATACGTTGGGAAAATCAAATATTAAACACAGATTGATAATGCATAATGTAATCTAAATCATCAAGCAATCTTGGAGTGTCGATTTATTCCAAGAATAATGAAAATATCCTGAAGAAGAAGGGGATGAAGGGTTTCTTGGAAATCCTTTTTGAAAGCTTAATATACACAAATGTTACAAATGAAGGCAACAGCAAATTTCTAAAGGTCATTAAATAAATAAAAAAAAAAACTCCATTAGTTTATTAGACTTAATTTGACATAAATATGTCTTCTGTTTCTCTGTTCTTCATTAATTGCCTCTTCAGCAAAAAAAACCCTTTCCAAGGTACAAAAACAGAGAAAGCAAGGTAACCTTACCTTCTGTCACCAGCTAGAAGATGAGGCAAAGCTGAATAAAGGAATACTTTTGGGTTGATGAAATCCCTAGGCTCTTGCTATCAATAACATCATAGAAAATGTGACCCTGGGTGTATATAGGCAGTCCCCAGGTTACAAACAAGATAGGGACTGTAGGTTTGTTCTTAAAAAGGGATTGCACCTAAAAAAAATATATATTAAAAGCCAGCAGCTACAAATACTGCAGCTGCTGACTTTTAATAAATGGACACTTACCTTTCCTGGAGTCCAGCGATGTCGGCAGCCGAAGCCAATCAATCGATTGACTCTCGGCTGCTGCCGCCTCCATTCTCGGTGAGGGAATCAGGAAGTGAAGCGTTACAGCTTCAGTTCCCGGTTCCCTACTGCGCATTTGCGAGTATCGCTGTGCGTCGTAAATGGTCCCCGCTATCTCCTGGGACCTGTGTGTTTCCCAGGAGAAGGCGGGGGAGTGTGAGAAGGGGCGTGACTCCCGCGGGAGTCTATTCCTGGAAGTGGGTGCAGATATCTGCACCCCCTCCCCCCTGAAAGGTGCCAAATGTGACACCGGAGGGGGGGAGGAATCAGATGAGCAGAAGTTCCACTTTTGGGTGGAACTCCGCTTTAAGTTGAATCGGTTTGTAAGTCGGATCAGTTACATTTTTTAAGTGTAGCTCCAACCAAAAAAACTATTTTTAAGCTTTTTGGATAGCATAGGGAAGGATTAACACTCCTGTAGCATTTGTTTTGCTGTCTGTGCCCCTGTTCAGAAGATTTCACCTCACTTCCTGTCCCACCGACAATTGGATTTTGAACATTTTGGCTTGTTGTGGTAACGCATCAGTGGAGACACCTTTTTCCCATAATAACTCTTACAGGAGTGAATTTTCCTTCCTTGGGTTAGATTTCCTCTCACTTCCCGTTGTCTCCCTCCGTTCGTAAGTAGGAGCCGTTTGAAAGTCAGATGTTTGTAACTAGGGGACCGCCTCTACTTATTTTAGTTAAGATTGTTTAAAAAATTAAAGCGTTTTTACTCTTGTACTCTAGTGTGGATGAAATTATATCTGATTACTTTACCGGACAGGGGGTAGCAACTTATTTATTATTATTTCCACATGTTTCCTTAGGTGTTAAAGGCTGGGTTCACACTTGTACGACAAACGCTCTGACATTGGGAGCTCATGTCACATGACGTGTGAAAATCAATGTTTTTCTATGAGAACCATCTTAACTGGTCTGACACACATCCGTCCGACCTTGAAAATGCTCCCTGCACCACTTTGGTCCGACTTTGATCCTACTTCAGCCCATTGAATATCACTTAAGTCGGATCAAAGTCAGATCACCATCTTAACTGATCCGATTTTGGCAGGCGACTTGTCCTGTGATGATCTTGAAGGGAAACTGCAGCCAAATAAAAAAGAAAAAACAGCATGGGTTCCCCCTCCAAGACCATACCAGGCTCTTTGAACTGGTATGGATTTTAAGGGGAACACCCACATCGAAAAACTGGTGTGGTGTACCCCCCAAAATCCATACCAAACCCTTATCCGATCACGCAGCCCGGCAGGTCAGGAAAGGGGGTGGGGACAAGCGAGCCACCCCAAAGCACCTTGCCCCCAAATCCCAACCCCAATAAAATGCAGTACACATGTTTTTAAAGTAATTTATTAAGGCAGTTCCAGCGTCGCTTCCGATTTCTTCTCCCATCTCTGGCTCTTCTGCCTTCTCCGCCTCCTCCGCTGATGTCTTCTGCCTCTGCTGGTTCTTCTGCCTTCTCTGGGTCTTCTCTGCTGATGTCTTCTAGCCCCCACCGGTTCTTCTCCTTCTGTTCGCTGTCTTCTGTCTCTGCCGGGTCTTCGCCACTGTCTCCTCGCTCTTTTGCCGTGTCTTCTCCGCTGTCTTCTCCCTCTGTTTTTCTTCCGATGTTGACTCAACGCTCTCTCCTGCTCCAATGCTGGGTGTGCGGTGTACCACTACTTATATTGGCATGGGGCGTGGTCATCTGGTGACATCATCCAGAGGCCCTGCCCATTATGACATCACCGCCCCATCATGCCCTGGGCGGTGACGTCATAATGGGCGGGCCTCTGGATGACATCACCATGCCAATATAAGTAGTGGCACACTGCGCACCCAGCATTAGAGCGGGAGAGAGCATTGAGTCAACATCGGAAGAACAGAGGGAGAAGACAGTGGAGAAAAGAGCGAGAAGTGAGCGAGAGTGAGAAGCGAGCAAGAGTGAGAATCGGTATAGATTTTTTTGGGGGGGGGGGGCGTTTTTTTGGTGTGGGGGGTTCCCTTTAAAATCCATGCCAGACCGAAGGGTCTTGGAGGAGGAACCCATGCCGTTTTCTTTTTTATTTGGTGTGGAGTTCCCCTCCTAAAGATTCATACCAATGTCTGGCATTGTCGGGATCAAAGTTGGATCATGTCGGGGTTCAAGTCGCAGGGCAAAGTCGGATCCACAATCGTATGATTGTCATGTCGTACCAGTGTGAACCCGGCCAAATGCTTTGAGTAGTGGGTTGCTCTGTTTTGAAAGCTCCCATCAAATTATGCCCCCAGTGCTAAAGAGTGTGCACCAATTATCAATGTAGGGTTGTGTTAGGATTACCTGTTATATTTAAGCATGGTGGGGGAGATTTACTATTGGTGTATCAGAATCTGGTGCAGCTGTGCATAATAACCAATCAGCTTCTAACTGCAGCTTATTCAATTAAGCTTTGACAATAAAACCTGGAAGCTGATTAGTTACTATGCACAGCTGCACCAGATTCTGTGTGCACCAGTTTTAGTACATCTCCCCCAATGCAGTGACAAGGAAGACTCTCTACAGCATGGGAGAAAGCATTCACCTTGACTGGGCAACTTAACCAGCAATATGATGGAGAGATACAAAGTCCACCAATGCAATGGCCAGCAGGAGAAGTGGAAGTGTGCCGAGTGAGAATGCGACTTTGCATGTAATATAACTCCCTGGGCAGCTGATTAAATAGTTTGGTCCAAAGAAAGAGACAATAATCGCAATAGTAAAATATCTTCTAAAAAGTATTTTGGAATAGAAAAAGAGTATAACTTTCATATTCATAGTGCAACCTAACAGTGTAAAATTCCTTCATACAAAATCTGTCATACAGGCTCAGAAAGCAGATTCCAAGCAGAAGCCGACAGCTAGAATTCCAAAAATGTGATAGCGTCACTAAGCTAAAGGCATTACCCGCCCTACATGTTCACCATCTGATTTCCTTGAAGGCTTAGGGGAGTATATGTCATTATGCTTTTTTACAGCTGAGTCTCTATAGAGCAAGCTGTGGGAAAAATATGGAAATACACCACCTGCCCTAAACAAACTCCACTGTTGTATTGACAGTGAAATAGCAAACAGAAGAAAATGGGATCATACCTCTTAGACTGCAATTACTGATCATAAAACACTCCTTCTGCCCAAGCTCCCTTTTAATATTAAAATCAATACAAAAAAAAAAAAAATGAAAGTACATTTACTGTATTTCATAAACATCCCAGAAAACATATGTATTCATATAATGAAACAATTAATTACCCGTATCTATCGGCAAATAACACACACAGGCGTATAACACGCACATTAATTTTTAGGAGGGAAGTTTCAGGAAAAAAAACTTATAGGCTAAAAAAAGAACTTTGAAGCAAAATAAGGGTCAGTGCCCATCAATGCAGCTTGATCAATGTCCATCTGCAGCCTCACAATTGCCCATCAATGTAGCCTGATCAATGCCCATCTACAGCCTCACAATTGCTCATAAATGCAGCCTGATCAATGCCCATCTACAGCCTCACAATTGCCCATCAATGCAGCTTGATCAATGCCCATCTGCAGCCTCATAATTGCCCATTAATGCAGCTTGATCAATGCCCATTTGCAGCCTCACAATTGCCCATGATTGCAGCTTGATCAATGACCACATGCAGCCTTACCATTGCCATGAATGCAGCCTGATCAGTGCCCATCTGCAGCCTCACCTCATATTATTACTGCCTCGGAGGGGACGGGGGGGGGGGGGGCGGGATGAGCGCTGTCAGATTACATACATCAAGAATCTCCTGTTTACTCAGCTGCCTCTTTAATACAAAGTTCTAGGATAAATCGAACACTGGTCCAATGCCGGCCCAGGAGACAGGACTTCCTATTACAGAGACCGCTGAGTAAACAGGAGATTCTCACTGTATGTAATCTGATGGCGCTCGTCCCGCCCCCCTCCCCGTTCTCTCCTTGGCAGCCCAAATTGCAGTATCGATGTATAACACATACACACTATTTGCACCTGATTTTCAGGGTGAAAAGGTGCATGTCATACGCCAATAAATACATGAATTTATGTTTTTCCCCTTCCTATAAACATGGTATACAGCGGTATATTAAAACTCCTAAAACCATATAATGCAGCATACCATGTTTGAAGGGAGGGGGAAAACATAAATTAAAAGTCAGCAGCTACAAATACTGCAGCTGTTGACTTTTAAAATATGGACACTTACCTGTCCAAGGGTCCAGCGATGTCGGCACCCGAGGCCGAACCGTCCCTCGGTCCTCGGATGCTGCCGCCGCCATCTTCGTTAAGGGAATCAGGAAATGAAGCCTTGCGGCTTCACTTCCTGGTTGCCTACTGCGTGCGTGAGTCGCGCTGCGCAATCCGAATGATCCCTGCTGTCTCTGGGCCCCGTGTGTGTCCCAGCAGACAGCGCGGGGGGACGGGAAGAGGCAGAGACTCCCATGGGAGTCTATGCCCGGAAGTGGGTGCAAATACCTGCACCCCCTCCCCCCTGAAAGGTCCCAAATGTGACACCGGAGGGGGGAGGGTTCCGAAAAGCGGAGGTTCAATTTTTGTGTGAACCTCCACTTTAATGACAAATGCTATTCATCATTGTGCTACTTTAACTGGCAATTGCTCATACAACACTGTAAACAAATTACTGTACATATTTATATTTTTCACACAAATATAGATAATTGTGAAGTCGTATTTAATCACCAGGCTTTTTTTATTTTTTGTTATATAAATGAAAAAATACTGATAATGTTGAAAACAAAAATGTTTTTCTTAGTTTCTGTTATAAAATTTGGCAAACAAATAATTTTTCTTTATAAATTTAGGCCTAAATGTAGTCTGCTACAATTCTTTGGTAAAAAAAAAAAAAAAAAAAAACCTGTTATAGAGTCTACAAACTGTGGTATATACACTATATTAGCAAAAGTACTGGGACGCCTGCCTTTACACGCACATGAACTTTAATGGTATCCCATTGTAAAGGCCCATACACGCCATACAAAAATCAAATGGGAAAATTTATATGACGAGCTGTCTGACAATTTTCGGATCCTTAGTACGGTGCTTTCGACACCCGATTTCTTTTTCGTCAGACAAAGGCTGGATGTCCAGGTTATAAAACTTTTGTTGGATGTGAACTCAATGTCTGATTTTCATTCCATTAGTACGGTTTTCGTACGAAAAAAATCATAAGAGCAAGACTATGCATGCTTAGAAACTAAAGAATACATACAAAACTATTCAGCACATTACGTCACTTCTGACGTTGAATTCTGTCGTACAAAATTTTTCGTATAGTTAGTAACCTCTCCACTTTCGACAAGAGACTAGCATTCCCCAAAAATCAGACGTTTTTTGTGACATGCATGAGCGAGTTTGGGGTGGAGGAACTTGACTGGCCTGCACAGTTCTGACCTCACCCCGATAGAACAACTTTGGAATGAATTAGAGTGGAGACTGCAAGCCAAGCCTTCTCATCCACATAAGTGCCTGAAGAGTTGAAGCTGTCATAGCTGCAAAGGTTGGGCCAACTCAATATTGAACCCATACGGACTAAGACTGGAATACCAATAAAGTTTATGTGCGTGTGAAGGCAGGCACCACAATACTTTTGTTAATACAGTGTATATAATTAAAAATGTATCAATCCTAATGTACTGACTGCCTATCTCAGTCCTTGAGGCTTGTAAATGCAAGGACAGTGCAAATACCCCACAAATGTCAATTTTATTGGAAATTAGACAGTCCAGAGTATTTAGTTGTCATGGCATGTTTTTTGAATTTATACGTTTTTGTCACATTTTTTGGAAAATTAACAAATTAAATACAATTTGTTTTTTGTTTCACATTTTTTTTTTTTTTACATACTGTCACCAGTGAAGTACATCATCATCATGTGACTGGTGTGGGGTGATCAGGGATACTGAGTGGTGACAGAATGTACATATACAATTTAAATAATTTTTTATTCAATTTTTTAAAAACTGTTTTCCTTTTTTTTTTTTTTTTACATCCTGTCCTCAGAGTAGTTCAGTGTCCTTAGTGACTCTGTACTATGCTTGGGAGGGGAGTGACTACATGATACAGGGTGCAGTGATTGGCCCAGATACCATGTGATAGCTCTGGGCCAATCACACCATCACAATAGTTAGCAAAACAATCAGGAATGGAAGCCATTCATGACTGTTTTGTTTACATTATAATCATATGATCACTCTGACCAATCATAGCAATCACATGATACCCCAGCTACTCACAGTGGCCATATACCGAGAGCCATGATCCTCTGTGTCCACTGGACACAGTGGTCACAGGATCGCACTACAGCATGTCCCAGGAGGCACACTAATGCGCATGTGCTCAGCGATGTACCAGTGGCACTATGACTTGCTTTTGATATTAATTTGTATATATATATATATATATATATATATATATATATATATATATATATATATATATATATATATTTTTATTTTATATATCTTATCTTTTTTTTGGTTTATATATATATTGATGCCAAAGTATCAACATGTCAGCTAGGGAACCAGCACTTCCAAAGGAGAGTTCAGTCATGGCAACCTCTATGACCACGATCATGGCAGGTTCATCCGTCACCACCCATCTTTGCCATCAAAATATATGGGCTTAGCCATAAAAAAACAGTGTTCCAGAAAAAAACATTTTTTATATATCCATTTTTAAATAGACTTAACTGGAAATAAAAAGAACCTGGGAAATATGAACACTAGTCAAAAGCGCCCCCTCTTGGCTTTGATTTAAGAATACAAAACGTTAATATGCTATTTTGAAAAATGTGAACTTATAAGAACTTCAGTGCTGCTCTTTGCTTCTTTGTAATCGAATAGTCTTGTAATTGCACCCTTGCAGATCTGGAAGGGCAACACTTATATCAGTGTTGCCTCTAGTGAGTGAATCTGGTCTGGGATCATACATCATGGCAAAAGTAGTTCTGTGAGATGTGCCTACACAGGGTGTTAAGTAGAGTACCTCACAGACCCCTACTACTGGTGCCCAGACATCACTAGAAACTCATAGGAAATCCAGCAACATTACAGGGAATTAAACTTTTTTTCATGGTCGCTGTACATGGGGAAAATGACGTTGAGGTTATGGTTGTTCTAAGGTTCCAACCTAAACCATGTTCTGACGAACCTGCAGGTGAACCAGATTGGATAGCAACCAATATTATTTATAAAGAACTACAGAGTTGATGCCACTTTACTGTTGGATGCAGAATAAACATACTTGCATGAACAATAGAGACCATAAGAAGGGCCTTGCTCATTACAGCTATCCTGGTACTCCTGATGCCAGATAAAATGTTATGATTTTCAAAACAAAAAGAAAAATAGCTCTAACAAATCATTTTTCTGGTTGTCTGCCCCAGTGTTTTGAAAGAGATTAATACATTTTGCTATACAAAACATATTTACAAAACAGTGAGTTTCATGGGTGGCTTATTTGGAAAGTTTTCTTGTGGCATTGAGTGAAGTAGCAGATATAATATATGCCAAAAAATCTAATTGCGGTACTAAGGTCTGATCCAGCGGAATATGTCTCTTGTTATGAAGATGTAAACAGTTCTAGTGTATCCAAGAATAGATTCCATTTGGGATGACAGCCTGTCGTCATTAGAAAGCTATTACTCCAAGAGCTGAGATGAAAGCACATTAACAAAAGGTATTTCTTTGTCAATTATTAATGATGTGAAAGTATATGAACAGATTGCCGATAAAGATGCTGGCAAAACTATTTTGCTCACAGGTCCAAACAGCAAGTCTGTGACCCATTAGCTTACAGTTCATGTAATCAATAACCCCATGGACAAGTGTAAATGCTCACATTCACACAATAGATTTCCAATGCTGTTGTGCATTGTTGATAGTCTATGCTTCGCATTATTCCAAGGAATGAAAGGAATCAGCATTATTAATAATTGTCAGATGTAAATGTATCTCCTCAAAGTATATATCAGATAACCACATTTGCCTAGAATTACATAAATATATTATCAGTTTGGAGAAAAAAAGTACTCTTTCTTTAACCGCTTCCGGACTGCCCCTCCTACTTTTACTGCGGCAGAGCAGTCACGTACCTGTACGACGCGGGCTCTTCCGAGTCTGGGGAAGTTCTGGCCAGTGGTCTATTCTTATGACCCAGAAACCCAGTGGATCGTCAACTGAAAAGCTCCCCATGTCTGTTTTCACCCTTAGATAACCTTCCACCATATGATGCAGATTCTGATAATGGGATGTTGAAGCTAACAGCCCTGGGTGCTGAGGACTAAAAAAAATGTTAATGCACCACTGAGGCAGTCTTAAAACTTACTTTTCCATGAGACTGTAACCTACCAAAGTCTGTAAAGGCAGTACATAAACTCCTCTGCTCCTTCTGCGTGGGCAGGATTAGTTCCAAAACGTTCCCCTTGTGGTCAAGGAGGGTTGCCAACTAATAGTAATCCTTCGTCTCAATGCCACAAATTCTCAGGTCCTTTCACAGGCTTTGAAGAGTTTGGGAGGCATGAGAAGCAGAGTTCCCGGGGTCACTGAGGATTACAGTATCTGGACCTGCCTTCTCCCGGCCACATACTACTCCCAAGGTTTCTGGGGACTGAAAACCATCTCTCAAGGTTTGACGTATGTCTTCCTTTGCTTCTATGCCTCCAAAACTGCCAGAATCCTCCTCCTCCCCCTTCTTCTTCCTCTCCTCTTGTGTGTTCTGTGGCATCCCAAAAATGGTGTCTGCAAAAGGCATCCTTTATCAGCAGCCATTAACAGCCATTAACATGGGGAAAAAATCAGAGCTGCCCTGAGCCTGTCTTTGTGCCATACTCACACAGGTACACCTTGACGGCCCTCTGCTGCATGTGCAGGTGCTGCAGCATTGCAAAAGTTGAGATATACCTGGTGGGCATGTCATACTGTTGGATTCCTTTAGAGTAATGGTATCTAAATAAACTCAGGGGTATCTAAATATGAATACTAGTATTAACACAAATATCAGTTTAATACCAGCTTAGTTAGTCCGTGTTTGGCTGTGATTTGAGTGTGTATGTATCATTTTTTTATTATTCATGTGCATTTGCCTTGCTTTTTAGGAGCATGTTGTTTACATTGCTCAATAGTTCAAGTTGAAATTTAAACACTAAACAGCCAGGTGACTGAATTACTCCAATTTCACCCCCTCCCTGCCTCTACTGTTACAATGGGGCTAAACAGAATTTGAATTAGAGATCTAGCATTTAAAATTAACAGCTGTTGTGCTCTCTTTTTGGAAAATCCATAGCGCTCTGTGAATTCTGTGTTATGGGTGTAACCTACATTAAATATGTATTTGTTAAATAAACATTGAATTAACATTGAAAAATAAACAGACATAGAACATTAGTTTACTCTCCTATACCCAAAAAGATGCAATATTCAAAGCTTGACTGTCATAGAAAGTAGTTCTGAAACCACCAAACTAAATCTATACTGAGACAAAAGGTTGAAAAAACAAACAAAACCTCCCCAAAAAATGTATAAAAGTGAAAGACTTGATGGGCCATTTGGTCTATTTCTGCCATCAATCTTCTATGTATGTTACTATACCTTTTCTCTTGGAGGTTCCCTTAGTCCTGTTCCTTTTTGTTGAAGTTTTTCCTGCTATCTCTATTATTCTGTACTTGGCACAGTGTACACTATATCTGGTTTATTTCATGTTTTCTGTGTTAACTTTACAGCTGGCATCGCCAACCTGTACTTAATAGAAATATCATCGTCTTCTCTCTGTTATTCTCCTATTGTTGAATCTGGGAGCCAGCAAACTATCCTGCTTTTTCTTTTATCTCTCTCTATTACACAGTACTGAGTTGCAACCCATAAATAAAACAGCAAGTTTTACTTTCTCTCGCTCTTAATCCTGATGGTGGCTGGTGACATCTCACCCTAAAGTGCATCTCCTTTTAGCTCACATTCTTATCAAAAATCATATAGCAACTCTAGGAAACTGCCTGACCCAACCTTATTTATATCCCTGTCAGTCTCGCTCCCTTCTGTTTTCAAATGTTTGCTGTGGATCTCTCCCTCCCTCATGCTTTTTATACAGTTTTTTATTTTCTAAAGCACCAATGCTATGCAGCATTCTGAGCCATTCACAACAGTCATAAACACCAGCTATTGAAGAATTTACAATCTTATGTACACATGGGCACACATAAAGGAGGGGTGGTTTTACTGGAAGCAAGAACACATGATCTGCGAGCAGACTGCAGTGGCCTTGGGAAGAGACAAACCCAGGGCTGCTTATGTTGCATATGTATGATTTCTATTCTCGATTCTAGCCAGCAGGTGAAGCTATGGTCTCCTTTTCATCTGTTTCAATTTATGCTTATTATTCAATGGTTCAAGGTGGAATTTACTTACACAACTAAATGAGTTAGAGCAGAGAAACACCCCCTCCCATTGGCTCCATACAGTATAAGGTTTCAATCAGAAACAGAAGCCCTAATTTACCATAGGCATTTATCCACTGTGGTTGATATAAGATTTGCCAGTGTCTCGAGAAACAACAGGCATGCAGAGCCACTGCTGGTTGGGCACAAAGTAATTGTAACCATAGAAGCCTACATACATACACACCAAAACATCTGTGAATATTAAATAGAGATGCTATGTATGGACTATCTCAGAAATGCCTTTTTTTTTAATTAGGTGGTGCCTGGAATTTTGCTTTAATAGGACAGCAGATAAAAATGACTGTTGGTCTCAAAGTCAGCACAAAATAAATTACAATCAAAATGATAACAAATAATAATAAGCAAAAAAGTAGCAACGTGTTCACCAAGTAATATTGTAATGAAAATTGTAGATTTACTTTTGGAATTACATTACATTTGGGGGATTTTAGTGATGTGTTTTAGTGATGTGTTTAAATATACTGTATGAAAATGTATACATTGCACTCTTATGCCCCGTACACATGGTCGTAAATTCCGACCACAAAATCCGTCAGATTTTTTCCGACTAATTTTGTCCGACACTGGTGTTGCATACACACGGTCAGACAAAGTTGTCGGAAAATCCGATCATTCTGAACGTGGTGACGTTCGTTGCATATGACGGAACTACGTAGAGGCTAGTAGCCAATAGCTTTGGTCTCGTAATTTGATCTGAGCATGCGTGGCACTTTGTCCGTCGGAATTCTCTACACACGATCGGAAAAAGTCTGATCGGATTTTGTTGTCGTAAAATTTGAGAGCAGGATCTCAAATTTTTTCCGCTAGAAATTCCGACTAAAAAAGTCCAAAGGAGCCCACACATGGGCGGATATTCCGACAACATGGTCCGATCGGACAATTTCCGTCTGAATTTCCGACCGGGTGTACGGGGGCTTTAGTCTGGACATCATCTCTCAGTTCCAAAACGTACTTTGCCAAATGAACCAACTACTTATTTATCTGTTTTCTTTATCAGAAAAAGAAAAGTGGTCTGGTGTCACCCACAAGTTACCTCCATCCCAATGCTATACATAAAAACATAGAAAAATCACCCTGGAACTTTATATAAGGTGATTGTGGTTAGCCAAATAATATACCCAAAGTATACTCAATGTAAAGTTTATTGCAAAAGGTCATGTGTACATAAACAACGTGGATAAATGCCAAGCAGATGAGGTGATACATACAGTATAAAAATGTAATTCCACATACAATTGTTAATAAAAGTGTAGCGCGGTATCCTTGCCTACTGAATTGTATTAACATTTATAACAAAAGTCTATGGACATTTCTATGGCTTAGTGTTTGGCGCCATCTAGCGGCCAAACACAGATAGTGGACTTAAGTGATTTTTTGCTTTCACAAAGCACTAAGCTGATTACAGGAAGTGACTGTTATTTACTTTGAGAGTTGACCTTTTTACCCAGGATGCCAGGTGACCTACCCATGGACACCCTCTCTGAAAGTGCATGCTGGGTAGGACATAAAAGGAGCCCGAGCGTCCATCTTAGCTATCTTGGGAACGCATGGCCTGCCTGTGAGGACTTGTGAGGAGGCCTCCCGAAGGAAGCGCTCCCCGCTCATTTGTGTGAATGACCTGACGTGCCAGAGATACAGTGACCGGATTGGAAAGATCTAGAGACACTCGTTTGAGCATCGGAGGACCAGGTTCACCCAGCAGAGCGGGACTGAGTGACGGAGCCAGCTGACAGAGAAGCAAGCTGCACTCACCGGACCACAGCTACCATACAGAGCTCCGATCCAGTTGGTGAGCGGGTTGCGGCCCACAGTTTATTAACTTTTGCACCTAGTCAGACTTATATACAGACCTCGCTGGGATACATAGTCCTAGGGAGGAGGAGTATAACAACTGACACTAGGTAGGCATAAGGCCTATCTGCTATTGCATCTAAAGCCTTGTATCATAGTTACTGAAGAAATACCAGGATCATCCTTAACTCAACTTTACTTACTTTAACCCTTGGATTACAAATCATAAGGAATTATTCTAGCTAGCGAAGATACGAAGACTAAAGACTGAGTACTTTAAGTGAGATCTCACGCATAGCTATAAAAGTAGGGGCTATTATATTGTCTATAATTGTTTTATCAAAATTTGTTGTTCTGTCATTCTATGTTGGGATGACTGCACAATTATTGCAATCACCTGTTTAAATATATTTACAGTAAAATATATTTTGGTTAAGTACCCAGTTGTGTGGAGTATTGTTTTCTCCCAGCAGGTGGAGCCAGTGGATCCTGAGATCACAATACAGGTATATACAGGTATATTGTGTTATATTACAGTGGTGTGAAAAAGTGTTTGCCCCCTTCCTCATTTCCTGTTCCTTTGCATGTTTGTCACACTTAAGTGTTTCGGAACATCAAACCAATTTAAACAATAGTCAAGGACAACACAAGTAAACACAAAATGCAATTTGTAAATGAAGGTGTTTATTATTAAAGGTGAAAAAAAATCCAAACCATCATGGCCCTGTGTGAAAAAGTGATTGCCCCCTAAACCTAATAACTGGTTGGGCCACCCTTAGCAGCAACAACTGCAACCAAGCGTTTGCGATAACGTGCAATGAGGCTTTTACAGCGTCCTGGAGGAATTTTGGCCCACTCATCTTTGCAGAATTGTCCTAATTCAGTTACATTAGAGGGTTTTCGAGCATGAACGGCCTTTTTAAGGTCATACCACAACATCTCAATAGGATTCAGGTCAGGACTTTGGCTAGGCCACTCCAAAGTCTTCATTTTGTTTTTCTTCAGCCATTCGGTGGTGGACTTGCTGGTGTGTTTAGGATCATTGTCCTGCTGCAGAACCCAAGTTCGTTTCAGCTTGAGTACACGAACAGATGGTCGGACATTCTCCTTCAGGATCTCTTGGTAGACAGCAGAATTCATAGTTCCTTTTATCACGGCAAGTCTTCCAGGTCCTGAAGCAGCAAAACAGCCCCAGACCATCACACTACCACCACCATATTTTACTGTTGGTATAATGTTCTTTTTCTGAAATGCAGTGTTCCTTCTACGCCAGATATACTTGGACACACACCTTCCAAAGAGTTCCACTTTTGTCTCATCGGTCCACAGAATGTTGTCCCAAAAGTCTTGGGGATCATCAAGATGTGTTGTGGAGAAATTGAGACGAGCTTTGATGTTCTTTTTGCTCAGCAGTGGTTTTCTCCTTGGAACTCTGCCATGCAGGCCATTTTTGCCCAGTCTTTTCCTGATGGTGGAGGCATGAACGCTGACCTTAACTGAGGCAAGTGAGGCCTGCAGTTCCTTGGACGTTGTTGTGGGGTCTTTTGTGACCTCTTGGATGAGTCGTCGCTGCGCTCTTGGGGTAATTTTGGGCGGCCGGCCACTCCTGGGAAGGTTCACCACTGTTCCATGTCTTCGCCATTTGTGGATAATGGCTCTCACTGTGGTTCGCTGGATTCCCAAAGCTTTGGAAATGGCTTTATAACCCTTTCCAGACTGATAGATCTCAATTACTTTCTTTCTCAATTGTTCCTGAATTTCTTTGGGTCTCGGCATGATGTGTAGCTTTTAAGGATCTTCTGGTGGACCTTACTGTGTCAAGCAGCTCCTATTTAAGTGATGCCTTGATTGTGAACAGGTGTGGCAATAATCAGGCCTGGGTGTGGCTAGAGAAATTGAACTCAGGTGTGGACAACCACAGTTATAGTATGTTTTAACAAGGGGGGCAATCACTTTTTCACACAGGGCCATGATGGTTTTGATTTTTTTTCACCTTTAATAATAAACACCTTCATTTACAAATTGCATTTTGTGTTTACTTGTGTTGTCCTTGACTATTGTTTAAATTGGTTTGATGTTCCGAAACACTTAAGTGTGACAAACATGCAAAGGAACAGGAAATGAGGAAGGGGGCAAACACTTTTTCACACCACTGTATATTGTACTGTATTGTATTGCACCACAGCTGTGTCAAGGGGACTGAGTCCAATTAGTGGGGTTTATCAGCAGAGTGCAGGCCAAAATCAAACCAGCAGCTCCTTCGGGGGTCAGTGCTACAAAAGTATAAATGCAATTTACACAAGCATAAATAATATCCTACACATTTTGCAAGGCATTGCTTGCTTCTTCAGGGGTGCATGTGTGATGTATCTAAAATAAAAATGATACAACAGATAGGTACATGCACAGTGGTGGTATTTTAGCAAGTGGTCAGAGGGGTCTGGAATAGGAGACCCCATACTCACCAATAGGCCAGGCCAGGTTACCAGATGCTCAATTCCCAAACGGCGGCAACAACAGACATCCAGTTTGGGAGCTATATACTGTATACATGTATATATATATATATATATATATATATATATATATATATATATATATATATATATATCTCAAAAGACGCTGCAAAAGCAAAGTAAACATAAAGCACATAAAGCAGTATATAATGTAATATGCTTATGAATATAAATATACATGAACCAACATGGTTCAATGCTGGTATGGACTTGGAGATGGCGGGACAGTGAAAGGAATGTAAAATATAATATTATAATATAAAACTACATATAGAATTAAGTGATGTGTTTGTTATTAATCTGAAGTATCAAATATTTTTTGACCTCACAACATGATCAGCTGTAATCTAAGGAATATGCTGATACTGCATGAATAGAGTAATAACAATAAAAATATATACAGTTTTAGCTACTTCAGACCTGCTTACTTGTAACATTATGTGGAAGATGTGAGACAATTAGGTGTTTTTCACAAAAAAAAAAAAAGCTGTAACTTTAATTAAAAAAAATAACATGGATATGTTTTATAGATATTTTAAAACAAATAATTATTTCATTACATTGGTCTTGTCTCAGCTATATCATATCTAGTTGTTTCCAATTCTGAATATTCTTGTTTATTAAACCCATGTGCACTCCAAGCTCTCTGTCACAAATTTGCATCTTATTCTTGTACATGAGAAATGCAAATTTTCTCCATATTTTTTCCAACTTGAGCATAAGTGCTACTGAGCCAGCATGGAAAGATTTAATTGTTAAGCTTTCATTTCTGTTTATCTCCAGGACTGCTTTGTTATGTTGCCACAACAAATTCCTCCTGGCATTCCATCATAATTTACCATTTTATCATTTCAACAAAAAGCTAGACTTTTTTTCAAGAATCAGGAAACAAGTTTATGCATTCTGTAACAGAGATATTTTACACGCTCTTTTTGTTCCCCCTAATGTTTTAACCAAGCAGATCTATAAGGAATATTGGGATGCAGCAGTGTGTGAAAATGGGCTTCGCTAAAGCAGCAAAACAATGGGATTGTACTTGTAGCATGCATAGATTTTAAACTGTGAGATCATTGTACCACAAATGGTCCATTCAGTCATGCCTCTATAACTACAATTACACTTTTTTTTTTGTGCCAGATGCGTTTATTTTCTTCTTCTTGACCCTCTGAGAATAATTCCTCCTCCGAAAAAACACTTCCAAAAAACTAGTAATAAACATAGATCAACATAACTTGCATAATAAAAACACATTAGGCTACATAATTAACTCTGTAGAATATGGAGTTTATAAATCACAAGAGGGTGCACATGAATAATGTATTGTGTTGTTTCCAGCTATTGTAAATTTAAGCCATGAACTGCACCACTGTGTGCTCTGAGGCCCGATTGTATAAATCTTTGGCGCAGCACTATAAGCCAGAAATTAATGGCATGTAGCTAAAAGTAATGGTGCAAAAACTCTAAGCCTTTTTTTAGTAGAGAGTATAGTATCTGCAATCTTAGCAATACATAATAAGGTTCATATTAAAAAAATAGGCAAAACATTTATTATTTTGTATCTTTGTGCGTATTTTGTGCCTTGTGCTGTTAGACAAATATATAAAGCATGAAATATATATCTATATTCTCATCACATACTCGTATCTGGAAATGTAAAAAAGTTGGACAGGCCTCAATCTAGGGTGGCAAAGTGTTTAAGATGCTGTTCACTTTGCAAACTGAATATTAGTATATAAGGGGAAGCTATGTTTAATTTGTATATCCAACTATGTGTGACAAAAAAAAAAGAGATTTTGCTAGAACATGATTGGTTTGTCAAAGGAAACACAGCTTCACCTTATTTACTGAGTTTAGGAGACATTCATTTTGGAAAAAGAACAGCCTCTTGTCCAGGGGTAGGCAACCACGGCCATCCAGCTGTGGTGAGACTACAAATCCCATCATGCCCCTTCCTCTAGGAGTCATGCCTGTGATTGTCAGGGTCTTGCAATGTCTCATGGGACTTGTAGTTTCATCACAGCTGGAGGGCCGAGGTTGCCTACTCCTGCTCTATTCCTTACCTCTTGCTGACCACATAACACATATATGTGGCGGTCTGGAGGGTGGGTTTTAAAGCCCAACTCCGGACTGAAAAAAAACATTCCTTGAACTGGGGCTATACCCACCCTGCAAGGGTTAATAGCTGCCTTAGTCCAGGGGAGAGGAGAAACAGTTTTTACACACTATTCTGTTCTTAATGACATCAGGACTCTAGACTGCTAGAGTGCAGAAGCTGTGGGGACTGGTCTACCTGTGAGGAGGAGCAGAGGATCAGGTAAGTATATTTCCATTTATTGTTCATCTAGATATAAACAAGCAATTAGTCCTTTCAGTGCAGGCACAACCCCTCTGCAAGAGATTTTTTTTTATTTGCCTGAAGTTGGACTTTAATACCCACACACCACACATATGCGTCCATGGAGGCTGATGCTTCTGTATAGAGAGCACATTCACTGCATACTCCCAGCACAGTGCAGTACAATACAGTACAGTACAATAGGGAGCTGGTAGGATGTGCTTCTGATCATGCGACCATTATGACAGCCAATCACAGTGTTCACGTGATCAGGAAATCCACCCTGACCCCACCTTAAGACTCAGTTAAAGGACCGCAGCAGGAGGGTGGGAAAGGGTCAAATAAATTAACTTAATTTTTTTTGTTGTTTAAAAACTTTTTTATTAGAAAGTTGCAAAAGGTGGTATATAAAAATTAGCACTTTAAAATGTCATCATATCTTAGACAGTACAGAAATTTGTCAAGAATTGTAAAACATGACCAAGATAGACTAGTCGATAACCGTGTATAATTATCAGTACTAAATTATGAACATTGATGCTGATAACGTGATTATTTTCAAAAAGAGAAATGAAAGGACATCAACATTAACCGCTTCAATACCCGGCCATAGTCATATGACGCCCACAAGGTGGATCTACCATCCTGGGTGGGCGTCATATGACGTCCTCGGATTCCTGGCCGCCTGGAGTGCCCGGCGGCCGCGATGTCCGCCGGGCACCCGCGATTGCCCGTTAAAACAACGGGACCGGGCGGGACCGTGGAGCTGTGTGTGTAAACACACAGCTCCACGTCCTGTCAGCGGGGAGGAGACCGATCATGTGATCCCAGTACGGAGGATCACATGATCGGTCTCCTCCCCTTAAGTCCCCTCCCCTACAGTTAGAATCACTCCTATTAGGGACACACATTAACCCCTCCAGCGCCCTCTAGTGTTAACCCCTTCCCTGCCAGTCACATTACACAGTAATCATTGCAATTTTATAGCAACGATCGCTGTGTAAATGTGAATGGTTCCAAAAATGTGTCAAAAGTGTCCGAAGTGTCCGCCGCAATGTCGCAGTCACGAAAAAAAAAAAATCGCAGATCCCCGCCATTACTAGTAAAAAAAAAAAAAAAAAATTCAATAAATCTATCCCCTATTTTGTAGACGCTATAACTTTTGCGCAAACCGATCAATATACGCTTATTGCGATTTTTTTTACCAAAAATATGTAGAAGAATACGTATCGGCCTAAACTGAGGAAAAAAATAGTTTTTTTTTTAAAAAATGGGATATTTATTATAGCAAAAAGTAAAAAATATTGTGTTTTTTTTTCAAAATCGTCGCTCTTCTTTTGTTTATAGCGCAAAAAATAAAAACCGCAGGGGCGATCAAATACCACCAAAAGAAAGCTCTATTTGTGGGAAAAAAAGGACGTCAATTTTGTTTGGGTGTAACGTCGCACGACCGCGCAATTGTAGTTAAAGCGACGCAGTGCCGAATCGCAAAAAGTGCTCTGGTAAGGAAGGGTGTTTAAAAGCCCTGTATTGAAGTGGTTAATATTGTAATATAAATGCAGTTCTGAAAAGCTAGAATTAATCAATCAAAAATAGTGCAATGATCAAACCAGGGAGACAATTTACTTTTATAATAGGGCATAGTGTGGTATAGATTAACTTATTTTTTTCATGGATTCTCATCCTTTGATAAGGCTGTGTGTATAAAACAAAAAAAATATTTTGCTTATATATATTATATGCCAATAAAATCAATAAAAAATCTATGAAAACCAAAATTAAACGTGTAATAATAATAAATCTATGCAGTTTTACACTATGAGGCTTTTTTTCCCTTATCTATAGGATTTCCTGAAACTTGGAGTTCTTTTGCATTGTTATGCATATAAAGATCTGGTATCAATAGACTTGAGATTTCCAAGTCAGTTAATAAGCTGTACATCCATGAAAGCTATCCAATTCCTTGGTCTTTGAATCACTTGAGTTCAAGTCTGTGAGTTGCATGGAAGCAGGACAACCGAGTGGGTGATTTCCAGACAGTCAAATATACTCCTACAGCGAGTTTGATCTTTGGAATAGGGGTCCACCATATCTGGTAAGAGGCCAGTTTATCTATTTTTGTATAGCACACAATATAACACCCAAACATAACTTTTAATAATTATTAGCTCTAACACTTAACCCAAACCACACAAGAATCAAGTGTAGCATTTAACCCTTAAGTAGCCACGGATATATTGGTCCCCTGATTCCAGATGACAATGACCACACCCTCTGAAACACCAAGGCTGAAAAGAGGATTTACTTGAGCTATATGCCCAATAAAACAGCAATAAAAATAAATAAAAAATAGCAATGAATCAGTACAAGGTAAAATAGGTTTGTACATTACAACAAAACCCTGCCTCTGGCCAGTGTGGTAATAAATGTTGGAGCCCAATGTCTGCGTTAGAGCACTCAGGTATATTTGTATCCCACTGTTAAGGGCATAAATTCCCAAACTAAGTCCCGGGTAAGGGGGTGCTGTCCATTTAGGTTAAGGGTAAGGAGAGTGTGGCCAATGACCTTTGACTACTATGCAGTCCTCCCGCTATCTGATGATTGGAAACTTTGGGATCTGTAGCAGCATACTCTTATGAAACCAGTAATGCCCTCTTCTCCAGCTTGCTGTGATCTTCATAAGAATGCAGCAGCACAGTCCCTTGGCAAGCTCTGGCAACAGCAGCATCTTCGACTCAGTAGCACAACCCAACAGCCACCTTTCACTCACCATGTAAAACTGCCTCGAACCCTGGCTTCTTCTTCCTTCTCCTCCTTTTTGCAGCACCCCATCCTCCTGAGATTTGTAGTCTCATATAGGTCTCCACCTATCAGAGGCTGTCTCCTAGGAACTTCATCCACCACAGTGCCAAGAGACTCCTGACAGTCTTTCCTCTCTTCATAGGAGGCATTATTTCTTTCCCAAGCTACACTGCAGCCAATTACAGCGTTTTGTCTCCTGGGGTGTGGTATTGTCTCCTCTCTTCATGGCTGTGGCTGCAAGTGCAGCCCTGTCAAAGTGTCCTCTGGCTGGCCCTTTTTTTACTCTCCGCCTCTTCTTACGTGACTCTGCTCACTGGAGCTGTGCCATGCCCAATAAAAGCCCAGTCCATGCAGCCGCAGACCTAGTAGCACTACATTTTGGGGCTTCATATACTCCCCCCACCAAAAGTCTTTGGTCCCCAAAGAAGCAACAAGGATACACCAGTATGCAAAGTGGAGCTTCATTCTCTCAATCAACATTGACATTGTTAATTCTTATATTGATAGCATTAGTAAATATATATCAATATGAAAGTATATCATATGTATCTTTTTTAATTTTTTCTTTTTAATTTTCCCAGTTACTTCCTGGTTTCCAGGCTTAGGCAAATTATGTCATACATCCTAGGAGTCTTCAGGAGGGTAGGAAAGGTTTTCCCAGATCAGCACACCCTCCTGAATGCATCTGAGTAGAAAGCAAACACCAAATCTCCTGTGCTTAAAAATTAACCCATAAATGGCAGTTGCCTATATTCTCTTTCAGGCTTTCCTGAATATGCCTTGCTGCCCTCATCAGACTGGTGAAGAGTGGGAACACTGAGACCACAAAACAAGACTGAGGGTGCACCGGCCTACTGCATTATCCTCAAAACATACCTTTATTTTGTACAAAGATGGTAAGTATTATACTCACATGCTGACAAATACATCAACGCTTGTCATTTACAACGACAACAGCAAACCCCAGTCCATGATACATCATATAATGCAATGGGACAATCAGAGATTCAACAGGCTTGCAAGGGTAGATGGATTCCAGGAAGTAAATGCTACATGAATCATCTGCCCTTACTCAAGATGGCCACAACCAAAAATTCTAGTGGGTGTTTTTCAAAACATTTTCTCAATGCAAAATAAAGCATGGAGATGGATGGATGAGTTTGCTTTCAATATTAAAATTGAATTAAATAGCATTTTGGTTTGCATTGCTCAGATGCAGTGTAGTTCCACTTCAAACGGTATGCATTTACACCTAACCACATCTGCTACTAGAAACCAGGCTACTTTTGTGACATCACCTTGCAAAAGGAGCAGGCATGAGAAACCCCCACCTAGTTGTGTCAGAAGGTAGACCAGGGTCTCTGTCCACTATAGCCAGGGTAGTATGTACCAGCATCTTTTAAGACCTTTGGGCTGTGGATACATTCTCTTCCGAACGTTGGACTAAAAAGTAATATATAGGCGAGCCTCTTCTACAAAGTTTCTCACATTTTAGGTGATACATGCAGCAGGGACACTTGTGCTGAAAGCAGGCTGTCTCTCTAAACCTGCCCTCTCCCCTCCTCTGCTCATTGGCCGCAGCTTCTCTGCTTGCTAGTGGATGGGGAGAGGAAAAGAGCTGCAGCAATGGCAGCTATGCCATCCCCATTGACAGCCCAGGGATCTCAAAAATTATATTACTTTTGTGTTGAAAACTTATTTAGCAAACAGTAACCAGTGCTGTAACAGAAATGAAATAAAATGCAGTGTCAAAAAGACATGATTTAGCACCTACAGTGGAAAGAAAAAGTCTACACAGCCTTGTAAAAATGGTAGGTTTTTGAGATCTAAAAAAATCTGATCAAAATAAACCACTATTGATTTTTTTTTCCCCCACCTTTAATGTAACCTATACTTTGTGTAATTCAATTAAAAACAAACTGTTATATCCTTTTCTTACCTGTGAGATTATGGCTGATAGATATAGGTAGATCTTTTGCAGTTATTTACTCCTAGAATTGAGTCTGCTATGCCCTGTACACACGACCGGACTTTCCAGCAGACTAGGTCCGACGGAGTTCCCGCCGGAATCCCGGCGGAGTTCCGACGGACCTTCCGAATAAACGGACTTGCCCACATATGACCAGACTTTCCGGCAGACTAGGTCCGACGGAGTCCTTGCCGAAATTCCAGCGGAGTTCCGACAGACTTCCAAATGAAGGGACTTGCCCACACACGGATCAAAGTCCGTTCATTTAGAACGTGATGAGTTACGACGGGACTAGAAAAGGAAGTCAATCTCGCCGCTTTTATTGGCGAGATTGACACCTTGCGAGCCCCGTCGCATGGTATGGATTATAAGGGGAAGCCCCTACGCCAAAAAAAAAAAAACGGCGTGGGGGTGCAATAAAATATTTTAAAAAATTGTGTGTTTTTTTTATTTACACGTTTACACCTTAGGTGAATGGGTAGGGGTACATCGTACCCCATACTTATTCACATAGGGTGGGGGCCGGGATCTGGGGACCCCCTTATTAAAGGGGGCTCCCGGATTCCGATAAGCCCCCCGCCCACAGGCCCCGACAACCTACGGCCAGGGTTGTCGGGAAGAGGCCCTTGTCCTCATCAACATGGGGACAAGGTGCTTTGGGATGAGGGGCCGCAGGGCCCCCCTTCTCCCAAAGCACCCCCCATGTTGAGGGCATGCGGCCTGGTACGGCTCAGGAGTGGGGGGGGGCGCTCGCTCGTCCCCACCCCCTTTCCTGACCGGCCGGGCTGCGTGCTCGGATAAGGGTCTGGTATCGATTTTGGGGGGGGACCCCCACGCCGTTTTTTTCGGCGTAGGGGCTTCCCCTTAAAATCCATACCAGACCAAAGGGCTTTCCCTCTCGTGCTCGCTGTGATAGGAAAATGTGTTTTTCCTATTGCAGCCAGCACGAGATGTACAGTGTCCTGTCGCTGAGAAACATTCTCGCAGGCAGGTGCTGTAGCTGCCCTTCCGTCGTATTTTGGTCCGTCGGACCAGCATACAGACGAACGGTTTTCCCGCTAGAAACTCGCTCTGGCGTGGGGTTCTGGCGGGAAAATTTAAAACATGTTCTATTTCTAAAGTCCGTCAGATTTTTGCCATGCAAAGGTCCGATGGAGCCCACACACGATCAGAATGTCCGACGGATTTGTTCCGTCGGACCTTTGCTGTCAAAAAGTCCGGCCGTGTGTACGCGGCACTAGACATACAATCTGACAGTATTATTATTGTTATTACTCCGCATACCCATTTGTTAATAATGTGTAAAATGATGAGACCAGTGTGACTTCCCTCTAGGGGTCACATTCTTGATCTTTTGTATTTTGAATTTATTCAATAATTCCAATTGGGAAAAAAATGGGGGGGGGGAATACAAATAAAAACTTGCAATAATGTAGTCTCTCAAATATACACACCCTAAAAATGTATACTTTGTTGAAGTACCTTTTACATTTTATGACAGCATCCAGTAATTTGGGGTAAGAGTCTATCAGCATGGCACACCTTGCCTTGGGAATCTTTGCCCACTCTTCCATGCAAAAGTGCACCAAATCTGTCAGATTGTGAGGGCATCTCCTGTGAACAGCCCTCTTCAGGTCACATGAAGTAGAACCTACTGAGGAAGCCAAGGGAGGAGCCAAGCCAGTGACATCATCCCATGACTGTTATGTGGTGAGCAGGGAATGTCACAATAATAGAAAGCATTGCTGTTTTTGATAATTTTGTACATTTTTATACTCTGTTTTGGGTGCAAAATAAAGGTTTAAAAATAGAGAGCACTACGCTCCTGCTTTTCTGTTTTATGCCATCCTTTATTTATGATGATTGAGTACATTGGATCTGGGAGAGTGTCTTAAACCCTGGACCCAGAGGAGGATCATTGAATGTGGTTTCCTAATGAGCACAGTTGACAGATTTTCCTGGGGTTGTTGATGAGCATGTTATGACCTTTTTATGAGGTCTACCATTGAAGTGAGAATGTTTTTTATCTGTTTGGTGAAGGCATGCATGGAAAATTATAAAGATTGAAGATTAAAGTCACAATTTTCACCGTGGTGTTTAAAGTAATTTCACAGTTATTAAAGACTGATTTTGAGAGCTTTTGTTCAATATACATTTTTGTTGTATATGTCACTATTGTTTCGCTACACTATTTTTGTGTTTATATGATATTTTAATCTGTTCATAAGTTTCTCCATCTTAACTAAAACCCCAGATCCAGCTGAAGAAAAATAACCGCAAAGCATAATGCTGCCACCACCATGCTTTACTGTAGCGATGGTGTTTTTTAGGTGATGCGCTGGGTTTGTTTTGTGCCAAATATACTTTTTGGAATTATTACCAAAAAATAAATTCTTGGTCTCATCAGACCATAACACATTTTCCCACATGCTTGGCAGACTTGATGAAGGTTTTTTTGTGAAATATGCCAAGCTTGGATGTTTTTCTTAGTAAGATAATGGTTCCATTCCGCCACCCTACCCACAGCCCAGAGAAGAAGAATACAGAAGATTGTTGTCACATGTAGTACACAAACAGTACTTGCCAGAAATTCCTGCCACTCCTATTACGTTGCTGTAGGCCTCTTGGCAGCCTCCTAGACCAGTTTTCTTCTTGTGTTTTTTTTTACATCATTTTAGGAGGAACATCTAGTTCTTGGTAATGTCACCATATTTTCTTCACTTGTTTATGACCATTCACTTTGTCCCATGGTATATCTAATGCTTTGGACATTTTTGTACCTTCTCCTGATTGATACTTTCCAACAATGAGATCCCTCTGATACTTTGTAAGCTCTTTGTGGACCATGGCTTTTGTTGTAAAAGGCAACTAAGTAAATGTCCGAAAAATCCTACTAGAACAGCTGAACTTTATATAGGCTTAATCAGAGTAATTTCACTGGTTGTGTATTCTAACTACTATTTAACATCAGATTTGATTTGATTGGTTCTGAACCCAGCCAAATTTGTAATTTTAAGAGGGTGTTTAGTTTATAATAAACAACAATTTCATATTGTTTTTAATTGAATTGCACAGATTATAGGTCACATTAAAGGTGGAAAAAAATCAGAAGTGATTTATCTTGGTCTGATTTTTTTACATCTAAAAAACCTGGCATTTTTTAAACGGGTGTGTAGACGTTTTCTTTCCACTCTATATGACAGTGCCCCTGTTGTCCATGGCTGGTTTAACCAATTCTTTTATAGATTACAATATACGGTAGCTCATGAGGAAAAGAAACAACTGCAACCATGAATATCCTATAAAAGGATAACCAGTTATTTTGATCTGAGTGAGCAAGTCAAAAAACAAATGAAAACTTTCCTATGCATTGATCATGGGGAAAATGTGTTGCTACACCATGGACTTTGCAAGTCTAATTGTCTTCTGACCAGTAACATCTGCATCTCTATTCAGTGCTGTTGTACAAACTTTACCAATACTGGTTTGAATGTTTGCTTGAAACACAGTTTCTGGTCATGTGAAATTCCTAATTTATTGCTCTGTGTTCTATAAATTAGTACACAAGTGTTCATGGAAACTAATTGGAAATGAAATTAATATTATCGCTGTTTTCTAGCTGGTCTAAAACCACTTTTGACATAAAGGGACACTTTTTGGTTGCTATGGACAATCTCCAGTTTCCAGGCAGAAAAAAAATCTATTTATTATATAAAATGGCATGCAGGGCACTGAGCAGACCACTAGGGACAAAGGGGATGTGTATTTTTTTTGTTATACAGTACTGTAATATGTAAGATTACAGTACTGTATGTGTATTGTGTTTTTTTAACTTTTTGGAATTTGGCGCCGATCTCAGCTCCCGTGCGTCGTAACGTCGCATGGAACGGAGATCAGCGGCACTCTGCACTGTTTGAATCGAGCGAGCAGACAGCTCACACACACAGCGGGGAGACATCGCAGGATCCGGGGGACAAGGTAAGTAACTTCCCCCTGTATCCTGCAATGCAAGCCCGAGTCTGGCTCGGGGTTACAGCTTTTGGTACTGAAGTTCCCGCCCCGAGCCAGACTTGGGATTACCACCAGGGGGGTTAAAAGACTTTGTGCTTATCCCAAATAAATAAGTGAAAAGGGACTAAGTGTCGGATTTAACATTCTTTGGGCTATTTTCCAACGGAACCCCTGAGACGGAGAAGCGAGCAGGTGAGGTAACAGTAAGCCCAAATAAAACCAGCAGCTCCTTCGGGGGTCAGTACACACAGACTATATGTTAAGGCAGGATGTGACTGAAAAAATTTCTATTCAATTCCTGGGTCTTATCATTTCCACAGAGAGAATTGCAATGGACCCACAAAAGGTGAAGGCAATATTAGAGTGGCCAGCTCCTTCGGACAAGAAAGTCGTTCAGCGCTTTGTGGGGTTCTCCAACTTCTACCAGAGCTTTGTGAAAGATTTTTCTGCCACCATCACATCCATCACTCAGCTGACCCGTCAGCAGACAGGTCCGGTTCCATTGGTCCCAATAAGCTCAGACAGCCTTTGATAAATTAAAGAGTCTTTTCATTTCCGCAGCAATCCTACAGCACCCAAATCCGACCCTGCCTTATGTGTTGGAAGTAGATAACTCCGAAGTGGCTACAGGGGCAGTCTTGTTCCAACGGCAAGGACGTAAGGCTCTTCTTCATCCCGTAGCTTTCTTCTCTCGGAAAATTAGTCCACCAGAGACAAATTATGATGTAGGAGATCAGGAGCTATTGGTCATTAAATTCGCCTTAGAAGAATGAATGTATTTGCTGGAAGGTGTCACTCAACCAATTATGATCTTTCCAGACCATAACAACCTGGAGTACCTCCGAACAGCTAAAAGTTTAAGACCCCGGCAAGCCTGATGGGCTCTGTTCTTCTCCAGGTTCAATTTTCATATTACGAATCGGCCAGGTTCCAAGAATGGGAAAGCTGGCATTTTGGGATATGAAGAACCTCTGAACTTGTTCAGCGCTCATTTTGTTGGCCCAGTCTAAGACGAGATTGCAAGAAATATGTTAGTTCTTGTATCACGTGCCAGAGCAACAAGGGGTCCAACGCCAAGCCATGGGGTCTATTGAGACCATTGCCTATTCCTGGACAACCCTGGAAAGAGATATCCATGGACTTTATAGTAGACCTGCTCCCCTCTGGGGCATTCACTACCATTATAGTGGTAGTGGATCGCCTTTCCAAAATGGCACACTTCCTACTGATGATTGGCACACCTCTGCTTCAGAGAGAGCAAACATGTTCATTAACCGCTTCAGCCCCTGAAGATTTTACCCCCTTCCTGGCAGTGGCGGTGCGTGCATAGAGGGCGCAGGAGCGCCGCCCCCCCTCTCCTGCACCGCTCTATCACCAATAGATAGATTCATGCATTGCATGAATCTATCTATTGTCACCGCTGCCGCCCCCTATTCAGGTGTCCGGCCCCTGATCGGGCGCCGGGCATCTGAATTACAGTGGGGGGGGTGTTGCTGGAAGCGCCCCTATTAGAGCTGTAAGCTCTAATAGGGGACCCTATTAGAGCGGTGTGCTCTAATAGGCTTCCCTAAGTGTAAACAGCGGGCGCACGGCTGTGCGTTAGCTGATTACACAGTACTGTGTTAGGGAAGCGAATACATCGCTTCCCTAACACAGACCCGCCTCTCAGCCAATCAGGTTGCCAGGTCTGTTACCTGTCACCTGATTGGCTGAAGTCACAGGCGCTGTGATTGGACGCTAGGCGTCCAATCACCTAGCGTCCAATCACAGCAGAAGAAGACAGGAGGAGCGCGGGAGAAGACATCCGACGGAGACACCGCTCGTCGCCTGACGCCGTCACCAGCTGCACACCGGGACAAGGTAAGTGCAGAGGGCAGGCAGGGGGCACAGTGGCAGCACTTAAGGGGCACAGTGGCAGAACTTGGGGCACAATGGCAGCACTTAAGGGGCACAATGGCAGCACTTAGGGGGCACAATGGCAGAACTTGGGGCACAATGGCAGAACTTGGGGCAGCACTTAAGGGGCACAGTGGCAGAACTTGGGGCACAATGGCAGCACTTAAGGGCACAATGGCAGCACTTAAGGGGCACAATGGCAGAACTTGGGGCACAATGGCAGAACTTGGGGCACAATGGCAGCACTTAAGGGGCACAATGGCAGCACTTAAGGGGCACAATGGCAGAACTTGGGGCACAATGGCAGAACTTGGGGCACAGTGGCAGCACTTAAGGGGCACAGTGGCAGAACTTGGGGCACAGTGGCAGCACTTGGGGCACAGTGGCAGCGTTTGATGGGCACAGTGGCAGCGTTTGATGGGCACAGTGGCAGCACTTGGGGCACAGTGGCAGCGTTTGATGGGCACAGTGGCAGCGTTTAATGGGCACAGTGGCAGCGTTTGATGGCACAGTGAGGCTGTTTGTTTGCGCCCCCACAAAATTTTGAGCACCAGCCGCCACTGCTTCCTGGCCAGAGCACTTTTTACAATTTGGCACTGCATCGCTTTAACTGACAATTGCGTGGTCGTGCAATGCTGTACCCAAACAAAAGTTGCATACTTTCCCCACAAATGGAGCTTACTTTTGGCGGTATTTGATCACCCCTTTTTTTTTTTCGCTATAAACAAAAGAACAGCGACAATTTTGAAAAAACACAATGGGGTTTATTTACGAAAGGCAAATCCACTTTGCACTACCAGTGCGTTGCAAGTGCATTTGGAAGTGCAGTCGCTGTAGATCTGAGGGGGACATGCAAGGAAAATAAAAAAACAGCATTTTTGCTTGTACATGATTGGATATTAAAATCAGCAGAGCTTCCCCTCATTTCAGATCTTCCCCTCAGATCTAAAGTGACTGGCACATCCGGTTTTGGGCGGCACAGTGGTGTAGTGGTTAGCACTCTCACCTAGCAGTAAGAAGGGTCACTGGTTCAAATACCAACCACGACACTATCTGCCTGGAGTTTACATGTTCTCCCTGTGCCTGTGTGGGTTTCCTCCAGGTACTCCAGTTTCCTCCCACAATCCAAAGACATGCAGGTAGGTTAATTGACATCTGTCCAAAAATTGGCCCTAGTATATGAATGGGGACCTTGGATTGTGGGCTCCCTGAGGGTAGGGACCAATGTGAGTGTGCAATGTACAGGGATAGGGACAATTGTAGACACTCTCTCAGGTTGAACTGGATGGACTGATGAATTTATTCAACCTTACTAACTATGAAACTATGAAACTATGACTGCACTTCCAAGTGCACTTGTAGTGCAAAGTGGATTTGCCTTTTGTAAATGAACCCCAATATCTTCTACTTTTTGCTATAATAAATATCCCACATTTTTTTTCAAAAAAACTAATTTTTTCCTCAGTTTAGGCCGATATGTATTCTTCTACATATTTTTGGTAAAAAAAAATCGCAATAAGCGTATATTGATTGGTTTGCGCAAAAGTTATAGCGTCTGCAAAATAGGGGATAGATTTATGACATTTTTATTATTATTTTTTTTTACTAGCAATGGCGGTGATCTGCGATTTTTACCGGGACTGCGATATTGCGGTGGACAAATTGGACACTTCTAACATTTTTGGGACCATTGACTATTATACAGCGATTAGTGCTATAAAAATGCACTGATTACTGTAAAAATTTCACTGGAAGGGAAGGGGTTAACACTACGGAGCAATCAAGGGGTTAACTATGTTCTCTCTCTGTGTTCTAACTATAGGGGGGTGGGACTTGCTAGGGGAAGAGAGAGATCGGTGTTCATACTTTGTATAAACACACAATCCGTCTCTTCTCCCCTCAGAGAACCGGGATCTGTGTGTTTACACACACAGATCCCGGTTCTCGCTGTATCACGAGCGATCGTGGGTGCCCGGCGGTCATCACGCCCACTGGGCACTCGCATCGTCTCGGGTGGTGCTTGCCCCTAGTGGCCACAAGGCGAATCGACGTAACACCCATCGGTTGTTTCACCCAGCCGTGCCATTCTGCCACAGTAAGACTGCAAGTGGTCAAGGAGATTTTCAGGCTACATGGACTACCAGATAGTATTGTCTCTGACAGAGGGGTACAGTTCACGTCCAAATTTTTGAGAGATCTCTGCAAGTCCTTATAAATTGAAGTATGTCTTTCCTCTGCTTACCACCCTCAGAGCAATGGACAAACCAAACCCTGGAACAGTATCTACAGTGTTTCTGTACTTATTGGCTTTCTCTTCTTCCCTGTGCAGAGATTGGACATAATAACTCATTGCATCCAGCCACCAATCAGCCTCCTTTCTGGGCAAATTATGGGTTCCATCCCTCCTTCTTACCGAATACCATACTGGAAGCATCTGCCCTTGCAGTCCAGGACCGAATAAAGTACATCAGTTGCTTCAGGAGGCCATGCAAAAAGCCCAAGAGGACTATAAAAAATACCATGATAAGAAGAGAAGTGGAAATCCTGTCTTTAAAATTGGAGACAATTCTTCAGTAAACCTCATGCACTCATGTCCCTCCCGGAAGCTTGGGCAAAAATTCATTGGTCCCTTTGAAATCAAGAGAGAGATAAACCGGTTGCTTTCAAGCTGGCACTACCCAATTCCTACACAATTCATCCGGTGTTCCATATCTCTCTGCCTAATCCAGCTGTACCAAGTCCCTTCCCTGGAAGAGAAGAGTCGAAGTAGAGGCCATTATGGATTGCCGGAGGAGAGGTAGGCAAATCCTGTATCTCATCAAGTGGAGTGGGTGCTCCCAAAGACAATTCTTGGGAGCCTGCAAACAATGTACATGCTCCTGGACTTGTACAAGACTTACACAACAGACATCCTGAAACACTGGCCCGTTTGGGCATCTGGGGAAGGGGCACTGTCAGGGAAATGGCCGTAGGAGAACTAGCAATAGTGCCAGTACTGGTAATGGATGCTTCCGGTGCATTATCATGCACACTGGTGCAAGAAGAACAAACGGGCATACGCGGGTTAGCGATGGCACTAATGTGCAAATGTGCATGTGCGATGGCACTAATTAGCGTACGGGCGTACGCAATAGATGCACAAGGTGACACATGCGGCCACTTACTGGCCTATATAAGACTTCTGCTAAACCCATCACATTGCTGGATTGTTGTCAGCCTTCCCATGTTCCCTCTGTGCATATTATACTTTGATTTCCTGTTGTGGCCCAGCTTGCTCCTGATCTATCTGATCCGCTCTCCTGATTTGACCCCCTGGCTTGCTTTTACGGACTTTGCTACTTTCTCCAGAGTCTGATCTTGGCTTGCATCACAGACTTTGCTATCCTTACCTGTTACTGGCTTGCCTTCCTGCATTTGACATTGGCTTGACACTGTTAGTGCTACCTGCTTCTTCCTCCTGTCGGATCCACAGTGTTTGACCCCTGGCCTGGCTTCCAATACCGTCTCCGGCACACACCATTGCCAAGTGCTACTGAGGATCCCTAGAGACTTTGGCTCAGCTGTGTATCCTGCATTATCCAGTGACCACGTCTCTACCCTCCTGTACCCACTTGGAAACCTGTGCTTCTTTGGGCACTACACCTTCTGTACCATCTTCAGGGGTGTACTGCACTTAGCTGTAATGGGAGCCCTCTCTGGACTTCGGCCTTTGCCCAGGTACATGACAGAGGGGAAGGGTTAAGACCTCTATCTTTTTTTTTCAGTCTGTGTCCTGTGGGGACTAGAGTTGAGCCACCTGGTTTGGTTCACTCCAGAACTCCCGAACATGTGAAAAGCTTCTACTGGATCCTCCGTGAGTTACTTACCTGTGTTTGACCTCTGGCTTGCTTCCTGGATACCTCTTCTGCCTGATCACCTGTGCTTGACCCTCGGCCTGCCTACTGGACATTCTCTAAGTTACCTACCTGTGTTTGACCCCTGGCTTGCCTTTTGGACTCCTCTACTGCCTGATTACCTGTGCTTGACCCCCGGCTTGCCTACTGGACATTCTCTGAGTTACTTACCTGTGTTTGACCCCTGGCTTGCCTTTGGACACCTCTTCTGCTTGATTACCGGTGCTTGACCCCTGGCTTGCCTCCTGGACATTCTCTGAGTCACCTACCTGTGTTTGACCCCTGGCTTGCCTTTGGATACTTCTATTGCCTGGTTGCCTGTGTTTGACCCTCGGCCTGCTTGCTGGACTATCTCCCACTCAGTGTTCTGGACTTGTAGATCTCTCATGCTACCGAGGGTCCTCCTTCAGTATATGCTTGGTTACCTCTACAACCTGAAAAATCAAAAGTCCAGATTTTGAAGAATTATTTGCAAGTTATTGGCCATAAAAAGGGTATTGGGGCCTGGGTACTGCCCTGGGGGACATGTATCAATGCAAAACTTTTTTTTGAAAACATTGTTTTTACATGAGCAGTGAGGGGTTTTAAAGGGGTTGTAAATGCAGAAGTTTTTTTTTTATCTTAATGCATTCTATTCATTAAGATAAAAAGCCTTCTGTGTGCAGCAGCCCCCCTCAGCCCTCCTAACACTTACCTGAGGTCCCTCTCTGTCCAGAGATGTTCATAAGTGTCTCAGCAATATGGGATTCTCCTTCCTGATTGGCTGAGACACAGCAGTGGCACCAGTGGCTCCTGCTGCTGTCCATCAAAGTCAGCTAGCCAGGTCGGGGTACAGTGTCTGAATGGAAACAGGGAACTATGCCCCATAGCAAGCTGCTTGCTGTGGGGGCACTGAACAGGAAGGAGGGGCCACGATTGCAGAGGAGGGACCCGAGAAGAGGAGGATACAGGCTGCTCTGTGCAAATCCACTGCAACAGAGCAGGTAAGTATAACATGTTTATTATTTTATAGGGAAAAGAAACAAGACTTTACAATCACTTTAATAATACTTAAAGTGAAACAATAATAAATATTCCTTTAAATATAGTGGCGGGGGGGGGGGGGGTACCTTAGTCTGCCTATAAGAGGCACATCTGTACCGTGTATAGAACCTGTTGCAGCAGAACTGATATTTATAAAGAAAAATGACAATACAATTCCATTGCTGGAAATAGAGAAATGTTTAAAAAAATCAGTGTGAGGGTCCCCCCCTAGTCCATATCAGGTCCTTTGAATATGGTATTCATTTTGAGGGAAACCCCATGCCAATATTTTTTTAAAGCAGTGTGGGGTCCCCCCCCCCCAAAATCCATACCAGAACCTTTTCCGAGCATGCAGCCTGGCAGGGCGGGAAAGGGGGGGATGAGTGAGCCCCCCCTCCTCCTGAACCTTACAAGGCTGCATGCCCTCAACATGGGGGGGTGCTTTGTTAGGGGCATGTTTAACAAAGGGGCCCCCAGATCCTGGCCCCCCTATGAATGTGTATGGGGTACATAGTACCCCTACCCATTCACTAAAAAGTGTCAAAAAGAAATAAAAACACACACACAGTTTTTACAATTCTTTTATTTAAAAAAAAAAACAATGTCCCCGATGTAGATCCATCGTCAATTACAATGCACGCCACCACCGCCAGACCCAAAAAAAGAAAAAAAATCTCCTCCCACGACGAAGGCTAACCGCAAACTGCAGGCTCCGCTATTTGACAGTTCTTATATGGGTAAGGGGTGGGGCTACCGCCCAATGTGACATCACCAACCGGTGCATGCTGGCATACCAGACCCACGCCGTTGTTTTTTTTACAGTTTTCTATTGCCTGCAATGTCTTTTTTTTTTTCATTCAGCTCGTTGACAGCTGATGACACTTCCATTGTTAAGGATTCAGCCTGCTCCTTAACTAGCTATTCACTGTGCTCTGATTGGCAAAGCTTTGCCCAATCAGGGCTTGGAATGCACTGTGCAGTGTGCAGTGTACTGTGGGGCGCTCAGCGGGCGAACATTCCGCCGAGCGCCCTGCAACTCAGATGCTCGCCGAACAGGCGATGTTCGGGCCGAACTTTTGCTAGGCTCTAATTGTTCACCCAACTCTAATTGAGACATTTAACTTTTCCTTCCTGTCCTGGAAGCAAGCAGTAAGAAATAAGAGGAATGATCTCCACAGTAAACATATTTCCCTTCATACACAATTATTACTGTAACTGGGGTTCCTTTTGAGAAACATCCTCTTTCTTTCTGGTCTGGTGACATCTGTAAAATGTTGGTTTTCATAATGGTCACCAGGACAAATAGAGAAGGTAATCTTCCCAAAGAGAACACAGACAGCAATAAAAACATACATACAACTTTAATGCCTAAAACATTTTAATGTCGAAAAGAAGACACTATGTAACATTTTAGTACATTTAGATCAAAGCATTTAGTACAAACTCTCAAGATGCTGTGGAGTTTTAAAAAGGTAAGCATGGATAAAAGGGCTGGAGCTACCAAGATGTGGCAGAAAAAAACACCATCTTGAGAATAATAATGCTCTTGAGAAATGTACACAGGTCAGAATGGAGTAAAGTTGTTCACTACGGCTGATACTTTTAAACTGATTTTAATGAGAAACTAACAGTAACTCAAATCTATGACAAGAAATAAGGTTACTAAAACAACCTCTATTCAGTGTCATAAAAAAGTCTGCATAATTTCACAGCAGGCCTATGGAGCAAAAGAAGCTTAGACAGAGCATTTTATAGAAAGTATCATGCAGCTGCTAGTACACTCTTGAATAATGAGTCATCATCGCAAGAGTTTTATAGGTAAGTATCAAAACTTTTTCTTTTAGTGAAATTGACATGGAAATTGATATAGGTTGGGTATTTGCATTATTATAATTCTTGCAAATGCTTTTAAAATATTAAAATAATCATAACACAAGTCATTTGACTTACATTCAAAAACACCTGCAAATTGATTAGCTGAGCCATGCTTATTAAATTAGCTTCATGTTATATAAACTTGCTTGCAAGTTAACGCACAATTCAGAGAATAAAGTAACATGATTTAAAGAGGATCAGTAACATATAGCAACTTATCAAATTTCATTGAAGAGAAAAACAAAAATTATTTTATTAACAGGGTTGTACACACACAGATTCTATCCATGCCCATCTGTGCCGCCTATCCATGGCCATCTGTACCACCTATCCGTACCCATCCGCGCCGCCTATCCATGCCAATCCATTCCAGCTATCAGTGCCAATTTGTGCCACCTATCAGTGCCCATCCGTGTCGCCCATCAGTACCACCTATCAGTGCCGACTATCAGTGCCCATCAATGCCACCTCATCAGTGCCACTTCATCGGTGCCCATCTGTGCCGCCTTATCAGTGCCCGTCAGTGCAGCCCCATTAGTGCCCATCAGTGAAGGAGAAAACTTACTTATTTACAAAGTTTTGAAACTGAAACAAAAAAAACATATTTTTTTCAAAAATGTTGGTCTTTTTTTATTTGTTTAGCAAAAAAAAGGGGGGGTCTGTGCTGATCGATTATCAGCGCAGCCCCCCCCCCCCCGAGGATGCCCACACTGGACCACCAGGGATGCCACCAGACCAGCAGGGATGCCCAGCACCAGGTACGCCCTAGACCACCAGGGATGACACAAAGTGCCCACAATGGATCCCAATCAGTGCCCACAATGGATGCCAATCAGTGCCCACAATGGGCATCACTGATTGGCATGCATTATTGTTTGGCACTGATTGGCATCCATCAGTACAAAACAATGCCACCTATCAATGCCTATCCGTGCCACCTAGCATGGATAGGCGGCACGGATGAGCATGGATGGGCACTGATAGACAGCATGGATGGGCACTGATAGGCGGCATGGATGGGCAATGATAGGTGGCACAGATAGGCACTGATAGGTGGCACGGATAGGCATTGATAGGTGGCATTGTTTTGTACTGATGGATGCCAATCAGTGCCAAACAATAATGCATGCCAATCAGTGATGCCCATTGTGGGCACTGATTGGCATCCATTGTGGGCACTGATTGTCATCCCTGGTGGTCTAGGGTGTACCCGGTGCTGGGCATCCCTGGTGGTCTGGTGGTATCCCTGGTGGTCCAGTGTGGGCATCCTCGGGGGGGGGGGCTGCGCTGATAATCGACAGACGCGAGTGAGGAAAAGCCGATCACCGGCTCTTCCTATTTACACTGTGATCAGCCGTGATTGGACACGGCTGATCACGTGGTAAAGAGTCTCCTTCGGAGACTCTTTACCAAAATCGTAGTTGCGGGGTGTCAGACTGACACCCCGCAACAACGATCGCCGCGATGCGTGCCCCCGGGGGCCCGCAGCGGCTCAAAATCCTGAGGACGTCATATGACGTCTGGCCAGGATTTTAAAACCCCTTTGCCGACGTCTTTTGGCAATAGGCAGGCGGCAAGTGGTTAAACACATTATTGCTAAATACTGGTATCTATTGAAAGCTGATCCTCAGGTAGCTAGTTGCTTTACGGATAAAGCTGAGATTGTATATTGTAGGAACAACTCTAAAAGGGATCAATTGGTTTAAAGTCATTTTTACAGGGAAGGTAGTTAATGGAAATGTAAATATCCAGGAAGCCACAAATGTGGCGGTTGTTCATACTGCCAGTTTTTGTGGCTTGGAAGGACACACACATTACCAAACAGTGAAATTCATCAAGCCAAGCACTTTACAAATTGTCAGACAATGGGGGTTGTTTACCTCATGACATGTGTATGTGGCTGTTACTGTCGGTAAGACAAAACGCTTTTTTGGAAACGTATTTATGACCACGAATCTGCCATTAAGTGTGGTGATATCATGTCCCCCATTGGGAGACATGGAAACACAATAAGAACCCCCATAGTGTTAGATTATTTGCCCTTGAACAAATCCATATGGACATATGAGGAGGCGACTGGGATCGCTTAATCCTACAAAGGGAGGCGAGATGGATTCATCGTTTGGCGGCAACACATGATGCTATAAGTTACAAACCTTTTTTATAAGATTCATCCCATCCCTGTCTTCTGCCTATCTGACTCCCTGCTATCTGCACATGTACATATACACCTGCAGTTTAGATTTATTTGCTAAGTTCGGGTTTTTCAAATTTCAAACAAGATTTGAAAATCCTAGGTAAATTGAACCCATGCAGATTCGCTTATTCCTACTAATGATTTGTTATTACTGATATGTGCCAAACTAGCTTGCATAAAGTATTCATTCTGATGTTAAGTTCAGATGACTAATAAGTAATATTACCATTCTTACACTTCAAGAACAAAAGGCCTTCCTTCTTTCCATAAAATTCTTTTTTAGAATCTTTACAAGTGTAAGTCTCTACTGTTTATCTATTACACAGTGCATGAAATGGCATATTAATCAAGCCATTGAAAGAAATATGAGCCCATTTTACTGTTATTTTTCCTGTTTTCCAGCAGTTTCTTGCACTGACATTTGAGAATAATGTATTTTAATATAGCTTGGAAAAAACAATATGTAGAAAGTTAAATATTTATACCTCAACATCTTAGGATGAGTGCCTGACATACGGGCAGGAGAAAAAGCGATACCGTGATCTATTGTACAGTAAGTGGCAATCTATATAGCGATAAAGAAAATACAGCAAATCTAGCAGTTTTTAAATAAATACACATGTACACTATATATATATATATATATATATATAGGCGGTTGATATATTTGGCTGCCTTGGAATGAAGGTCACCTTTTCTGTACAACTGTAAGTTAGTTGTTGTGCAACACAGACTGGCATTACATTTAATGAGATACTGCATACAGCACATAACAAGATAAGACAAACACATGCAACTCCAAATAAGAATTTTCTGTTTCAAGCAGAAAATGATTCACAAACATGCTGACTCTAAAGGAAAGTTGTTCAACTTCAAAAGGCTCATTATACATTAATATAAATACAGGCATACCCCACATTTAAGTACACAATGGGGTTTATTTACTAAAGTTGGAAAGTGCAAAATCAGGCTCACTTCTGCATAGAAACCAATGAGCTTCTAACCCCAGCTTGTTTAATTAATCTTTGGTAAAAAAAAAAAAACTGGAAGTTCATTGGTTTCTTTGCAGAAGGGAGTCTGATTTTGCACTTTCCAGCTTTAGTAAATAAAGCCCATTGTGTACTTAAAAGTGAGGTATGCCTGTACTACTGTTGGCTTGTTTAAGGTAAGATATGGTCTACCTTTACAGTAAAAAGGTTCAGTTGCAAATACTGTAAACTCATGTTTATATTTATTAGATTTAAAAACATACTTTTTGAAAAAGGCAGCTCATGATTGGATTAGGCAAATTTAGAGATATATGCAATTTAAACGTCAACTTATCTAATAATCTTTTAGCATTAAACAAAAGAAATGTCCCTCCTATTTGCCCCCATTTCAGACAAGCGCTTAAACAAAAAGAGTGCCAGACCAAATTCATAAAGGAGTCTAAAATAGCTTAAAGTGGATGTAAACCCCAATTTTTTTTTTTATGTCATAATGTAGAGAATACGATTTCCTTTCATTTGAGCCCAGTCTTGCCACACAGATTTACTCAATGCCTGAGCAATCCTCTTTTATTGTTCAGTTAGAGAAATCTTGACAAAGTCTTGAAAATGTTGTCAAAAACGCCCCATCCCCCCCTTGCTGTGAGAGACAGGTGATTTACATATCATATTTAGGGGACATGTATGTAGTCAGAGCTAGCCTGAGACAGGCACATCCTGAGTAAAAAGTTCACAATTCACATCCCCCTCCCCTCCAGCTCTCCCAGCTTTACTGTGTATTGACTAGATGTTTCTCATCATGGGATGCAGTGAACAGTCAGCAGACTATAGACAGACAAGTGATTTAGGGGACATGTATGTAGTCATGGGAGTAGAACATCCAGTGATCCGATGATAACCTGTCTCAGGCTAGTAAATCACCGGTCACTCACAGCAAGGGGGCGTTTTTGACAAAGTTTTTGACAAAGTTTTCAAGACTTTGTCAAGATTTCTCTAGCTGAACAATAAAAGACATTTGCTCAGGCCTCGAGTAAATCTGTGTGGAGACTGGGCTCAAATGAAAGGAAATCTTATTATCTACAGTATGACATCAAAAAAAAATAAAAGAAAAAAAATGTGGGGTTTACATCCACTTTAAGTGTTTTAGAAGACAGGCAATGTGTTTTGGGGGCGAAACACAGCCCCCCTTTATCAGGACTACAAGACAAATATAAAAGCAAAGATGTAAAATAAAAAGTTTGAAAACTGTTAATCAAACCATTTTGGGATCAATATCCACTTATACATATTGCCTAAAATCAACATTATTATTATGAACAAGACCAAAAAATATATTGCATATACCTGTAAATTCCTTTGGGAGATTTGTGATTTTGTGATTCACAATTTAGTTTTTGATCCACAATGTGGATTTGAAGATACAGTGGTGTGAAAAAGTGTTTGCCCCCTTCCTCATTTCCTGTTCCTTTGCATGTTTGGCACACTTAAGTGTTTCGGAACATCAAACCAATTTAAACAATAGTCAAGGACAACACAAGTAAACACAAAATGCAATTTGTAAATGAAGGTGTTTATTATTAAAGGTGAAAAAAAATCCAAACCATCATGGCCCTGTGTGAAAAAGTGATTGCCCCCCTTGTTAAAACATACTATAACTGTGGTTGTCCTCACCTGAGTTCAATTTCTCTATCCACACCCAGGCCTGATTATTGCCACACCTGTTCACAATCAAGGCATCACTTAAATAGGAGCTGCTTGACACAGTAAGGTCCACCAGAAGATCCTTAAAAGCGACACATCATGCCGAGACCCAAAGAAATTCAGGAACAATTGAGAAAGAAAGTAATTGAGATCTATCAGTCTGGAAAGGGTTATAAAGCCATTTCCAAAGCTTTGGGAATCCAGCGAACCACAGTGAGAGCCATTATCCACAAATGGCGAAGACATGGAACAGTGGTGAACCTTCCCAGGAGTGGCCGGCCGCCCAAAATTACCCCAAGAGCGCAGCGACGACTCATCCAAGAGGTCACAAAAGACCCCACAACAACGTCCAAGGAACTGCAGGCCTCACTTGCCTCAGTTAAGGTCAGCGTTCATGCCTCCACCATCAGGAAAAGACTGGGCAAAAATGGCCTGCATGGCAGAGTTCCAAGGAGAAAACCACTGCTGAGCAAAAAGAACATCAAAGCTCGTCTCAATTTCTCCACAACACATCTTGATGATCCCCAAGACTTTTGGGACAACATTCTGTGGACCGATGAGACAAAAGTGGAACTCTTTGGAAGGTGTGTGTCCAAGTATATCTGGCGTAGAAGGAACACTGCATTTCAGAAAAAGAACATTATACCAACAGTAAAATATGGTGGTGGTAGTGTGATGGTCTGGGGCTGTTTTGCTGCTTCAGGACCTGGAAGACTTGCCGTGATAAAAGGAACTATGAATTCTGCTGTCTACCAAGAGATCCTGAAAGAGAATGTCCGACCATCTGTTCGTGTACTCAAGCTGAAACGAACTTGGGTTCTGCAGCAGGACAATGATCCTAAACACACCAGCAAGTCCACCACCGAATGGCTGAAGAAAAACAAAATGAAGACTTTGGAGTGGCCTAGCCAAAGTCCTGACCTGAATCCTATTGAGATGTTGTGGTATGACCTTAAAAAGGCCGTTCATGCTCGAAAACCCTCTAATGTAACTGAATTAGGACAATTCTGCAAAGATGAGTGGGCCAAAATTCCTCCAGGACGCTGTAAAAGCCTCATTGCACGTTATCGCAAACGCTTGGTTGCAGTTGTTGCTGATAAGGGTGGCCCAACCAGTTATTAGGTTTAGGGGGCAATCACTTTTTCACACAGGGCCATGATGGTTTGGATTTTTTTTCACCTTTAATAATAAACACCTTCATTTACAAATTGCATTTTGTGTTTACTTGTGTTGTCCTCGACTATTGTTTAAATTGATTTGATGTTCCGAAACACTTAAGTGTGACAAACATGCAAAGGAACAGGAAATGAGGAAGGGGGCAAACACTTTTTCACACCACTATAGTTATAAAGATATTGTAGTGGTGGATTAGATAGTTTTAACTGTATTTCATATGCAGCCGTCTTAATTGTAACATAACTGTAACAGATTGTGAACAATATACAGTACCTCGTCTTGTTCGCAAATGTTTGAATGGACTTTTTGTAGGTGTTTTTGGTCTATTATGATACACATGTTGAGGTCATTGTTTTATGTATGAGGTTATCCGGTTTGGAGTCTTGTCTACCATTTCATTATACAATTGTTACACATGACTCCAATTGGTATTTTTTTTAGCACATCTATATACTCTTGAATGTATTTATTATTATTAATACATATTATTATTATTATTATTTAGTTACTTGAATATTTTTTTCCAATTCATTTACCATTACAGTTTGCAGCACTGCATATTTCCAGCATCCTTATTGCCACATACTGTTAGAAACATGTCATGTAAATAGTTCCTTTTATGTCACACCATTTCACACAAACAATGTTTACACGTTGTTACATTTTCATTTAGTATGAACGTTTGGAGAGTTTGCCTATCCTTGATGAAATCCTAAGTAACAATAGGAGTAGGGTGGAACTTATTTAGTGCATATTAATTGGAGCAAAAAAAGGACAATTGAGTATTGCTTTTCCTTTTAGTCTGAGTACCTAATTTTAAAGCAGTGCCTCTCATATAGATTTTATGGGTGTTCCAAATTTTAAAACAGTCATTCCCATTTATATAATTATGTAAAAAATATTACCTAAGACTTTCATCAATAGATTGTGTGTTCTGACTGCTATGAAGAAGATACGTATTCAACCTTCATTTAAAATGTGGGGAGGAAAGGGGAGCCTCTGAGATCTCTAACATCACTGGAGCATGGTCACGCCACAAAATGGTTCCTATAATAGATTTAGATATTTTTTGAAGGAGTCATTTAATGGTGATAAACATGTATCATGGTACTAGCACCAGACATAAAACATGTCAGTTTTGTGAAGGAAATCATTAAGTATGGGGGTGGGGGAAGACTCCTTAGGTATTCAAATATGGGTCATAAAATAGATTGAGGTCTCCACCTATCAATGGCGAGCCATGTTGGTGTTTACACATATTAACCACTCGACCTCCTAAAGATTTACCTCCTTCATAACCAGGCCACTTTTTGTGATATGGCACTGTGTTACTTTAACTGACAATTGTGCGACGATGTACCCAAATAAACTTTATTATGTCACTCTTTCCCACAAATAGAGCTTCACTCTGCTATGAAACATATCCAATAAAAAAATTTAAAAAATGTAATTTCTTCAAAAATGTAGGCCAATATGTACTCTGCTACATGTTTTTGGTAAAAAAAAAAAAAACACTATGGTATATTTATTGGTTTACATGAATGTTATAGCATCTACAAACTATGGTATATATTTCTGGAATTTTTTATATATATATATATATATGTATTAGTACTGGTGGCGATCAGAGACTTATAGGGAGACTGCGATACTGTGGCGGACAATCGGACACTAACTATCACTTTTGACACTTTACGGGAACCAGTGACACTAATACAGTGATCAGTGCTAAACATATGCACTGTCAATGTACTAATAACACTGGCTGGAAAGAGATTAAACATCTATGGCAATTAAAGGGTTAACTGTGCGCCTAGGCAGTGTTTGTTTTTACTATGTGTGCTGCTTTTACTAGGGGAAGAGATGCATTTTTGTCCCTGCTTTGCAGGAACACAAAATCCATCCCTTGTACATAGGCAGATCTCTGTTCTGAGTCACTGTCCGATGTTCAGCGGGTTCTGGTGGACATCAAGTGCCCAGCACCCGCAGATCAGCTTCTGCTGTGAATAATCACAGCAGAAGCTGCCCACCGGCGGTGCGCATGCGCACATCCCCTAAAGGCAGAAGTGCAGAATCACATACAGTATATATACATGATCCTGTGTACAGATGCTGCCCTGTAGCAATACAACTGCTATAGGGTGGTCAGCAAGTGGTTAACCAGGGTGTAAACAACATTATTCATCTATTATACTAATATAATATAAAGACCATAGGGGTCTTCTGAAGAAATTTTCGGCTACGTGTCAGACCAAAGGGATAGTATATATTGCCTTCTGTAAATGTGGAGCATTCTATATAGGGAAGACCTTTAGAAACTTCTATACATATACTCTACACTCCTATAGGAAGGCATGTAGCACTTTACCATAAAAACGATACATCCATGGTATGCTTTACGGCCCTGGAGAGAATCAAAGAGGACCCCAGAGGGGGAAATATTGACCGTAAATTGCTACAGCGAGAAGCCCGTTGGATCTTTAAATTAAATGAAGTGCTTTAACCCCCTCTGGTGTGGAAAAGATCGGGAGGGTATGTTGGGCGTTTTTTATCTAGCCCATCCCTCCCATGGTGGTTGGCGCTGCGGTGGAGGTTTCGGAGGGGGCTCTTCCCCACATCTCGACCCCATACAATTTTAGCACTATCTAAGCTTTTTTTCCCTTTTTTTAATTTTATTTTTAATTTTTTTCTATTTATTTTATTTATTTTTTTTTTTTTTTTTTTTATTATTTTATTATTTTTATGTAATTTATTTTTTATTTCAATTTACTTTATTTCCAACTTACTCTATCTAATTCTAATTTTTTGGTTATTTTATTCTATATAAAATTATATTCCCTTGGCCCTCTAGCCCTACATAACCGTGTTATCTGCTGTCCCACTATCTATATACACCGATGGCCTAAGCCTCCTAATTGCAGTATAAGTCCGCAACTTTCCTTTCTGCGCATGCGCTGGAATGTATTGGACGACGCGCCGCTTGATATGTGGTCTCCATGGTGAGACGCCGGCGATGCGTTTGATGCGGAGCCACGCATGCGCTGGACTACCTTAGACGGCATATGTATGCCTGTTGGGTCTCCATGGTGAGACGCTACTGACGCCATCAATCGGCGCATGCGCACTGACCTATATTAGATAATAGACGCGCACATTGGCGCGGCGGACCTCTCCCTGCTATGAGCGGGGCCGGCCACTAGCTGACGCATGCCCAGTGAATTTGGGCTCAGTTTCACACATTTCCAACCAGCTGTTCTTGATTATCATCCGCCCTGGTAGGCGGTAATCCCCACTATATAACCAGCACTCCTGCAGCACAAATGCTGCAGATGAAGTGCTGGGAAGCTGGCCTAATTCAACTCTCCTGAGTTTAGGTATGCATTGCCATTGATTTTAGACATGTTATCTTGGGATTTCATTCCCCCAATTAACCCTTGGTAAGCCATACCAATGGGTTGTTTTGAGGGTACCTTGATTTACCAATATTATATTCACTGTATATCCCCTGATTGATCGATCTGTTGTTGCAGACAAATTGTTGGATCTTCCAGCTAATGGGATCTGTTTCCCACAAGTCTTCAGGTGGCCCTTCCCAGGCAAGGAAGTTCTTGATACATACTCAAAGGTACAACCTGGGGGAGACTAGATTTACCCCTTGCGTAGTTTGGCTTGTCCTTTTTCTGTCGTTTAAAGCCTGATCACCACCAAATACTCCCATTATTAGATAAATGTCTTTATTCCTTTTTTCCATCAGAACCCCATACAAGTGTTTCCTTTATAAGGAGTTCTCCAACATGGGTTTAGTCCGTGATAATTCGGGTTAAGAAACTTTCTGAAGACTCCATCTAGGTAGGACTCAAATTAAATCAAATTGAGTAACTGTAAACCCATCCCAAACAGGACCCAGATAAAATAATCTAATATATATAAAAAAATTTATCTATTATATTCGTTGTCCTTAGGCGGACAATACTTACTTGTTATTCCTACTACCATCAGTACCACTAAGGCGGACTACAGATCTCTTCATCTTTGAATTACATTTGTTTTATGTAAGTATTTAGCCACCTCTACTGGCAATGCATAAAAAATAAAAAAAAATAAAAAAAAAAAAAAAAAAAAAAAAAAAAAAAAAATAAAAAAAAAAATAAAAAAAAAAAAAAAAAATTTCGTCTCTGATTTGATGAGTCTCCCCTTTTCACCTCCCCCAAAAATGTATCTATAAATTTATTTATTTATTTATTTATTTATTTATTTATTTTTTTTTTTTTTTCTCTCTTTTTTTTTCTCTCTCTCTTTCTGTTTTTACTCTAGATAGTGCTATAATCCCCAAAAACTTTTTCTGGCAATTAATTTGATTCTTTACTCCTAGGTAACAGTATTAAGCTATTTTTCCACTAGTTGAGTGGACATCCTTAAACAGGAATACAAGCTACAAAGGTACTTATTGAGCCATTAAATATTTACCAGGACAATAGGTCGCTATCAATAACATCCCAAGGTATATTCGAGATTACAATGTGGTTCACTCATAAGTAATTTTCATTTTTCTCTTTTAGAATATATCACAGATATTAATGTGTTTATAGGCCACAGAATTAGATATAGCTGTCAGTATACCTCTTTTTTTTATTTTATTAAAAAATTTTATTTAAGTGAAAAAAATATATTTGTTCAGGTACCGAGATAGTCCGTCAGGTTGGCTAAACCCCCTCTTGTTCCTTTCTTTTGGGTCTTCTGAAGAATTAATGTGTTTATAGGCCACAGCATTAGATATAGCTGTCAGTATACCTCTTTTTTTATTTTTTCAGTGAAAAAATATATCAACCTTGTGGGACTTGATGTCTTTCAATAATGCATTTTTTATTTTTGTAAGGGCCATTCAACCCTCATTAAAAGATCAAATTTAAAAAATTCATGCTGAAAGTACAAAAGTGCTGTATACAGGCGGTCTCCGGGTTACAAGCAAGATAGGGTCTGTAGGTTTGTTCTTAAGTTGAATCTGTTTGTAAGTGGGAACAGGTAAATTTTTTAAATGTAGTTCCAGCCCAAAAAAATATTTTTAAGCTTTTTGGATAGCATAGGGAAGGGTTAACACCCCTGTAACATTTGTTTTGCTGTCTGTGCTCCTGTTCAGAAGATTTCCCCTCACTTCCTGTCTCATTGACAATTGGATTTTGAAAATGGTGGGTTGTTGTGGAAACAAGCCTTGGTGATAAAGCACCAGTGGAGGTACCTTTTTCCCATAATAACTTGTACAGGAGTGAATTACCTTTCCTAGGGGTAGATTTCCTCTCACTTCCTGTTATCTATCTCCGTTTGTAAGTAGGAGTCCTTTGTAAGTCAGATGTTTGTAACTAGAGGACCGCCTGTACTGTTGCATTAAAAGCATTATTATAGAAGACATACCCTTGTAGTGGTGATCGGTTGTATGACTGTCAGGGAAATACTGGCCAGCACATGTGCACTAGGATTTGCGTGATGCGAACGCATATGCGCATGCATGCACAATTGCCCCCTGGCCCTTTAACATTGGCACCAATTGGAATATATAAGGATGAAAATTGTACTAGGGCCTGTGCTGTCTGATCTGCAGTCTCTCCCTGTATATTGTATCCTGTGTTCTGTGCCTATCCTTGATCTTGTTGACCCGGCTTTTCCTGACTATCCTGATTATCTCCAAACCTGACCCCGGCTTGTCTTTGACTCTGATTCTGCTATTCTGTTTGATCTCCTGATGCCAAACCTCTGCCTGAACTTTGACTATTCTTTGCCTAACATCTTTCTGTATCTGCCTTCCAGTGTATGACCCTGGCTTGTCTGACTCTGCACTAGTCTTCTCAATCCCCTAGCCTGCATCCACAGTTCACCTGCATCCACAGCACCTGGCACCTGCCTCATTCCTGCATCTGCAGCACACCTGCATCCGCAGCACCTGGCATCGGCATCATCTCTGCATCCAAGTCAACCAGCACCTGCTGCTCCTGCAGATACCTGCCTCTCTAATAACAGAGAACACTGCAGGCACTCCTACCCCACTGCTCTCTCGCAGTCGCTGTTGCAACCTCAGTGGTCCTTGAACCAGGGCTGTATGAGAGGCCTTCCTCTGCTCATCAGGCTCTATCTGAAGGTACATCAATGACAAAGCAGTAAAAGTTGCAGAGCAAGCAAGTTATGGAAGGCAACACAAGAGAATCTTGAATCCTGACAACATTGATGAGTGAGATAAAATAGTTGGGCTATAAGAATAGATTTTAACTAGCTCAATCAAAACAGCTGTTCCGAAGAAATACATATTCTGTAAAAAAAATATGCTATCTAACCAATCATTTGTGTTTTTTTTCTTTGCAGGCTATAAATACTACAACACTTTTTAATGACACCGGGTTTTGCTATGTAAGTCATAGAACTTGATACACAATGTAGTTACAGGAAACCACCAATCAGCAGTTACTAATTTTTATGTACAATGATATACTTTCTGGCCCCATTCGCCCCTGCTGTATGTGAAAGCACTATTTTAAGTTTTAATGTGTATCTTTTGTATGTTTTTGTGTGCCCATTGGCTTCAATTGTCCCTTAAAGTACAACTAAAGGCACATTTTTTTTTTTAAAGTTTTGGATAGAGTGGAGAAGTACTAGAGCCCCTGTCAGTTTTTATTGCAGTCTGTGCCCCCGTTAAAGAGAGGGGAAATCTTCCAATTGGGACACTAGTTCAGGTGACCTGGGGTTGATAGGGTTGCCACTTTTTCTTCAAGTCAAACCCGAACACTTTAGCGGCGAACAGCAATTTTTTTTATACATCTATTTTGCTAATAAATAACATTTCTAATCATATGATGTTAATAACAAGAGTCCCCCTTTACATCAAAGTCCACAGTGTTCCCCTTTTACATCTGAACTCGCAGATTTCCCTTTCACTGTAAGGGAGAACTCTGACATAAGGGATGCTCTGGGAACCCTGATCTAAGGGGGAACACTGAGATCTCTGATGTAAAGGAGAAGACTCTGATGTAAAGAGGAACACTGTGGCCTCTGCTGTAAAGGGCAACTGTGATATAAGGGGTGCTCTGAGAACCCCGATTTACCTTTGTGTACTCACTCAGTGGCAGGAGAGAGAAGGGGGAGACTTCAGTCACATACAGGGATGGATGGTGAGCTCACTCACCCCTTGGCAGTCAGCACCTCCCATCCAGATGTATCTGAGGCTGCTGGACTTCAAATTTCTGCCCCCCACTTTCCTTTTCTGAGGCACATCCCTGTGGATTTGAGTGTGGGAAGACACAGAGGGGTAGGGGCCCGAAGGATGAGGTGCAGATCAAGTCCTCTCTCCTCTCCTGTCTGTGTGTGCGTTTGGGGGGGATTGTTAGTGTTGGCTTTGAGCAGCATGAGAGAGTGTGTAACAGACACTCTCAGCTTAGACAACTGCAGCCAGCAACCCTGCTGGGAAGCCATAGTCCAGTCTGAATATGGTGTCCGGGTTTCAGGCAGTCTGAAACCCAGACACATGATTCCAAACCCGAACTGTCCGGGTGAATCCCGGACAGGTGGCAACCCTAGTCCCCAAGGGATTCCTTTAATGTGCAGGGATTTCCTCTTACTATGGGGGCAGGAAGTGAAGGGAAATCTCCACAGTGGAACAGAGATGGAAAAAATAACATGACAGGGGTTATAACTAGGGATGAGCTTCGAGTTTGAGTCAAACCCATGTTCGACTCGAACATTGCCTATTCGCCTGTTCACCAAACAGCAAACAATTTGGGGTGTTTGCGGCAAATTTTAAAAGCCGTGAGCACCCTGTAAAAGTCTATGGGAGAAATCTAAAGTGCTAATTTTAAAAGCCTATATGCAAGTTATTGTCATAAAAAGGGTTTGGGGACCTGGGTCCTGCACCAGGGGTCATTTATCAATGAAAAAAAGTTTTAAAAACGGCCGTTTTTTCAGGCTCAGTGATTTTAATAATGCTTAAAGCGAAATAATAAAAGTGTAATATTCCTTAAAATTTCGTACCTGGGGGGTGGGTATAGTATGCATGTCAAGGGGCGCATGGTTCCCGTGCTTAGCCCTGTCCCTGCACAAAGTGTAATTTTTGAAGAAAAAAAGCTATTTAAAAGCACTCGCAGCTATAATGAATTGTCGGCTCCCGTAATACAGAGAACAGTCATTGAAATTCATTGATAAAAAAAAGCGTGGGGTTCCCCCCAAATTCAATTACCAGGCCCTTTCTTTGAAATGGTAGGGGTACTTTTGTCACCCCTTACCATTTCAAACTGGGGGGGTGGGAAGCCCCTTGTTAAAGGGGGCTTCCAGATTCTGATAAGCCCCCACCCGCAGACCCCCAGAGGGGGGCGGGGTCAGGTGACGAGTGGCCCCATCGCTCCTCCTCTGCTAAGACGGGATTCCCTCAGTGTCTCCATGGAGACAGGATGCACTGCGCTCTCTCGTCCCCCCCCCACCACCCGGAAGAGATCAGCCATCGCTGGAACCTGGAGAATAGACCACCCATCGCTGGATACCAAGAGTGGATTACCACCGCTTAAATCTTTTTTTATTTTTGGGGGGTCTGTTATGGATATTTAGGGGGAACCCCACGTCTTTTTTTTTTCAATTTGACCCGGGGTTCCCCTTAATATCCATACCAGACCTGAATGACTTTTTTATCAATGACTTTCAATGACTGTTCTCTGTATTACGGGAGCCGACAATTCATTATAGCCGCGAGTGATTTTAAATAGCTTTTTTTTCCTGCAAAAAAAATAAACACTTTGTGCAGGGACAGTTCTAAGCATGGGAAACATGCGCGCCTTTACATGCATACTATACACACCCCCCCAGGTACGACATTTAAAGGAATATTACACTTTTATTGTTTCACTTTAAGCATTATTAAAATCACTGCTCCTGAAAAAACGGCCGTTTTTAAAACTTTTTTTTGCATTGATACATGTCCCCTGGGGCAGGACCCAGGTCCCCAAACACTTTTTATGACAATAACTTGCATATTAGCCTTTAAAATTAGCACTTTTGATTTTGAACGTTGGAGTCCCATAGACTTTAATAGGGTTCTAAAGTTCACACAAACTTTAGGTCTGTTCGCAGGTTCTGGTGCGAACCGAACAGGGGGGAGTTTGGCTCATCCTAGTTATAACCCTCCTTTGCTCTATCCAAACAGAAAAAAACAGTTTTCCTATAGTTCTACTTTAATGACCCCTGTATGGCCAGTTAGTAATAGCGTTTGCTTGATGTACAGTCATGTATGATGATTTTTAGCTCAATATCTACCAGTTTAATGCAGACAAAGTAAAATGATCTGTTGCTTTGAGCTACTGACCATCGCAATATTATTAGGGGTCCAGTCATATTTTTGCTCCACAGTAAAACGTGGTAAAATGTATGCTATACCACAATGTCCTGCAATGCATGGTAATAGCACACTGGGGTGTAATTCAGTGATATTTTGAATGACACCCAATGCACTGATGCAGTCATAGGCAATATGCTGTGCATTGTGGTACTGTGAAAGGAAAAGATCCATAAGCCGCACACCATGAAGCAGACCCATGTGCATGAAGTGAGATGAATGGCAGTCTCAGCCTGGACTCTAGCCAGTCCACGCCCCTTGAGGCTTAATAATGTGGAATCATGGGAAACCATGATTAAGCTCCAAGGGGCAAAGCAAAATGTTTTGGGGGCTTGGTCTGGCTGGAGTCCGGGCTGAGACTGCCATTCATCTCACTTCATGCACATGGGTCTGCTTCATGATGTGCAGCTTATGGATCTTTTCCTTTGACATTGCTGCAGCTTGGAGCTAGGATGAGCTCCCTGTCCCTGCCTGCACGGTTTCGTTGGACTTTACCTCTCTACCTGAGGGGCATCTAAATTTGATGTTTTTGGGTCATTGTGGTATACTACATTGAAAAATGGGACATTGTGTTAAGGTAACCTGCCAGCCCATTTAAATTAAATGAGCTGCCTTAACATAGAGGGCCTTAATGCTCTATAACACATTAGGGTCACTTCACAAAAACTAAAATGATCCTCATTCTCTTCCTCCCCTGACCTCTAAACTGAAGCTTTTTTTAAGGGACAGAGTACCTTTTTTAGGGTACGAGCTTCCACTTCTTTGTTTTCAGCTAAATTACCTCCCTGGCCCAGTCTTCTAAAATAATATCACATATCCCAGGTTCCCTACACCCCTCAATCTCATGCATGTCCAGTAGGGAGCTGGTTGTGAGTCATCAGGAAGTGACAGCTTGCTCCCAAAGCCAAGATGGCAGCACTGAATATCCAAAGCCCTCTGAACAATCGGCTGCAGGGAAATCAGCTCTGGGTGTCTTGTTCTTGCAAGCATCTGATTCTTAACTACTTGTCACCTGTGCTATAGCTGAAAGACGGCTACAGCGTGGGCCTTAATTGCCAGGAGGGTGTCCATGGACGTCCTCCCGAGCAAGCGATGTGGGCGCGTCCCTGCGGGTCGCATGCAGCACGCTCTGTGATCACCAAGTCTGTTAGACTCGGCTGATCACAGATCAGAGTAAGGGGTTCGATCCCGGCCCCTTACCATGTGATCAGCTGGCAGCCAATGACGGCTGATCACGTGATGTAAACAGAAGATTAGTAATCTGTATCACCTGCTTCTGTCAGAGGAACATCTGTCCCTCACACAGAAAGCCACATCTGCATTTTCTGTGCCCACCAGTGTCAGCTGCCAGTGCCTACTGTGCCACCTACCAGTGCCACCTATCAGTACCCACCAGTGCCACCTACCAGTGCCACCAATCAGTACCTACCATAGCCTACTAACAAATTATTACATTTCAACAGGCTGTCTTATCCCATCTAAGTCGGGATTCTACAAGCTGTTGGGGGAAGCCCCGACGATTAGATCGCACAGTGTCACATGCGCCAATTCCATAATCAAAAATGCGACTAAAAAGTGGCACGCTTTTGTAATAATTGTCCACTTACAAGTGTACCCCGTTCCGGATAAGGGTGACACCAAGTCCCACACAATCTTACTAGTGCTCCCTATGTAGTCTAGGCAGTTCTCGGGCTCCATGTGACTATCTCTTCCCTCATAAACCATGAAAATATATGTACTGTATAGCCTGTTGCCCTGTCACAGAGCTTATACATATTGACCTCATATCTGGCACGCTTGTTGGGAAGATACTGTGTGATAGACAAGCAGCCAGAAAACGTAATCAGGGACTCATCAACGCAGACAACTTGATCAGCAGTAGACAAGGCAGCAAACTGTTGGTTGAAGTGGTTTACGAGGGGCCGAATTTTGTGGAGCCGATCAAATCCAGAGTCACCCCCCGAGGACGACAGAGTTCATTGTCATTAAATCCATGCATGAACCGCAAGATCTGCTTGTATCATGTCCTGGTCATAGAGGCAGAGAACACGGGCATATGGTGAATTGGGTCAGTGGACCAATATGAACGCAACTCACTTTTTTTTTTTTTTTTTTCCATAAAGATTTTATTGAACATGTACAGGTATTATACATAGAAAAGTTGTACAATAGTGCAAATAACATAGATCAACAGTGAATGCAGAACATAATAATAACAGTGAAAGACAGAACTAGAGGTGTGGCTCCAGGGTTAAATGTATTATGGCGGGGGAGGGCGTATGGATGAGAGCCATTCATGGTGGGGGTCTGTTTTCACTTGATCCTGGTAGAAAAATTAGTGCTTCAGGCGTCTAGTCCTTAGCGCCTACAGGGTAAAGAAGTCTGAGAGGGGGTGAAGGAGGAGGAAAAGAAGAAAAAGGGGAGGGAAAGGTGGGGGGGGGGTAGGGTAGGGGAAGGGCCGGTAGGGAAGGGTACAGCTGGTAAGATGAGGCAGGGAGGTGGAGAGAGGGGGTAGGGGGGTGGTCCCGTGCAGCCCTCCAGTGCACCACATAGGTGTGGGAGTGTTTTATCCTAATCGGGAGGCATGTGTTGTTTGTATTCAAGAGTGGTTTTGAAGTGTAACCAGCAGGCCCAGGTAGTAGAAAAGGTCTCCATTCTCTCTTGTGAGGTGTGAATTAGCTCCTCCATGTCGCAGGTTTTTGATATGGTCGTGAACCATTCTTTGAGTGAGGGTGTCTGAGTAGAGCACCAGTGTCTTGGGATACAGATTCTGGCCGCGTTGACCAGGTGCATGGCAAGAGATTTGTGGTATGCTTTCCTTGGTATGGACGTATGGTGCAGGAGGAACTGAGCTGGAGTATAATCTAGGGAGTAAGTGGTGATCGAGGAGGTGAGTCTATGGACATCCCTCCAAAAGGTTTGAATGAGTGGGCAGTCCCACCATATGTGAATCATGGTTCCCACTTCAGTTTTACATCTCCAACATAGGTCGGAGGTTGAGGGAGCAAATTTGTGGAGGAGGGATGGAGTTCTATACCATCTAGTGAGGATTTTGTAACCGTTCTCCTGGGTGGCGACGTTCAGGGAGCCTCTGTGGGCGTATTCGTGGATCCTGGACCAGTCTGCGTGCGTCAAGGGGGAGGGGAGGTCCCTGTTCCAAGATTTTTGTGAGGGGGACAGTGGCAGATCTGCAGTTTCTGTAAGGGCAGTATAGAGCAGGGAGATAAGGTGTCTTTGGGGGGTCTTGTCGTGGCAAAGCGTTTCAAACGGGGTGAGTCGTCTTGTCCAGTTAGCGGGGATAGAGTGTGTTGAAAGGAAGTGGCAGATTTGCCTATAGGTCCAGAAGGGGAAGGATGATGTTGTAGAGATGTTTCTGAGATCGTCTATCGACGCCATTTTGCCCCTAGTGAAGAATTGGTATGCCAGTACCTCTTGGAAGGGCCATTCCTGTCTAAGGAAGGAGGGTCTTTCGCCTGGGTGGAAGTCCGGGTTCCCTCTCAGTGTGGTTAGAGGCCCCGGGGTAGGTGCGAGAGTCTTTCCTGCTGGGGCTTTTCTAAGAAGCGCCAGGGAGGTGGAAATGAAGGGGTGTGTGGTGAGGTTCGGAGGCCACTGTTTAGGGAGTAGCCATGGGAGAAGGTGTATTGGGGTGGGGGAGAACGCGTTTTCTAGGAGAACCCATATTTTCGTTTGGGAGTGAATATTCCAATCTGCTATCCTCGTAAGGTGGCAGGCTACGTAGTACTTGTGTAGGTCTGGGAGAGCTATGCCCCCTGCGGATTTGGGAAGGGTGAGTCTGGAGTATTTGATTCTAGGGGGGGATCCCTTCCACAGAAAGGTCAAGCAAGCCTTCTTGAAGGAGGCAAAGAAACCCGTCGGGATGGCCATCGGGATAGTCTGAATCAGGTACAATAGGCGTGGTAGTATGATCATTTTGATCAGGGCTGCCCGTCCAAACCAAGACACGTTGAGTGTCATCCACTCTTTAAGGTGGTTCTGGGCTCTAATCAGGGCTGGATGGAAGTTGAGGGAGTAGAGATCCGTGAGGGAGTGTGGAATGCGGATTCCAAGGTAGGTGATAGCCGTCTGTTCCCAGTGAAACGGGAAAGATTCCTGGCAGTGTGTTACTTCCTGAGGTGGGAGGGAAACATTCAGGGCGTGAGATTTGGAATAATTTATTTTCAGGTTCGAGATGGAGCCAAAGGTCCCAAGATCCCGGAGGAGCGATGGCAATGACGTGCGGGGGCTAGTGAGGGAGAGCAGGATGTCGTCTGCGAATGCTGATACTTTAAACTCACTGTCCTTGATTTTTAGCCCTTTAATGTCTGGGTTCCCTCTGAGCTTGTTCAGGAGGGGTTCTAGGGAGAGGATATAGATCAGGGGGGAAAGGGGGCATCCTTGGCGCGTACCATTGCTGATGGGGAAGGCGTTTGACAGGTGGCCGTTGACCCTCACCGCTGCGGTCGGGCTATTATATAAGGCCATTATTGATGTGAGCATGCGGTCTTCGAGGCCAATGTTTTTTAGAACTGCCTGCATGTAGTCCCAGGCCACTCTGTCAAACGCCTTCTCAGCATCGAGGGAGAGTAGGAATCCCGGGGTTTTAGAAGACGTAAGCCAATGGTGTAGATTGAGGGTGCGGATGGTGTTGTCGCGGGCTTCCCTGCCCGGGACAAAACCTACCTGATCAGTGGAGATAAGGTCAGGGATCAGTGGAAGCAGTCTATTTGCAATGATTTTTGCGTAAAGCTTGATATCCACGTTAAGTAGTGAGATCGGTCTATAGTTAGCTACCTGCATAGGATCTTTGCCCTCTTTCGGAATCACGGTGATATGCGCCTCCAGTAGTCTATTCGGTCGGTTTTGTGGTACTGCCAGGGCATTGAATGTCTGTAGTAGGCTAGGGGTGAGTACGTCAGCAAAGGATTTGTAGTACTGGAGGGTATAGCCGTCGGGGCCGGGACTCTTTCCTATCTTCATTTGTTTCAGGGCAGACTCTAGTTCCGAGCTAGAAAATTGGCCTTCCAGGGCTTGTGCTTGTTGGGGGGAGATGGGCTTGGGGCCATGTTGAGAGAGAAAGTCTGTTATGAGTGAATGGCGTGCGTCCCCTGTGGAGTGGGGTGATTGGCCGGGGTGGAGGTTATAAAGTTTGTGGTAGAAGCTTTCAAACTCCTTCGCTATGTCTTCGTTTTTGGCCAGGAGAGAGCCTCTAGTGTCGCGTAGGGAATGAATGGTGGAGGATAATTTGGCGGTTTGGACTGAGCGTGCCAGCAGGCGTCCACTTTTATTTCCCTGTTCATAGAAGATTCGTTGACCCAGGATGTATCGTCTCTTTGTCTGTGTGCCTAGTTCTTCTGTAAGGAGGGCTCTGGTCTGAATTAGGTCCTGTAGGGTGTGTTGGGCCTGGGTTTGTTTATGGGCTAATTCAAGTGTTTTCAGTCTTTTGAGGAGGTCATTCGTTCGTTTTTGATGGGCTTTTTTGGAAGTTGCGCTCAGGGTCATTAATTCGCCTCGTATCACGCATTTATGTGCTTCCCAGAGGGAAATGGGTGAGATGTCAGGGCTAGTGTTCTCTTGGAAGTATAGTCTGATACGTGCGCGAATGTGCTCGAGGGATACCGGATCCCGTATAATCGAGGGGTTAAAGCGCCATACCTTGGTTTTGGGATTGGCTTCTGGGAACGAGAGCGTGATCGCGATAGGGTGGTGGTCTGATAGGAACATCGGTTCGATGGAGGAGTGGTGTAGAGCAGAAAGGTCAGTCTGAGACAGAAAGAAGAAGTCGATCCTCGAGTATTTTTGGTGTGGGGGTGAGAAATAAGTGAAGTCTTTGGAGGAGGGATTTAGGATGCGCCAGGCGTCATGTAGGTTCAGGGTTTGAAGTTGGGCCTTGATTTGTCGTAGTGCCATGTAGGTGAGGGAGGATGACCCGGTGGAGGTGTCCAGGAGAGGGTTCAAGGGGACATTGAAGTCGCCACCCAGGAGAACCAGTCCGGTCTGGAATGCTGATAGGAGCGCACAGGTTTTGCGGAAGAATGAAACCTGGTGCTCATTAGGACAATAGATGTTGGCCAATGTAACTGGTTTAGAGGCGTATGTTCCTTTAATGAATAAGTATCTGCCTTCCGGGTCTACTAAAGAGTCAGTCAGAAGGAAGTTTGCGTGTTTAGAGATAAGGATCGCGACCCCTTTGGATTTGGCATCCGGGTTAGTGGCGTGTATGACTGAGCGATAGATATGGTTGGAGAGTTTGGGGATGGAATCAGATCTAAAGTGGGTTTCCTGTAAAAAAATGAAGTGGGCTTTGTGTTTGGAGAGAGAGGAGAGGACCTGTGACCTTTTCTCAGGGATGTTAAGGCCTTTAACGTTTAGGGAGACACACTTCAGTGTCAGGGGGTCTCTCACTTTCATTGTGAGAAGGTTAGTAGTCGCCTAAGGTGGGCACCTGTCTGTGCAGTGAGTCGTGATCTGGTGGTGGGGATGCGTAGGGACCACCTCCCTGAAGGGGGGAGTGGTTAGGAGGGGGGAGGGGAGGGGCACAAGAATAGGATGGAGAGGGAGAGAAAAAAGGAAGGGAAAAAGGGGGGGGAGTAGGGGAAGGGGGAGAAAAGAATAACCAGAGGTGGAGGTAGTCAAGCTTTCCACCTGAAGGATTTCTAGAGAATTCCTGGTGTGTCAGCAGAGTCTCTGGGAGACCGCTGTTGGGAGGAAGAAGGTTGAACGGAAACCACAGCATTGCTGCGGCCCGGAGATCCGGACAATGAAGGGGAGGTGTCTTATCTGGGATAAGAGTCAACATAGCGAAGTAGGGAGCCTACCGTACTGGGTGAGGGCGTATTGAGGGTACACATATTTCAGGAGATATATCTGGACACAGACTGAGCAATATCATAATACAAACTTTCTAATGTCTAGGTACAGCATAACCTAAGTAAACATTGCGTAACGGAGATATACCTGTAGGGAGGCAAAAGGGCAGTAAAGATAAAATGAACCTCTGAGGTAAACATAGTACATCATGTGGTCAACAGCCTGTGAGGACGTCCCACGGGAAGGGTGTTAGCTTGGTCCGTTTAACATGGACTGGTGGGAGCTGAGGGATGAAATGATGGAAACGGGTGGGGGTAACGGTTAGGGAGGGGGCAAGGTAGAAGGGGGGGAGGGAGGGAGGGAGGGGAAGGAGGAAGAGGGAGGGGGCAGGGGGGGGGGGGGGGGGGGAAGGAAGGAGGTAAAGGAGGGGGAGGTAGGGCAGGGTGGGGGAGGAGGAGAAGGGGGGGGGGGGGGATGGGGGCGGGGGGGAGGGGGAGGGAGGGAAATGGGGGGAGGGGAGGGGGAGGGAGTGGGGGGAGAGGAGGGGGGTAGGGGGGGGGGGGAAGGGGAAAGGCGGGGGGGGGGGGAGGAGGGGGGGAGGGGGGGAAGGGGTGAGGGAAGGGGAGGGGGGGGGGGGGGGGGAGGGAAGGGGGATGGGGGAGGGGGGGGGGGGGGGGGGAAGGGAGGAAGGGGTGGGAAGGGGGAAAGGAGGGGTGAGGAGGGGGGGGTAGGGGAGAAGGGGAGGGTGAGGGGTTTGAGTTCAGGTGGGGTCCCCCGGGGGAGGGATGGGATGGTGGAGCACTTCAATCTCCGTGGAGATAGTACATTTGGGTATGAACATAACAAGAAGTGAGAGATGGGGGAGTGTGAGTACATAGCAACAGAATACATTGCCTGGCTTGGGTCTGGCGTGGCATCTCTGGTGGAGGAGAGAGTCTTCTTCTCGAGGTTCTAGATGGATGTTTCAGCGACTTGTCCACCTGGGGGGAGAGAAATAGGGCACAGGGCCATTAAGGGGCCCCGAGCAACAGTCTGTGTCCTTGGCGTGTGGGGGTCTTCGGGTGGCAGGTTGCAAGGCAGGCCTCTGCGGTGGGTAGTTCGAGGTGTTGTGCCAGTTCCCGAAGGTGGGGGTGGAAGCCTTGGTTCCGGTTATCCTCCCTGCGGGGATACTTCTCGGTCGTGCAGGGGAGACAAGATGAGCTTGTGCTGGGGCCGTGAGGTGCTTCCAGTCAAGGAGGCAGGAGGCAGGCGGGTGGCCGTACTGGAAGGTCCTCAGCAGAGATTGTGGAGGTCGGTGGCCTGGGTGTCAGGTCTGTCGAGGCTCGGGGCATCAAATGTGAGGGGAGGGCCCGTTTGGGGTTAGCTCAGCGTGGTACGGTCTCCTGCATCTGTTCTCCATCTGGGGAGGTAGAGCCGCTAGTGAGGTGCGGTTGAGGAGGAAACCCGGGGGGGTTGTTAGCCGAGGAGTGGATGGAGGGGGTATTGCGGGGTACTCACAGGCTGGATCGTGTTGGTCAGGTAGCTTGCGGGTAGTCATCTGGGCCGTCTTGTCACAGATTCATCGGTGACGGGCTGCGTTGGTGGAAGTCCCGGCGTGAAGGACGAGCGTTCGGGGACATCGGGTCTGGTCTGCGGCGCCTCGATCTTTGGCGGGAGGCTTTCGGAGATGGGTTAAGAGATACCGGGAGCCAGGGCTCCGTGGGGAAGTAGAGCGCGTACCATTCCGGAAGCTCAATGTTGGGTAAGTCGAGTTGTTCGCAGAAAGCTTGGAGGTCCTCTGGTGTTCTGAGTAAAGCTGAGCGCCCCCTGGCGGAGGCGGAGAGACCAAACGGGAACTTCCAGCGGTACTGGATGTTTCTGGCTCGTAGGGCATCTAGTAGTGGTCTGAGGGCCCTCCTATTCTGGAGGGTGATCTGAGAAAGATCTTGGAAAAGTTTCACCTCAGAGCCATTGAAAAGTATGCGTCCCCTTTCCCTCGCCCTACGGAGAATTTCTTCCTTAAGGGGAAAGTTTACTATGCAACATATTATGTCCCTGGGGGGTTCGTTGTCTCGTGGGGAGGGGCGGAGAGCGCGGTGTGCCCTTTCCATGTCAATGGGGGAGTCTGCGGGGCGTCCGATCAGTTCATTAAATATGGCGCTAATGGTCTGTTGGATGGCGCCCGCGTCCACAGTTTCGGGGACACCTCGCACCCTGATATTGTGCCTCCGTCCCCTATTGTCCAGGTCTTCCACGTGCCTGTGGAGCTCAAAGACCTGGGCTAGTTGGGAGTCATAAGCAGACTGTACCTGGCGAATGGCCGCCGCGTGCGTCTGTGTTGTTTGTTCCACTCCATCAATGCGGTGTGCCACGGCTAGTAGGTCTGTCCTCAGGTCTGCTATTGCCGCCGTCACGGTGCTCTTTATGTCCAGGGCCACTTTCTCCAAGTCGAGCAGGCTGGGGGGAACGGCCCCGCTTGGGGTGGGAGACGTTGCTCCCGGCATGAGGGCTGGCGGACGTCCGTCAGGCGAGGCCGCGGCTTGGGCCTGTAATGGCACGTGTAGCGGCGCGGGGGTCTGAGCCTTCTGGGCCCATGAGGAGGGATAGGCCCAGGAAGGTCTTAAATTCGGAAACCGTAGTAGGTTTCCAATCTCTGGCAAGGTTCAACTGGGGATTAGCCGCAATGAATTGACCAGCATGCAAATTGCTTTGGTCCACAATAGATTTATAGAGCTTTTCCATGAAAAACAGCGAATAAAAATCAAGTGATGTAAAATCAACTGTTTACACCTGAATTCTGGGTTGGCCAGTGAATGGGGGAAGTACTGGCACTGCAGAAGTGGTGGGCTCCCAATTCGGATTGGCAAATGCAGCAGGAAGGGCACTATGGGCTCGACAGTGTTTTTTTGGGAGCAGTGATTTTTTTAATGCTTAAAGTGAAACAATAAAAATTAAATATTCCTTTAAATATAGTGCCTGGTGGGTGTCTATAGTATGCCGGTAAAGTAGCGCATTTTTCCCGTTTTTAGAACAGTACCACAGCAAAATGAAATTTCTAATGGAAAAATTGTCATTTAAAATGGATCTCGGCTGTAATGTATTGTCGGGTCTCTGGAATATAGATACAGATAATTTAAAAAAAGAGCATGGGACCCCCCCCCCCCCCATTACCAGGCCATTTGGGTCTGGTATGAATAATAAGGGGAACCCCGAATCAAAATTTAAAAAAAAAATAGCGTGGTGGTCCCCTAAAATCCATACCAAGCCTTTTGGGTCTGATATGGAAATTAAGAGGAACCCTGCGCCAAATTTAAAAAGAATGGCGTAGGGGTTCCCCCCAAAATCCATACCAGACCCTTCTGTCTCAACGTCCTACCTCTGAGAGCGCTATGCATCCTTGTGGCTACTTTTCCAAGAAATTGACACCTGTGGAGTGCAATTACGAGATTGGTGACAGAGAGCTGTTGGCGATCATTTTAGCCCTGAAAGAATGGAGACATCTCCTCGAAGTACCACTGTGGCAGTTCTCATTCTTACTGACCATAAGAATCTTACATTCTTGTCTGAGGCTAAATGCCTCTCTCCCAGAAGGGTGCGATGGGCTCTTTTCTTGTCTAGTTTCAATTACATTGTCTCATTCTTACCCGGTACTAAGAATGTAAGGGCTGACGCCTTGTCACAACAATTTTCCTCCACTTCCAAGTTGGCGTCGGTTCTGGTTCCTGTGATTCCTCTTGAATGTATTCTGGCTATGGTTCGCACCAGTCTCACTTCTCCTTTGGGTGACAAAATTCTTGCTGCTCAGGTCCATGCTCCGCCTGAGAAACCTTGTGACCGCTGCTTTGTCCCAGAGAGTCTCCGTACTGCCGTGCTCCAAACTTACCATTCTCCCAAGGCAGCTGGCCACCCTGGGAAGAATCAACTAGTTTGGGCCATTTCCCAACAATTCTGGGGGCCTAGTCTACGTGCTTATGTAACTGCCTTTGTAGCTGCCTATTCCATGTGTGCTCAGAGTAAGACTCCACGACACCCTCCTACAACCCGTACTCAATGGAGAGAGGCCCTGGACCCACCCGTCTATGGATTTCGTTGTGGAGTTACCCAACTCCCAAGACAACACTGTTATCCTTATGGTGGTTGACTGGTTCTCAAAGATGTCATTGTATTCCACTTGAAAGTTGCCCAGTTCTAAGGAACTGGTGGTCCTCCTAGGGGGAGGGGTCGTTAAAGAGGGGGTACTGTCAGAGCTGGGCTCAGCCCTTCCTTCTCTGAGCTGCCCGCTCAGCTGTCAGCTAATTGCCAACTCCCATCTCTCTCCACAGTTATCCAGCTGTTGATGATCCTGTTTGTCAGTCCTGCCTACTTAAGCAGTCCAGTCCAGAGGAGCTCTGCCTTGCCTACGAAGTAAGTTAATGCCGCCCGATGGACCAAAAAAAAGGCCGCAACCGACCCGCCTCCATGGGAGGCTCCCGCCATCTGGCGCGTCTTCGCTGTGACAGCTCTTATATAACTGAGGGTGGGGCCCCCGGTTATCCCGCCCCCCTCGGGCGCACAGGGGCTTCCCAGTGGCGACAGAGGGGGCGGGGTCACTCGTTTATGTCACCAAATGGCCCCGCCCCCCTCTAACGCCACGGGGAAGCCATGGGGAAGCCCCCGTGCATCAGAGGGGGGCGGTGTGTTCTTACTTTGTGGGACATTTTTATTTTTTTTATTTTTTAATAAAGGACTTGTCTCAAGCTGTCTCTTGTCTTTTTTACCATTTTGACACTTTGTTTATGAAATGGTAGGGGTACATTTGTATCCCGTTACCAATTCATACAGGGCGGAGGCTGGGATCTGGGGGTCCCCTTGTTAAAGGGGGCTTCTAGATTCCGATAAGCCCCCTGCCCGCAGACCCCCACAACCACTGGGCAAAGCACCCTCCCCATGTTGAGGGCATGTGACCTGGTACGGTTCAGGAGGGGGGGCGCTCTCTCATCCCCCCTCCTTTCCTGCGGCCTGCCAGGTTGCATGCTCAAATAAAGGTCTGGTATGGATTTTGGGGGGGGGGGGCTATGCTATTTTTTAAAAATGTTGGTACAGGGTTCCCCTTAAAATGCATACCAGCCCCCTAAGGTCTGGTATGGATTTTGGGGGGACCCCTACATCATTTTTTTTTATTTGGCGCAGGGTTCCCCTTAATTTCCATATCAGACCCGTAGGGCCTGGTATGGATTTTAGGGGGACCCCCACACAATTTTTTTTTAATTTTGATTCGGAGTTCTGCTTATTATTCATACCAAACCCAAAGGGCCTGGTAATGGAGGAGGGGGGATCCCATTCAATTATCTGTATCTATATTGCCAAGACCCGACAATACATTACAGCCGCGATCAGTTTTAATTGACAATTTTTCCTTTAGAAATGTAATTTTGCTGTGGTACTGTTCTAAACACGGGAAAAATGCGCCATTTTACAGGCATACTATAGACATCCCCCCATGCACAATATTTAAAGGAATATCATATTTTTATTGTTTCACTTTAACCATTAAAAAAATCACTGCCCCTGAAAAAACTTCTGTTTTAAAAAAAAATTATTTGCATTGATACATGTCCCCTGGGGCAGGACCTAGGACTCCAAACACTTTTTACGACAATAACTTGTATATAAGCCTAGCACTTTTGATTATTCATGTTTGTGTCCCATAGACGTTAACGGTGTTCGTGTGTTCTGCCAACTTTTTAGCCTGTTCATATGTTCTGCTGCGAACCAAACAGGAGGGTGTTTGGCTCATCCCTAGTGGTTAAGTATCTGCACATCTACGACTCATGAACTGCAATGGTTTGGAGGATAAAATAGACTTTGTATTCTACAGTTCTTTGAGTTGCAGTTGCTGTGCTGCAGCTGTGATCTGATCACCGGATGTCTAATGCCCGTACACACGAGCGGAATTTCCGTCAGAAAAATCTTGGATGTTTTTTCCAAAGGAATTCCGCTCAAGCTTGGCATGCATACACACGGTCACACAAAAGTTCTCTGAGCTTTCGACCGTCAAGAACATGGTGACGCACAACACTACGATGAGCCGGGAAAATTAAGTTCAATGCTTCCGAGCATGCGTCGAATTGTTTCTGAGCATGCGTAGGAATTTTGCGCGTTGGAATTGGTACAGACGATCGGAATTTCGGATCAGAACTTTTTCCGACTGAAAAATAGAAAACCTGCTCTCAATCTTTTGCTGGCAGGAATTCCGCCAGCAAAAGTCTGATGGAGCATACACACGGTCGGAATTTCCAACCAAAAGCTCACATCAGACTTTTGATGGCGGAATTTCCGCTCGTGTACGGGTCATAAGACTCTGCTGTCCATCCCCAGATACAGGGCCTTTGACAAGCTTCTATGCTTCTAAACTCTTGGAAAGGAAAGATTAATGTTCATATTTTCTCTTGTGCTTTCAAATTCATGAAAGAGAAAGTTTGGTGTTCTTTTGTTAGTCCAACACTTAGTTTTTATATTTTAGAATTTTGAATCATTTTATACTTTTCAGCTCTAACATAGCCAAATTAGATTTCTCTTCAGGTAAATCTGACAGAAAAAGTAGGTATCTACACTTTGGATCCTTTATCTCTCATTTAAGATACAATTTCCTGGGGTGTGTGTGTGTGTGGGGTAAGAATGTAAAATAGTCAGGTGCTTTCTCTCCACTGTTGATATGTTGCCTTTATGTACAGTTGGGGGCATTGTTATATTTGTGAGCCAAGGAGTAGAGTGATAGGCAAATTGCATATTACATACACTATTGGGGTGGAGGAACTTGACTGCCTGCACAAAGTCATGACCTCAACCCGATAAAACACCTTTGGGATGAATTAGAGCCGAGACTGCGAGCCAGACCTTCTCATCCACATAAGTACCTGACCTCACAAATGCGCTTCTGGAAAAATGGTCAAACATTCCCATAGACACACTCCTAAACCTTGTCTCACAATAATTAAGAATGCCTCCGAGCCTTGGTTAGGGGGCCATACAAGAACAAAGTCTCGTTACCTTAGCTGACTTCTTGCTATAGGAATGTCACTGCAAAAGTCCTAGAAAAGGTCACATTGTTGCTTGTAGTGGGGGTTGGCCATTCCTTACACACAAGTCCTATATAATACAGCTAGAACTTGCTAGAACTATCTCACCTCAGAGCTGCCATCAGGCATGCATCTGATCCTGATCCTCTGCGCCATGCCATATAATGGGAGGGACCCATGGCGGAAACAACATCTTTAGTTCAGTATTGTTGTTATATTTTCTTTATCTGTATCTGTCATTACTTTTATTAAATGCTATGCGCATATGCATTTGTTTGATCTTCCTCGGCACATATTGAATACAACCCCAAAAATGTAAGTATTTGTGATAAAATAAAATAAAAATCTGACTGGTTACTATGCACAGCTACAACAGATTTTGCATGCTCCGGTTTTAGTAAATCCCCCTCAAAATACAAAAAATTGCAGCATTGTATGAATGGGACAAAATTCAATGTACATAGGATACAATCTCTGTGGTTTAAATGTACGAATGAGGAAAAATACAGCATTATGGCCCCAAGATGGCACTGGGGAGCATACTGATTACCTATGATAGTCAGCACCATCTAGTGGCCATAATAAGGTATGCAGCTATGCCAATTTATATACATACACCCTTTAAATTGATTCAAAAAGCATCTACATGCAGAGAGATTTAAAATATCTGAGTTTGTAACAGCATGCACAGCAGAAAGAGGAAAAAAGTGAAAGCATGCTGACTTAGCACATCATTCCTAATGAGTGAGACATTAAGTTAATGGAAGTCATTTATCAAATAGTGAAAATGCATAAATTGCCATAATTTAAAAGAAACTTGTGCTGAAGTAAATATGTAGGCTACCATGGCTGGTCTCTTGCTTTAACACATCTAGTTCCCCTGCTGTTAAGTGCCCCAATGGCTTTAACAATATGCAGTTTAGACGTTATAGCTTCATCCTGGCTACTCTTGCTACATGCTTGTTTCAGTGCCAGTGACTCTACCTATTAAGTCCAGAAACTGCTAGAGGGAGTTCTGCAATGGCAACTTCCATCCTTTAAATAGACTCTATGACTAAGAAGAGGGACAAATAGCCTCCCAAACTATACCTTTCTGTTGGGGAGCTCCTGATGTTGAGTGCATGTTCTTTGGATGTTGGAAACAATGGAGTCAATAAACAATCAATAACATTTTGAAAATAAGCAGTCTAATAGTTTAGCTTTACCATGTGGTATTTTTTTGCAGCTGGAACTTGGTGGAAGTTCCACCATCTCTGGCTCAGGCCCTCTGCTCCCTGCCTACCACTACAGTGTGCGGGGAGGTAATAGAGTCAGTTGGGTGCTTCAGCATAATACAGCAACAAAAGTAAGAAAGTTAGCAATGTCAGTTTCAAGATTTCCATCTTGATAGGTTCTCTTTAAGCCCACATGATAGAAATGTCAGAAATCTAACATTTAGATGTTCTTAGTTTCTTAGCTGTCAGTCTTCACTGGCCTGTAATGAACATGCATCACTGGTTGGATGCCTGTTCCAGGTCAACGATGAGATCATTACTTTCAATCACATTCAGTTATGCTTGCACAGTTACAATGTGCACTTAAATTTAAATGGTACAAACCTTATTCTGAATCAATGTTCCTTTTACATTCGTGCTCTGCACCCAGAAGTCTTGATATATCAGTCAACATATTATGAATAATAGCTCCTATGGGCTGTATTGTTTGCACTACAATAAAATGGTTGTAAGGGCCGGAGTCACACGTTTGCTACGTGTTGCACTATAGTAGCATGCAGGTTAATGTCCAAGTTATGATAATACATCAAAGAATCTTGCAAAGAGCCCCCCTAAAATTGTCACTGCTTTGTGCTATTACTCCTTTAAATGTATTATTGCACTCAAGTCAGAAGTATGAGATATGTTTCTATAAAGAAGAAGGAAGTCTTGTTTTAGTGTGTGCTAACCACAAAACTAGCATCTGGGTCAAAGTGATGTGATAGCCTGTGTACTGTTATAAAAACTGTCTGTACATTGTCAGGCAAGAATATGCTATGAATAAATGTATGAACGATTTGGGATGGTCTCTACAAACAGTATTCATAAGTAAATAGAATCTATTAAAAATTGTACCATCATCTAGGAATTTGTTAGAGATGAAGGGTATTGGGAGGCTGGTCCCCAGCCAGGTGCTCACCAAAAGAGGGCTAGGGGGCAATTGGACTATCTCGGTACAATACACTAAAGGTACGCTTCAGATATACAAACAATCGTGTAAAAAGGTATACAAAAGTTTATTGGTACACAACACATGACAAAAGATCAATAATAAATAAAAATAGGTGACGGTCCATTTGTATCACCAAGATAATACTCCCCTAATGGGGAATATCCCAGTGGGATAGTTGGTCATGGACAGTATTTCTACTAGTTTCGCAGACTAGGCTGCTTCATCAGGAAGTATATCTGCAATTTAATTAGCACATGATCAAAAGCAATGCATTTAATCACATACTAAAAAAAACAATGTTTCACACAATATATGAATTTGAACAATATACATCTCATATATGAGGACAGATAGATGACCACGTACCCGAGTCCCAGTATACACAAGGTACAAGTCGTCGCCAGTAGGAGGTCTTCCGCGGCAACCGGGGGAGACTACAAATCAACAGGCTGGAATCTAGGTAACATAAGATGCATGGGATGGGTAAACCATGGACTAGAACATGTGAAGAAGAGAGAAAATGTGAACAGGGGGGGGGGGGAATGGGAATAAATGGGGTTGGGGTTGTGGTTAAACCGGAAGTAAATGCATAAGTGAGGGGTGCCAAGTGAACTAACAATGACCAAAAGGATCAATCAAAAAACAATGGTGAATAGGGGGAAGGGGAGGGGGAAAAAGAAGAGGAAGAACAAGAGGGAAGGGGGAAAGGGGAAAAGGGGAAAGGGGGGAGAGAAAGGGGGCAGAGGGGGGAAAGGGGGGAAAAGGAAAAGAGACAAAGAAATGTGACATTTCTTTGTCTCCTTTCCTTTTTTTCCCTCCCCTCCCCCATTTCTCCCCCCCCCTATTTCCTCTTCTTCTTCCTCTTCTTTTTTCCCTCCCCTTCCTCGCCATATTTTTTTTGTATGTGATTAAATGCATTGTTTCTAGTAAAGTAAAGACAAGTGTGTCTTGCCTACAGTCATGCATGGTGGTGGGAGTGTCATAGTCTGGGGCTCAGGGCAGTATTCCAACATGACGACCCCAAGCACACCTCCAAGACAAACACTGCCTTGCTAAAGAAGCGGAGGGTAAAGATGATGGACTGGCCAAGCATGTCTCCAGACCTAAACCCTATTGAGCATCTATGGGGCATCCTCAAACGGAAGGTGAAGGAGCGCAAGGTCTCTAACATCCACCAGCACCGTGATGTCATCATGGAGGAGTGGAAGAGAACTCCAGTGGCAACCTGTGAAGCTCTGGTGAACTCCATGCCCAAGAGGGTTAAGGCAGTGCTGGAAAATAATGGTGGCCACACAAAATATTGACACTTTAGGCCCATTTTGGACATTTTCACTTAGGGATGTACTCACTTTTGTTGCCAGCAGTTTAGACAGTAATGGCTGTGTGTTGAGTTATTTTGAGGGGACAGCAAATTCACACTGTTATACAAGCTGTACACTTACTATTTTACATTGTAGCAAAGTGTAATTTCTTCAGTGTTGTCACATGAAAAGATATAATAAAATATTTACAAAAATGTGAGGGGCGTACTCACTTTTGTGAGATACTGTATATATATACAGTGGTGTGAAAAAGTGTTTGCCCCCTTCCTCATTTCCTGTTCCTTTGCATGTTTGTCACACTTAAGTGTTTCGGAACATCAAACCAATTTAAACAATAGTAAAGTAAACACAAAATGCAATTTGTAAAGGAAGGTGTTTATTATTAAAGGTGAAAAAAAATCCAAACCATCATGGCCCTGTGTGAAAAAGTGATCGCCCCCTAAACCTAATAACTGGTTGGGCCACCCTTAGCAGCAACAACTGCAACCAAGCGTTTGCGATAACGTGTAATGAGGCTTTTACAGCGTCCTGGAGGAATTTTGGCCCACTCATCTTTGCAGAATAGTCCTAATTCAGTTACATTAGAGGGTTTTTCGAGCATGAACGGCCTTTTTAAGGTCATACCACAACATCTCAATAGGATTCAGGTCAGGACTTTGGCTAGGCCACTCCAAAGTCTTCATTTTGTTTTTCTTCAGCCATTCGGTGGTGGACTTGCTGGTGTGTTTAGGATCATTGTCCTGCTGCAGAACCCAAGTTCGTTTCAGCTTGAGTACACGAACAGATGGTCGGACATTCTCCTTCAGGATCTCTTGGTAGACAGCAGAATTCATAGTTCCTTTTATCACGGCAAGTCTTCCAGGTCCTGAAGCAGCAAAACAGCCCCAGACCATCAAACTACCACCACCATATTTTACTGTTGGTATAATGTTCTTTTTCTGAAATGCAGTGTTCCTTCTACGCCAGATATACTTGGACACACACCTTCCAAAGAGTTCCACTTTTGTCTCATCGGTCCACAGAATGTTGTCCCAAAAGTCTTGGGGATCATCAAGATGTGTTGTGGAGAAATTGAGACGAGCTTTGATGTTCTTTTTGCTCAGCAGTGGTTTTCTCCTTGGAACTCTGCCATGCAGGCCATTTTTGCCCAGTCTTTTCCTGATGGTGGAGGCATGAACGCTGACCTTAACTGAGGCAAGTGAGGCCTGCAGTTCCTTGGACGTTGTTGTGGGGTCTTTTGTGACCTCTTGGATGAGTCGTCGCTGCGCTCTTGGGGTAATTTTGGGCGGCCGGCCACTCCTGGGAAGGTTCACCACTGTTCCATGTCTTCGCCATTTGTGGATAATGGCTCTCACTGTGGTTCGCTGGATTCCCAAAGCTTTGGAAATGGCTTTATAAACCCTTTCCAGACTGATAGATCTCAATTACTTTCTTTCTCAATTGTTCCTGAATTTCTTTGGGTCTCGGCATGATGTGTAGCTTTTAAGGATCTTCTGGTGGACCTTACTGTGTCAAGCAGCTCCTATTTAAGTGATGCCTTGATTGTGAACAGGTGTGGCAATAATCAGGCCTGGGTGTGGCTAGAGAAATTGAACTCAGGTGTGGACAACCACAGTTATAGTATGTTTTAACAAGGGGGGCAATCACTTTTTCACACAGGGCCATGATGGTTTGGATTTTTTTTCACCTTTAATAATAAACACCTTCATTTACAAATTGCATTTTGTGTTTACTTGTGTTGTCCTTGACTATTGTTTAAATTGGTTTGATGTTCCGAAACACTTAAGTGTGACAAACATGCAAATGAACAGGAAATGAGGAAGGGGGCAAACACTTTTTCACACCACTGTATATATATATATATATATATATATATATACAGTGGAACCTTGGATTACGAGCATTATCCGTCCGTTCCAGGAGAATGCTTTTTATCCAAAGCACTCGCATATCAAAGCAAGTTTCCCCTTAGAAGTGAATGGAAACAAAGACATTTCGTTCCACATTGACTTCTATTGCATGCAATACTACATGTGGCTAGATGTGGGGGGGGGTGGAGAGACTCGGAGACCATTCAGATGCACTCGGAAACCTTCGGAAAGGTTCAGTATTTCTGAGTGTTTCCGAGTATTTACGAGTGTTTCCGAGTATTTATGAGTGTCACCGGTGCCCCCGCAACCTCTGCCCAAATGTGGTACTGCACACTGCAGGGGCTTGAATCCTGCTTGTTTTGTGAGCCAACACTCGCCAACACTCACAAACCTAAAAAAATAATAGCTTGTATTGTGAATCTCTCGTTAACCGCGTTACTCACAATCCGAGGTTCCACTGTATATATATATATATATATATATATATATATATATATATATTTTTTTTTTTTTTTTTTTTTTTTTTATAAATACACACGTTTTGCCTTTCATTAATATTTTAAACTGAATTGGTTGCTTTACAAGGTAAAATTTCACATATACTTTAGGTTTTGAAATGTCATTCCAGAATGTTTTTTAACATGCATTTAAAGCTGACCAATATCACAAACCCATATTTTTAAAACAAATTTAATAATTTTGTTCCATCTGCTCACATCTTGGTAGTGTTAGGATAAAATATTGAATTATAATTCTGCCTGGATTTGGATGGATGTGTTGCCGTTTGCTGCGCCCTCTGTGACAGCTATCAATTAGTGTAGATGTACTTGTTCCATAGCATGTACTGTACTGTACTGTACATCTAGGCGACACATGTTTGTGTTTCTTTATTTTAAAATATATTATCCATCACAATTTGCCACTAATTCTGGTGCTAGCTATGACACTGCTACCATAATTCAATATTGTGAGCTCTTAGTGACTTTTTTTAATTTTTTTGCCTTTCTGGCTTAACTGGGATACAATTAAGCCAAATGCCTAATTGTGTCCCAAATGGGACCATGGGCAAAAACCAAGGAGGGGCTCAGATTTTTGAAATATTGGATCACCTTCACACACTCAAGCAAATCATGTCTTCTACCTTTAGATAGAACAGGTAAGAGGTTAGAACTTCTGTCGGGTTTTTGTTAGTTCTCGTGTCCTCACTCTTATCTGGGAGGGTAAGTGACAGGGAATGTAAAATGTTACAGTTGCCACCAGAACTGGAGTAAAGTGGGTGTAAACAATAGAAACATTTTTCTTTCAGTGACACCTGACAAAGGTGGAATTTTTCCTCATTTGGATGATATTTTCTCTTACTTCCTAAATAAATCCACATGTTCGCCAGCAGACCATGGGTTCCTGTGTAGCTCCGAAATCTTGCCCTTATCCTGTTGTGATGTGATCTTTCTACAATAAAAGATCTTGACTGCAATTCAAGATCCATGGTGTGCTGGTGAACATGTGTATTTATCTGTGATATATCCAGTGTCCAGCTGGTGATTGCTGCAGCACCCACTACAGATGAGCCTTTAATCCAGGAATGTGTGCAATGAGAATATGAACAATTTTCCATTTACTTCCTGTCTTGCCCCTGGGGAAAAGAAGTAGCAGAGACAGAGGTACTAGACCTCCTCTATTCTATCCAAAATGTTTAAAAGAGTATTGTGTGGTCTAATGTTATATTTTAACTATGCTAAGGTACTCTCACTATGTTGGTATGAATTTATTGTGACAAGAAGTCATAGTTTAGGTATCATGGCAATAATCTTGACTTTGTAAACATGGCTCGGAGCTTATTTATGATATAGTACTGTAAATGCACTATATTATTCCCACATTGGGACCTCATTATGATTTTTTTGCCCATGACACCACAATGGAAAGTACCAAATTTGCCTAAAGTATTGAGTGGAAATGTCTCTAGGATTGAAATGCTTTAATATGTCCATTTAAATGACATGCTCAACTTGCTATTCTTTTAAAAAGAAATATAATAGTGTACCATGTGCATATAGGGAATGTGAAACATAGGCTTGCTGTAAATTATTGCTTCTCAGTCGTATGTAACCTTTCTAGTGTGGCATATTGTGTCTTTGCAACATTTCTGCTGTTTTCCATTTTTATGAAATAATAAAGTGATGAATGTATCTTTCTGCAGCCCATTTTGACCCATATCACTCAGTGCATAATGCCTATTGTCATTTTTATTGCAGTTTGATGAATGAAAACATATCATGCTCAGTAGTTGCCTGGTAACAAACACATCTTTCAGATTCAAAGCAAAATGAAAATTATAAAAAAAACTGATTTGAATGCTACCGGGGCATAGCTAAATGAATGAACACACATGATTAAGACCAATAACAAAATAATACACATTGTAATAAATAAATAAATTATAACATTTGGGGCTGACTTACTGAATGCTAAAGTAGGACATTTGGAGATGTCAGGTACACGTGGACTGGGTTTAGAATGAATTTAGCAAGTTATAACAGCTTTATCATATTCTAATGAAGTGCAAGCAAAAACAATTGAAGCCTGGGATTTCAATATTGTAATAAAGTATAGTGAATAATCCTTTTAGATACTGTTATTGTATCCATTTATTAATGTTCATGCTATTCACAATTGTATTTTATTCTCTTCAAATAATCAAAACAAAAGCCCCTACTATTACACTTTTTCTTTTTTCTTTATTAAATGGGACTGTATAATGGCTGTGTACATATTTTCTTTCTTTCTTTATTATGGTTATCCCTTAAAAAATAAACATTTTTAAAATATTTTTTATTTTTATTTTATTCTAGTCATGTAAATAAGAAGTCTTGCATAGTAATAGTAGTAATAGTTTGTATTTTTAGCCGGCAGACCTCTAAGCTGATTTTCATTTGACAAGCTGTTATCACCTTACAGCTTGGTAAAAAGCCTGTTGTTTAATAAAGTGATCAGTAGCTCAAGCTAAATTTTCACACAACTGGATGAGTCATTGTGGCTGCATGTTAGCCAGTTAACTAGCTTTTTTAAGTATTGAAGCACAGCAAAGAAAGCCTCCATATTTCTCTCATTGTAGGTTTTCTTTAATATCATCCACTAAATGTTTTGGTTTGGAAATAGTTTTTCAGATTTAAATTTTACTGTAGTCAGATCTATGTTGCTTAACAAAGATTTTTATTGACTTTCAAATTGTGTAACATAAATGTACAGATCATTATATTCATGACAGAACAACATGGACAAAAGGGAACTAAAAAAAAAAATATCTGAAGTGGATATATGAGATCATTGGGTGAAAAAATGGTACATACGACAGTATTGTCAACTGAACAAAATCACATACAAGTCCTAGAGTCGACATTTGAAAAGGCAGACAAGTAAACATGGGTGGTGGATGAAGATAACAACCTTGCTAAGGGAGCCCAAGAGAGAACACTGAGTGAAAAAAGAGAAAAAATAGGAAGCCATCACCTGAATCATGATAGCCATAAGTTAAGGAACCGTTAGCGCCAAGCTTTTGCAAGAGCCTGCCAGGCCGCCGGAAACACAAACTCCACCAACTTCCTTTGGGTTTTTGTCATAAACGGGATTGTCTTATGGAGCAGAGTTTTGCAGGTGTTGTGCACTAAAGAAACTGATCTAATCATAGAGTAGACCCAGGTCTAGAAACGCAGAGCCTTTGGGCATGGCCACGGAGGTCATGCCCAAAGGGTGCCTTGTTCCCGACATCTACAAAAACACATGGGAGATTTTGAAGGAATGAATTTGGCTATCCACACCAGCCAGGATCATATACCATTAAGAGGCTAACTTAGAGGCATTCTCCTGAGAAAAAATATTCTGGGGACATTTAGATGAGTCCAATCGGACTGGCCCAGAGTTCTACCGAGATCGACCTCCCACCTCCCGGTATGAGTCAGACACTAGACCCTTCACCAGAGGGTCTTTGCCACACAGGTTTTAAAACATCGTCAAGCATATGGGGGAATCTAGATTGTTTCGAAGAAGAGAGTGAACACGATGGCGGATTTGAGTGTATCTGAAGATCTTAGGAAACTCTGGAGGGCACCAGTTGTTTGAGACCCCTGCTTTACAACACCTGGAGGGCCATTGCGCTTGCGCCCGCAGACTGTGAGCGCGCATGCGCGCGACGGGTGCGCCCCCCAATTGAGGTTTTTTAATTTCTGTCACTGACGGTCCCCGCTGTCTACTCTACAGGCGTGTGTGAGAAATACCAGTTTAAGACCCCTGCTTTAGAGGGTAGCTCACAGATGTTGTGCCAGTCTGCATACAGATCCAAGTCTACCAGCTGTTCAGTCTGCATACAGGAACCTGCTAATCTGCTGATACCTTACTTACCTCAACCGCTGAGATGATCCAGGGAGCTCTTGTACGGTCTTGTTGTTCCTGCCCGGCACCAGAGCACCTCCTGATCTCCTGGTCCTTCTGTCACATCATCAGGGGACCCGGTGCGGCGGGAGGGCCCAAGAGGAGGCCCTTCTCTTGCTAATCAGACTCACCACTACCAGGGCGCTGTCGAGTAGCAGACAGCCATGTCTGAGTCTGAGCAGTGGTGCCTCTCTATGGAGGGCACTGTGCCAACACTGTCGGGGTACAGACGAGGCGGTTGTAACGAACTTCAACCGGGTTACACGGTTGGAAGTAGGGTGGCTGGCCTATCAAACCCGGTCGAGTAATCTAACTGATTAGAAATTGTATGTTAAATGCCGCGCTTAGGTGGATTATCACAAGGTTGCCGCCACCCAGGGAATAAAGAAGAGGGGTGTACCTCACTGAGGGGCCCTTATACTTTAGAGAGATGTATAGTGGTACTGGGTACAGGCGCTACCTATATCACAAGTCAATAGTCAACCTGTATGGATGTGTACATCCGTATATACATGTACTCCTGTGTATCTAAAAATCACTGTGCACACTTACACAGAGCACAAGGAGGCTATGTGCGTGCCTGGGCCAGCTGTTAAGAATCTATTATACTAAGCTGTGTAGAAGACAATAATCCACATTATATCTGTCTTAGTATGTCAGATTGATGCATAAGTTGATACGTTGAGTGGTGATATTGTTAAATCAGACCAGTGTATTGTGAAACCCAATAAATAAGAAAAAAATATATATAAAAGAAGTGTACCAAAAATAGCTGAAGTGGTATAAAGTGATATAAAATGAAAGAATTTTTTTGTGTATGTGCTTTACATAAGCTCATCCATGTGGGCTAACGAAAGTCTAAAATGTCATATAGGGGATTAATACCACAAACATACCAGCACACTTGAAGTCTTTCTGCACCACGTCTGTAAACCTGGCAGAGGAGCTAGAGCACCTGGAGCTGTGACCCGGACGGGGTAAAGTGCAAACTACGTGCCTGTAGCCCCTGCAGGGGTGCAGGGAGCTGGTGAGTGGGATATCTCTGGGGGGGAGCACCCAAAGTCACTTGAATGATCTGCGAGCACAGAGAAGGCACCCGTCTTATGTGGAACAATTATCCTGGAGTTCTTATATTTTAATATTACTTTGGACTTTCCTTTCTTATCGACCTGCACTGTACATAAGACTTTTTGCCTGATATGCTATTTGTAATTGGGTCTGACATGCAATAGTATCATCTTTTATGCATTAACCTGAAAATCCCAATACCTTATTCCTGCCACGCCATATGATTACACCACTATCTATCAATATCGGCACATTTCTATATTTATGGTTCTTGCAGTGATATCACATACGTTTATATAAGCACGTATATAGATATATATATTCATGCATGAGTACAACTAATGTCTCTTTTTGAAACCACGAAACACACCCCAGTGAGGGGTTGAGACTGCTAGGGTGTATGGTGACTAGTGTCGCTACTAGGTATCTCACCATACGCTGAGAAGTCTTTTTGATCAATTTGTGCATTTTACATAGCCTGTGAGACTTCCGTTAGCCCACATGGATGAGCACATACACAAAAAAATTCTTTCATTTTATATCACTTTATACCACTTCAGCTATTTTTGGTACACTTCTTTTATATATATTTTTTTTCTTATTTATTGGGTTTCACAATACACTGGTCTGATTTAACAATATCACCACTCAACGTATCAACTTATGCATCAATCTGACATACTAAGACAGATATAATGTGGATTATTGTCTTCTACACAGCTTAGTATAATAGATTCTTAACAGCTGGCCCAGGCACGCACATAGCCTCCTTGTGCTCTGTGTAAGTGTGCACAGTGATTTTTAGATACACAGGAGTACATGTATATACGGATGTACACATCCATACAGGTTGACTATTGACTTGTGATATAGGTAGCGCCTGTACCCAGTACCACTATACAATCTAACTGATTACTTTTCCCCTAATGGTAACGCAGTTCCCATTACTTGGGTGGCGTTACCACAATTACATCTACCGCCACTAGATGGCAGTAGTGTAATTCCGGCGCCCTGCCGGAAAAGTTCCCCCGCCCGATAAGGATCCCCTGTACTGCGCGGGCGCATCGCTTGCGCAGTACGAATGACTACAGAGCTTATGAAAATTGCCGAACTTAAACAGCTCTGAGTGAACTCTACACCGCGCAGGCGCAGTTAACATTTAATTGTACGAGGCGATGCCGCACACTCCTGATGCTCGTGCTACTTTGCAAGGGGCGTCTATCATGTAACTAAGGGGCGGGTCTAGTATTACTGTAACCAAGGGGCGCATTTATTATTATTGTTATAAGTCGAGCTCTGCCCATTCATTTAACATTCGCCCTTTTCTGTAGCCATCCGCCCCTTACACAATATAATAATAGTAGACCCACCCCTTGCTTACAGGCTATAACAGATCTGACCCTTGGTTAGAGTAATAATAGAGCAGCCCCTTGGTTACACGATATATAACAATAATAATAAATGCGCCCCTTGCTTACAGTAATACTAGACCCGCCCCTTAGTTACACGTATAGAATATTTTAAAAAAAGTCACATTTACTTTGCTGCGTAACTAATTACTTTTCCAATGTAGTAACTGAGTTACTAACGCAATTACTTTTTGGGAGAAGTAATTTGTAACTGAACTAATTACTTTTTTAAAGTAAGATGACCAACACTGGTGCTTCCTCCGTCTGTTATCAGCATTAGGCACTTCTGACAAGTTCTGAGACACATGAGATAACATGAGCTCAAAATTTGTGTTGGGGAGGAATCTTAGAGGGAGATAAGCACGATATTCAGACTACATCTCTGCATGTTCTTTTGTTCCTCTGCCTGTGTTGGGGGGGTCCCTTTCCTCAAATCAGCTCTCACCCAGTGTAAGTGCACACTCCCCACACACCCCTATGTACTGCTGAAAGATGAGAAAGAAGAAAGAAAGATTTTTAACACAATCTTCACTTTTCAAAGGGTGTAGAAATGGGAATACAGTAGATATACAAGAAAAACGTATGTAGGAGGATTTGTTTAATCTCTGTGGTGTATCATCTGTGGCTGTTCACTTCACTGGGTATATGTGAGGATTTACAACCACTTTAAGTATACATTTCTAGTAAAAAAAATGTAATATTTATTTTTTCAGCCCCTGGTAAATAATGCAATATTATATATGTAATCTGACAATATATTCAATAAAGCTACTTAATCTTAATGATACACAAAGCTTTAAAAATAATATGGTAATTGAGCCAATTAGGAATTGTACATGTACTCAACTGTTAGGTAAAGGTTTCACCTCTGTAACTGATAGCAACATTGCAGCAGCATTTTATCCTAATTAAATGCTTACAATTATTTCCATTACTTAAAAAGCTGAATACTTACAGATTCAGCGAGGGAGGTGGAGAATTCTGATGCCTTGGAAGATTGCCAGCTAGCAAGATATGTGATGTAACCAAATGCGACCTAAACTGAATTTAGAAATGCATGCCTTACATTTATTTTAGTTCTACAATCCATCTGTTCAAGTGTATTCATGTTTAACTAATTCTTCTAGATGAATACGGTGACTCCACATCCTTTTATCTCGTTTCCTGCACGTTTTTATGACTTTTGTGGACATGATGCATTGTATTGGTTGCACTTTATTGCATAATATTCCCATTAGAACACAAATGAACCTTTCAATGTCATTGCAAAGGCTTACCATTTTGGCATTATTATCATTGCTCAAGTATAGAGAAAGATCTCATGGGTAATTGGGTGGAATACATGTATTCATTACACTGCTTTGTTAGCATGCTTTTTTGTACAAATTATTTCTTTAGTTTGTTTAATGATTGTGAAATGTGCCTAAGAAAAGACAACTGGAAATGACTTATTCCACTTTTAATTTTTCCACATAAAGATCTAATAGGCAGCGATTCCTTATAAATACTGTTTGTGCTCAAATGCATAAAGTAATGCATTGCACAACGATATCTTTACAGTTTTAATGAGATCCCTGCATTTTTTATGGATTGTGTAGGGGAATGTATATGTATGCATGATTATTATAAAAAAAAAAAAAAAATCAACAGAGGACTAAAGCATGTGTGTTTCAAATGAATGATATAGCTGAAAAGGGTTATGGGTAAAACTCTGCGCCAATAACTAAAAACTAAATTATACTAAATATATAAAATGCTGCTCCCCTTATAGAGTTATGTGCTTCAAATTACATAAAAAGTGAGATAGAGGTCGCTAATGTGAATGATCGAATGTGTATGCAGGATATACAAAAAGAAAGAAGGACATCCATAGCGTAATAACGTTTTATTGAAGACGTAAATCACAAAACATTCTACTTTTAATAAAACGTTATTACGCTATGGATGCCCTCCATTCTTTTTGTATATCCTGCATATATCCATGAGGAGGAAGGTCCCTCTACATCTCTAGTCTAATTCCATGTGAGCAAGCACTATCCTGCATAAGTGCTGTTTGACTTCCTTTTGATTAAAGAAGTCATATCTTTCTGGTAAGCAGATTACACATCCGTTCATTTTGGGTGTCAATTTCCTAATTTTGGTGAAGGATTACTAATTAAACTATTGGAAGATAACACCTCAGTTGCAAGAATTGTTGTTGAATTTATATGAACTTTGTTTCAATCTGTTGGGACTTTTATATCAAGTTTTTTTATATATTGCTGCACAGATGGACATTTGATTGTATTCCACTATTAATCTTATTGATGTATGAATATTTGTGGCTACTTGATTTATATATCACATCTATCTGTACATTGCTGCACAGATCCAAATTTCATTCTCTGGTGCAGAAAAGTGCTTGAAATTTTACGAACCGACTTTGGGGCCCCCCCTATCTTGGGGCCACTTAGAGCTAGGAACCCCACTGGGTTTGCACGCCAAATTTTGGGTTCCTAGCACCAAGTGGCCCTGAGATACGGGGCCCCAAAGTCGGTCAATTGTGTCCATCTGCAGCAATGTCATTTCGGGACCCTTTGGGTCTAGAGACCCCAAAAGGAACCCTTAACTACAGAGTTTGAAGTTTGGGGGAACTATGGCTGCAAATGGGCACAGTGAGGCTGCAAATGGGCATTGTTGATCCTCTTTTCCACTTACAGTAGCTGCGCATTTCTCATCCTAGGCTTATACTCGAGTCAATACGTTTTCCCATTTTTTTGTGGTTTGTTTTATACTCGAGTATATACAGTATATTAATTAATGAAGATTCCCAACCTTATTAAAAATTAGGACCTTGCTTTAACCTGTGAGGCTATTATAATCACTGAATGCAACTGACAATTTCACCTAATTCTCATTCAACAGAAGGGAAGTTAATATGCAGTCCAGTATCTTACCATCCTCACAAACAATTGTGTCCACCCACCACGATACAACACAATAAACAGAGTAACACAAGGAAGATCAGATTTGCTTCAATAAATGTATTTTAGGCATACTCAGTTATAAATCTATTAAGATAAGAATTACATTTTTTTTTTTTAAACGCAAACATTAACGCTGAAAAAAATATTTGTGCGTTATTGGGACGTTTACATGAGCATATATGTGCCTGAATGATTGTTTGATCCTACAACAACTAGCACACTGTAGTTCTAACAAAAATATTTTAGAGAGGACATGTGTTAGCTTCTGAAATCTACACGAACACAGTAATGATAAAGCTTTAATTATGTGTTTATTTATTTATTTGGGTGGAAGTGCAATATGTTTCGGTGCCTTGACAAGCAGGTAAAATAAAAGTAAGCATATTAGGATGTCTAATTTTGTGTAAACTGTTCAGAAAAACAGACTTCATGGTCCGCATTTGTCCGTCAACAAAATTAATTACTGGAGGACTAATTATGGCGATACAAAGGCCCTTTTTTTAACTCTTCCTCATTCTATCCAAAACAAAAAAAATAACTTTATTTAAACATAAACTGTAAATCTATTGTATGCTAGAAATGGGGGATAGTCTGACCAGTCACATGATTCTCTTTCCCATCCACAGATGATGTTACAAGCAGTGTATTCAAATAACTTTTTTCAATGGAGGAAGAGGCAGGAGTAGGCGTATTCCTGTTGGACCATCTGTTCTGCCTGAACCTGTTACCTCCTGCAGCTCTAGAAGTTCAGAGAGGACATGGCATCCCTGCAATAAAGATTTGCTGCCTGTACAAAGCGGGACATACTTCATTACAGGTAAGTCATGTGACTAAAGCTGTAGAGAATTTTTTTAGCTAAACTTCAACAGTTTAATTCCTGTATTTTTCGATGATAAAAAATAAATAAATAATAATAGTAATAATTAAAAATACTTAGGCAAAGGATAGGCAAACTTGGATAAAATAGGGGAATGGAGAGAAATTTGGCATATGAGGTTTAACCACTTAAGGACCAAGCCTATTTCTGACATTTGTTGTTTACAAGATAAAATCTGTATTTTTTACTAGAAAATTACTTAGAACCCCCAAACATTATATATATATATATATATATATATATATATATATATATATATAGCAGAGACCCTAGAGAATAAAATGGAGATCATTGCAATACTTTGTTACACCGTATTTGCACATTGTTTTGGAAGCCCAATTGTTTTATATATCATGAAGGATAATGTGATGCTGAGTAAATTGATACCCAACGTGTCATGCTTTAAAATTGTACACGCTCGTGGAATGGCGACAAACTACGGTACTAAAAAAAATCTCGATAGGCGACGCTTTAATTTTTTTTATATGTTACCTGTTTAGAGTTATAGCTGAGGTCTAGTGCTAGAATTATTCCTCTTACTCTAACATTTACGATGATACCTCACATGTGTGGTTTGAACACCGTTTACATATGTGGGGGGACTTGCATATGCGTTCGCTTCTATGTGCGAGCTCAATGGGACGGGTCGCTTAACATTTAAAAAAAAAAAATTCTTATTTATTTTAATTACATTTTTTACATTTTCACACTGTCCCTTTAAAAAAGTTTTTTTTTTATCACTGTTATTCCTATTACAAAGTTTTTGACATGTTTTTGATATGTTTCAGTGCATTTTTGGTGTGTTTTTGATGCAGTCCAGTTCATTTTTTACCCTCTTCTTTCTTAGCCTTATAAGAATGTGTGTTACAGTGCTTTTTTGGTGCATTTAGGTGCATTCCAGTGCGCTTTTTATGCATTTTATAGTGTTCCAGTACAGTCCAGTGCAGGGAAAAAAATTCTAGAACTGGAACGCACTGGAACTGCAAGCACTGGTGTGAATTATGCCATTGAACACCAAATAACCTATTTTCCATACGTTTTTGAAAAAAAAAAAAAACACACTGGACTGCATACATTTCATTTTACATTTCCACAAAAAAATTAGCCCTTTAAGGCCAGAGGGCGTTTAACTTTTGACGTCGCTCCGGTCCTCCAAGGGCATAGAGTAGAGTGGGGGACATCTTGCCCTCACTCGACCACTTTTAACTGAAAGAGAATGGCCTGCTGTATAAAAATATATCAAGGTTATGGCAAATATCTGCTGCCATAAACACAGTATATAGCACTCCTATGACCCCTTTTCAGCAGAGAGTGGGCTGAAGCCTGCTCTCTACTGACGTCACTGTTATCAGTCCAGGCTCTGCGCCATCAGGACCACGGAGTCGGGATACACCAGATTCCTGGACTGAGACCCAGCGCAGCTTCTCAGGGAGCCACTGAGAGCCTGAGCTGGCCGCCCGTCCCCTCCACAGCCCAGCACTCCAATGAGCGAGGAGGGAACAGGGCAGGGAGCTGTGACAGACAGTCTACAGCTGTGTGCTCTTGGAGCTCTGAAAAACGAGTGATCTGCGGTGTTTGATCGCTCGGTTCTCAGTGTAGACCGATGCTGCATCCACCTAGGTAAGTATGATTCCTGAAAAAAAAAAAAATCCCAGACTTCTCTCTTAATATTGAAAAATGCAAAAATACGCATTTTGGTGCTAAGAACTTGCAGACAAGATATACATTAGGAGCTTTCTTCATACATATATATAATTAAATACATACATGGATCAGTCCTGATGTTCTGACTCTCAACCTCAATTCTTGAGACCCTAAAATGACAGGACAGTACAAATACCCACAAATGAGCCCTTTTTGGCAATTAGACACCCCAAAGTATTCAAAGTATTTAGTAAGAGGCATAGTGAGTTTTTTTAAGTTGTAATTGTTTGTCACAATTTTTAGGAAAATGAGGCAATGAAATAAAATGTGTTTATTTTTTTTCTTCACAAAGTATAGGCATACTTAGAATTATACCCCAAAACCCATTTTGCTTTGCCTTCTGAGTATGGGGATACCACATGTGTGAGATTTTTTCCTAGCCTAGATGCATAGAGGGGCCCAAAATCCAAGGAGCATAATTATGCATCTAATTTCATGGTTGCCTATCAAATTTTTGGAGCGCATGGTGATACTAGCACTGAAACTAGTCTGGCGGTGGTGATCAGGAAACTGGTATGGCTGTGATCAGGATGCTGGTATGGCAGTGATCAAGACACTGCTATGACAGTGATCAGGACACTGGTATGGTGGTGATCAGGACACTGATATGGCAGTCATCAGAACAGTGGTATGATCACGGTGATCAGGACACTGGTAGGGAAGTGAACAGGAATCTAGTATGAATGTGATTATGACACTGGTATGGGGTGTGGTGATGATCAGGACACCTGTATGGAGTATGGTGGTGAATATGAAATTAGCCCCCCCCCCCCCCCAATTAAGGGAAAGCAAAGACACCCTAAAATAAGAGACAAAGGGTGAACAGTAGTAACACAGCAACATAACCTGCTTCTGCCATGCACACAATACAAGTAGTATATAAGGGGACTTTTGGAGCTTAGGAAGTCACAGAGAATGCAGGTGGGCTTTTACTCCACTCTACCTAGCCACACAAATAATGACTCACTGCAAAGTATTAGTAGCAAATATACAGCACTGAATATAGTACTGTACAGAGCACCGAGTACTCTATAAAGTGCTAAGCAGTAGTAGTACACTACATTACACTAAATCAATGTCAGCTGTCCCTCACTCTCACTAAACTCTTGTGCCACCTATAAAGGGGGCTGCTGGAAACCATTATTTTATAGTATGTGGGATGCAACATACTTTAGGTCAAAATTATCCTTGGCCTTGCACCTTAGTGGAGGTCAAGTGTAAGATTTTGGCCACACTTTGACTGTATGTTTGTTCCAAACTTACGTTCGGACCACTCAGCTCATCACTAATTAATATTCACACATTATTCAAAGGTGACAGTAAGGTGGAAATTACTTGATTAATCTTAGGTCCCTGGCAAGGACACATGGACACCATTTTAAATGATGCTAAACAGAGAAGTGTTAATTGCCATAATTCATTCACATAAATCATATATATCATGCCACTGCATTTTTTTTTGTTTTAATCCTCTGAGTACCTCATTCCTGCAGTGCTGTTGTGTGGTCACACGATCCCTGTTCTTTGGCATCTGCAGGGAAAGATCCTTGGGAAGGGCTTCTATTACTTTGCTCATGTATGCTCTCTACAGTATCTATGAGTCTGTGTCTGCATAGACCTAATTGGTGCTGTGCCAGTCACATGACTTAAATTCAAATTAAATTATAAATATCAAAGAACTGTTTCATAGCTCAATCATTTCTTTATTGAACATCAAATGTGTGTTTTTTTGTGCATTAATATGGTGTAGAACTTTTTGTGAATCTCTTAGTGAATGTAACAAATCAGCATACTATACCATGCCCCCATAGTGTTTATCAGTAAGATAACATGGAGGAGGAGGGAGGTAGGAATGGGAGTGTCATTTGCCACTGTGTATATGCCCACATGTGTGACTCTATACTCTGTGGGCTGTACAAATAAGAAAAAGGAGGAAAAGAAGAGCTTAGGAGGAAACTGAAATATAAGCATGCTCAGTAGTAGACACCGGCTAGTATACACGATCTCAGGCTGCAGCGGGGACACAGAGAGGATAAGTGGGACAGTTGAAGGCAGGGTCAACCAAGTATATGCTTTACTGTCTTTGTGATTATGCACACTCTGTTATATAGCAAGTAATAATAGTCTGTCATAGTCTAGGTTTAATTACACTTTAAGCTTAGAGGAAAGGAGGTTTAATCTAAAATTGTAGAAGGGGTTCTTTACAGTCAGAGCAGCATAAGTGAGGAAACTCTCTTCCCCAGGAAGTGGTAACAATTGGGAGTATTGACACATTCATAAAATCTCTAGATGAGCACAATATACCAGAATACATACTGTATACTCTAATGACCCATACACATGGTCGGAAATTCCGACCACAAAATCCGTCGGATTTTTTCCGATGGATTTTGTCTGACACTGGTGTTGCATACACACCGTCGGACAAAGTTGTCGGAAAATCCGATCATTCTGAACACGGTGACGTTCGTTGCGTACGACGGAAACTACGTAGAGGCTAGTAGCCAATAGCTTTGGTCTTGTAATTTGATCTGAGCATGCGTGGCACTTTGTCCGTCGGAATTCGCTACACACGATCGGAAAAAGTCCGATCGGACTTTGTTGTCGGAAAATTTGAGAGCAGGATCTCAATTTTTTTTCCGACGGAAAAAGTCCGATGGCGCCCACACACGGTCGGATTTTCTGACAACATGGTCCGATAGGACATTTTCCATCGGAAAATCCGACCGTGTGTACGGGGCATTAGAATAGAATACTTAAAGCATATGCTCGCAAACAAAAAACCTGTAAGACAAAGGCATAATGAGCTAGTATTCACAGGATCTTTTGGTTTTAGGATTCTGCACATTCGTTATCGTTTGTTATAACGATAACGAAAATACCCGAAATTCGGACAAAAATGCATTCGCACAAAAACGAATGCACATGTCTAGTGATCAGTACACACAGGGGAACACAGTAACAGGCAGGTTCAACCAAGTATTGTAGGACATAGAAAGGAACAATTGACGTGGCAAAAGCACTGTGCTATATCTTGTGCATTAAATGGACAGGATCATTTCTTTTTTTAGGGTTACAACCACTTTAAACTGATACACACATGGGTTTGGACTGGATACACTTGTGTAATTTTCAAACCTTAACTACTATGCAACTAATTTCCCCTACAAGGTGGTATTCCTTGTAGCCAGTACCTCTGCAACCTGAGTAACTCTTTTTTTATTCCCTTATAGGGACCAGACCTTTTTTTCTGTTGCCTGTCTTTCTCCCCTCTCCCTTGGCTGCTGTCCAATCTTCCCCCTGCACTCTCCCAGTGCCCTGTATAGAATGAAATTGAAAAAACTATAATATTAAGCCTGCCTCTTTTCTTCCTCCTCTTAACCACCTCCACCCCAATACCTGCTACTCACATTCCCATGTAGTCAGCAAACATATGGTCAAGGAGCTGCCTGTGAGTGCCAGGCCTTTCCAATATGTTAAAAAAATAAAATAATTTTGGGTATTAGAGTATCAGAAGCCATTTATCATCAGAGAGGATCCTGCTACCAATGCGGCAACAAGGTTGTTATGCAGTAGTTATGCACCTGTGAGGTGTCCCAGAAGATTGCAGGGAAGGAGGGGGAGAGGAGAACTTCCACTCGGATCAAAAAAAGAAAGAGAAAGACGGCGCCCTCTAAGTGCAGCAAGGTTAAAAACAATTTATTAAAAATGAATTAAGGAAACTCACAAAGGAGATGTATCATCAAGGCATGTCAGGGGTTAAAGTATCATCCGTTTTGAGTCCCGGGTAGATGTCTTAGGATGTATTGTCTCCTACTTCCTGTAGTCTCTTGTGCTGGTCCGGTGGCGCTGTGGGCTCTCAGCGTTTCCAGAGGGCTGGAGAGCAGGCTGTGGAGAGAGTATGCTGCTTTGTTGTTAGATGATGCAGCAATGTGATCACTTCCGGGAACGGGTCACGTGGGCGGCGCTTCGGTGGCATGCGTGCCCCTTCATCAGGCTATGTTGGTGGCAATGTTGGAAGAGGGATTATGTACCCTGAGTGGTCCATTTATCACTCCCTATATACACCTTATGAGCTACATCCTGTGTGCGCCATACAAACCCCCTGATTGTCTGTTTCTTCCACTCGGATCACCTAGTCAATCCGAGCGGAAGTCAGAGCGGGTACCTGTCAAAACTAGGTACCCATTCTCCACTCCTCCCCCCCACCTAAAAAAAAATGACATGCCAAATGTGGCAGGTGATGGGGGAAGGGGTGCTTAAAGCAGAACTTCCCCTTTTGGGTGGAACTCTGCTTTAAAGCGTTATACTTCCTCTCAGTAGCTCAGCAAAAACATGCCTAATAACTTTGAAAATGGGCAGAAATCAATGTCAATATCCTGCCTTCTTACTAGACTATTAAGAGTTTAATACTAAGTTTGGGTTTTAGGATTTTAGGCATGATTCAAAGAACTCCCTGAAAACCAATTGTGAACTGATTTGCTCATACTCACTGGCAACTAAAAATTATAGAGACTTTTTGGATGTCTGCTAAATTCTGTCTGAAACTTAACTACTAGATCACAATATATTATCTATGTGGGTCATAGATAACATTTTATTTAAATCTGTGTTCATTATTTTATATTGTTGATTGGTTATATTAGACTGTTTGTGGTTTGCCAACAATCATGTGGCTCTGGCACCTTGTTTTACAGAACAGTTGTTTTGTCTATTGGTGTCACTTTTTAAAATGTTGCCCACAATTGTTCTTTTTAAATGCATGCAAACGTTTCCTGCATGATAGAATTTAGTTGCAGGTCATTTAACCTTGTATATTTTTCATCCTATCTGAATAGCTTCTCTGCAGGAAAAGATCCCATGTTCAAAGTTTAGATGATGCTAATTACCGTATTTCAAAGGTCATTATGCTTTCAGTGGAATTAAATGCATAGGACTGTGTATTTCAAAACCCACAAATAGGTAATCTTTGTAAGAAAATATTAAACAGGCCTGTTTCAAGAGTTCCAATGTGACCAAATGTTTCATTTATCTTAATTAAAAGAAGTGTTCTCTTGCTTTCCAGTAATTACTAGATGGCAATGATTCAAACCTCAAGAAAGTATATATCAAAATGCCCTAAAACATGTACATTTCATGTCAATTATTTATTGGCCTAATGTAAATAAGGATGGAGATGTATCTTCCTCCACAAGGACAAGTCAATAGATTTTTTTTACTGCTTCTTACTAACTACTTAACAAGGGGAAGTCCTTGGTGATATATCTACAGGTTTACTTCTAATCTAGAAAGTCTAAAATCTTAAAATGTAGCATACTGCTTGCTGATGTTGTGTCCTGTACCATATACACAAGAGTTCAGTGCTGGGTAGATAAAGCAATAACTAAGTGCATTAGAGCCCTTTCACACTGGCAGCGCCAGGGTGTCTGCGGTAAAGTGGCGCTAGTTTTATTTTTTTTTGTTAGTTTTTGGTATTTGTTGTACCGCATACCTTTTTACTATTTTGAATAAACGTGTTAATTACAGACATAGTTGTTTTGCTTATCAGAGAGCCTCACCTTTTGGTCACTTTCTTGTAGTGACCTTCCTTTTGGTTATAGTTTTAGTTTCACTTTACCGTCTGTTTTGCGGTGCTTTTCGGGTGCTAGCGGGACACTTTTAACCCCTGCTAGTGGCCGAATAAAGGGTTAAAAGCATCCGCAAAACGCTGCTGCCGAGGCGTTTTGCAGGCGCTTTGGCGCCGCTGCCCATTGATTTTAATGGGCAGGGGCGCTTTAGGTGTGGTGTATACACACTCCTAAAGCGCCTCAAAGAAGATGCTTGCAGGACTTTTTTTGATGTCCTGCCAGCGCAGCACTCCAGTGTGAAATCACTCGGGCTTTCACACTGGCATTGCAGATTTTTTCAGGCACTTTACAGACGCTTATTTTCGCGATAAAGCACCTAAAAAACGCCTCCAGTGTGAAAGGGGTCTTAAATGCACAAACAAGTTGTAATTTTGAAACATACTTTATATCATTTATTGTATTATGCAACAAACTACTATACATAATTCCTACTTACTGCAGACTGCAGAATACAAACAGAACCATCATTAACTGAAGGTTAATTCCTTTGGGCTTCTTTTCCTGATTTGTCAAACTTCTTTAAACTTGGCAAACTTTAAATTACATGGGTCATTCTGAACTCTAGGGAGAAAATCATTACGTATTAATAGAATTTGTAATTCAAAGTTGACACTGTGAAAACAGAAGAAAATATGAAGGAGGTGAATATAGGAAGTCATTTATATTTTATTATTGTGGGAGACAACTTTTGTACTGCATATGCAGTCTAATCTACAGTACCTGAGATTAGAAAACTAAGTGGTCCCACTAGTGCTAAGAAGCAACATGGAGGATCTTTTGATAGGCTGATAAGTGCTCATAGGCTGGGACACCAGTACTATTTCCAGTGCTGTACCCAACTTTAAAACTTCTATCTTTGTAAAAAAACATGGCTTATTTCATAGTAAATAAAGCTGTCATGGCAAATGTGAAGTTTTGGCACCATTACTGAAGAGTGTTCCTCTCAAATACAGGCAGAGGTGTAGGCTGATAAAGTAAGCTGGAGCAGTGCCCCCATCGTCAAGGTCACCCCTAAACTTGCAAATGTAAACTTCCTATCTCACACTGCCCTGGACAAGCTGGGTAGTGCAAGTGAAGATGAAGACCTGGGGTGTAACTTTAGTAATCTGCATGGATACATTTTTCATATGTCACAATACTGACACAATATAATTAACCCTTTGTGCCTAAGAGTAAAACAAATCTTAATGCCCAAATTTGCAGCTATGACATGTGTTAGTAAAACCGTACATATCATCACAACTACTTTGTTCATCCAGGTGGATTATACCTTGTTTTTTTCAGGACAAATTTGGCTTTCATTTGGTGGTAATTTGTAATATATATCTCCTGATTTTTTCTATTATCAAAGGAAACTGGCCCAAAATAGTATTTTTTTTTTTTTAAATGTAGCTGTATATGTATTGCTCCTACCATAACCTACCACCAAAGAACAACTCCAAACAAATGTCCCTGCTCCTGACCTGATGATTTCAGCAATACCACATATGTGTATGTTAGTTGTTGTGTGTCCCCGTAGTAAAGCCGAGAAACTATAGTGTGCGTTTTGCTTTTTTTATATCCTACCTAAAGCACACCGACACTAATTGACACTGATACCAATTGTTAAAAAAAAAATTAAAATCCTGTCCAAAAAATACTGCCAATGAACCTTGGACCCTGGCATTGACCTTTGACCCTGACCTTGACCCAAACACTAACCCTGGCATTGACCTAGATCAAACCTTGTTCTAGGTATCCTTTTTATATATTTTGTTCTACACACGCTTTTTTTTTTAATCTCTCCAAGGACAGAGAAAGATACAATGTATTTGTCTCATCCATTCACAGAGACAGAAAACATGGGGGTGGGTTTCACAGTGACTGATCTCTGTGATTGCCAATCAGAGGCAGTCACAGCGATCAGGTGACCCAGGAATCGGACGTTCCGGGTCCCGATCATTAGACAGGGGCTCCGGCTCTCGGTGAGACCCTGATCACTGTGCTGGGAGCACACCCAGCACAAAGGGAGGTACGCAAATATGCAGCCCCTTGGCAACAAGCCCAGTGCAGTGGGGCTGCATATTTGTGTGATTTTGGTGCCAAGAGGTTAAAAAAATTCTGTACTTTGGATAAGCAAATGTGCTTTGGTCTGGTTCAGATCCTGTACTCAATTCTAGCCTTTTTCAAGGCTAATAGGCAAGAGATTCCCAAACAAAGAACATGGATTGTTGGCCACTGCTTAGGAGGACATGTAGCAATGCAAAAATAAATTATGAATAATACAAATAATTAGGGAGAGGGTCCACCTTTTTATGCAGCTTTAACAATAACATTGGAAAAACACCAATCCTCTCAATTACATGCTTGGGGGATGTCTTTAGGCTGTATTTGGTGTTATGGAACAGTGCGACTCTCACGGACAGTGTTAGCAACCCCATGTTCTGGTACCACATAATTTGCATAAAACATTTTATTAACATTTACTTTATTGTTTGGTTATAATATAGCAGCAGGTGACCCCCATTATCACAAAAAAAAAACAATGTTTTTAGGTAGCTTTGGATGCGACACCTGATTTTTTTAACCAGAGGTGACAGGCCAGTGGGAATATCAGCCATAAAATGAATATGAAATTATTGTGTTCTTTAACCGATTCCCAACCAGCGCATGCCGACATACGTCGGCAGAATGGCGCTGGTGGGCAAAAGGGCGTACAGGTAAGTCCCCTTTAAGAAGTGGTCGCGATCATGTCACGGAGAGGTAGAACGGGGAGATGCTTTTGTAAACAAAGCATTTCCCCGTTCTGCCTAGTGACAGGACAGAGATCACTGCTCTCTGTCATCGAGAGCAGTGATCGCTGTCATGTGTGTTGTAGCCCCCCCCCACAGTTAGAATCACTCCCTAGGACACACTTAACCCCTTCATCGCCCCCTAGTGGTTAACCCCTTCACTGCCAGTGTCATTAACACAGTAATCAATGCATTTTCATAGCACTGATCGCTGTATAAATGACAATGGTCCCAAAATAATGTCAAAAATGTCTGATGTGTCCGCCATAATGTCTCAGGCCTGATAAAAATCGCAGAATGTCGCCATTACTAATAAAAAAAAATAGAAACTAAAAATGCCATAAAACTATCCCTATTTTGTAGACGCTATAACTTTTGTGCAAACCAATCTATATACGCTTATTGCTATTATTTTTATCAAAAATATGTAGAAGAATACATAACGGTCTAAACTGAGGAAAAAAAATGTTTTTTTATATATTTTTGGGGGATATTTATTATAGCAAAAAGTAAAAAATAATGCGCTTTTTTCAAAATTGTCTCTCTTTTTTTGTTAACAGTGCAAAAAATAAAAACAGCAGAGGTGATCAAATATCACCAAAAGAAAGCTCTAATTGTGGGAAACAAAGGACGTCAATTTTGTTTGGGTACAATGTGGCACGACCATGCAATTGTCAGTTAAAGCGACGCAGTGCCGATTTGCAAAAAGTGCTCTGGTCAGGAAGGGGGTAAATCCTGGTCAGGAAGGGGGTAAAAGTAGTTAAAAAATAGAGCTTAAACCCTCAACAACTGTATACATTTTTCAGTGGCAAAACTGTTTAATAGTATTGTTTGTGAGATTCTTTTTCTTTTTTTTTTTTGCAGCATCACAATACATTGTGCTAACAGTTTCTAATCTTCTTCCAACAGCACTGCTGTGGTCTGCAACGTCTGCATGCAGTGTATCAGCTGTGGTAAAAGTACATACACTAGTCTGGTTCCAGATTGTTGCCACACCAGTTCCAATGTCAACATCTATCGTGATTGCTGCCACACTAGTCCACAGTGTTGACAGACCAGTGTAAGTCAGCAATTGTTTTTCTGATTGCTGCTACCCTAGTTCCAATGCCCGCAGACCAGTACAGCCATAAGCGCTGTTCCTGATCACTGCCATACAAGTACAGTGTTGCATCTGCCTGCTGGCTGTACTGACCCTGGCTCGTTTATTGACCACATTTCTGTCTGTTGCCTAGATCGATCATTTTGCCTTGACTGATCCTTTGTCTGCCACCTGAACTGACCCATCTGCAGTATGTACCTGCGAGACACCAGCCTCAGACTTCCCAGGCAGACAATTGCACTCCTGGAACCATAGAAACTCTTCTGGTCTTCCTTTCTCCAGTCTCCTATACTTCTTGGCCATTAAAAATGGCATTCCTGGAGCAGCCACATACCAGGAGGCTAGGCTTGCTTGGTTTATAGGAATGTGGACTGCTATAGGTGACCACTATACTAAACTATATTCCCTAACCACTCATACAGAAGCGACCCTATGGTCTGACTTTCCAACGTAAAATGTGTGATCAGAGCTTGTTGTCGGAAATTCCGACTGTGTGTAGGCTCCATCGGACAGTTTTCATCGGAATTTCTGTTGCACAAAATTTGAGTTCTGGTTTTCAAATTTTCCGACAACAAAATCCGTTTGCGTAAATTACGATTGTGTGTACACAATTCCGACGCACAAAGTGCCACGCATACTCAGAATCAAGCAGAAGAGCCACACTGGCTATTGAACTTAATTTTTCTCGGCTCATCGTAAGTGTTGTATGTCACTGCGTTCTTGATGTTTGGAATTTCTGACAAGATTTGTGTGACCATGTGTATGCAAGACAAGTTTGAGCCAACATTTGTCAGAAAAAATCCAAGGATTTTGTTGTCGGAATGTCTGATCAATGTCCGATCGTGTGTATGGGGCATTACAGTGCATTAACTTTGTTAAAATCAGTTGATATGTTTAATACACTGTCAGATACAATGTCAGATATGTAATCAGTCCAAACTGTGAAAAAATCTCACATATGTGATATCACCATATTCAGGAAGAATAGCAGAATGTGTTTTGGGCTGTAATTCTAAGTATGCCCATATGTGTGTGAAAATATCTTATTACAATATCTCATTGAGTTGTTGAGAAAACATGAGGCAAGGGAAATTCTTGCTATGGAGACACTTGGTTCTTTGACAGCTATTTAAAAAAAAAAAAATATCGCCTTGCTTTGGAGAGATCTTCTCTTACTTCCTGTTGTGTCCTTGGGACAGGAAACTAAGGAAAACACCCCTTATGGGACACAGACATAAAAAAAGAACAAACATAGCAAAAAGTTTTGGATACGATTTCAACTCTACATACATTCTAAAGCTGCTAGGCAAAAACATTTTCTGGGCTAATCCTTTGACATTGTGTCATGTGCATGGCATTTTGGTGTTCTCTCCATTTCATAAATTTAACATCTTATTTTTCATCAGTAAATTCAGCACAATGCTGCATGAAGACCTACGACCTTTCACTAATTAGAAACCTCTATGTTTGCATTGCGATTGTTTACACTGAAAATTAAATTAGAATATATGTCAATTATTATTTTAAATGGTTTTGCCTGTGTAGCACTAACCCCCGAAAGAGCTGCTGGTTATTTTTGGGCTTACTGTTATCTTCTTGACCTCGTATGCGTCTAGGGGTTTCCCGAGGTAGATGGCCCAAGGAACTGCAGAGACTGACACTGGATCCACTTTAGGGATTTTTATTTGCAAAACGTCAGACAAAACACAGTCTCGCAATGAAGGGATAGAGGGTACTGGTAGGAAGTTCAGGTACTTACTCTTGAAACTGCTTGTAACTGAATGTCTCTCACTATAAACTCCAGGGAATAGCCATTCGCAACTGGATACTGCAGCTATCAGATAAATCCCCTCTCAGTAGATTTAACAGCCGACAGGTGACTCAAATAAAGCAAAGTCTCTGCCACAGACTTGGTCGTAAAACTTGTAGGTTAAAAGTGTCTGCCACAGACTTGGTTGTAACTGAAGGATAAATGAACTTAGAGAACCCTCAGATGGTACCAGTACTTGCAGCCGGTCCGGCGATTCCGTACGAGTGTGGATTCACCTGGTGTCCTTCTAACTTAGCTTCCAGGCTCTTACCGAGCAGCCAGCCTTGTGTGTGGCCATCTTCTGAAGAGTCCTCCCCTGGTTGTGTTCTCAGTTGCTGGGCCTCTCCAAAACCGAGATGGCACCGGACCACCCTGGAATCCTCCTTCCAGTTACTGTGCCTCGGCTAGCCAGCCCCGAAACTCGGAAATGGATGGATCCGCACCCCAGGCCATGAGGGCCCTGAGGGCTGGTCAGGAGGACCAGGACCAAACAGACAGAAAGATCTTCTGGATCGGAACCCAGAAGCACGTGACCTCAGTCCCATAGGTACCCTCTCCCAGAATGCACAGCGAGACAACCCACTCACTGGTTGGTTCTGAGAAAGATTGACACTCAATGCGTCCAACTGGACTGCATTCCTATGCTTGCCAGAGGTGACACCGACACCTATGGCCAAGCAGAACACACTGCAATCCAGCCAAACTGGTACTGAGACCAGAATTTAGAACAATTAACCCTAAAACCCTTTGAGAAAGTCACATGATCAGTGACGCAACGCGTCAGTGAGAAGCCAGGTGTCATTGTTTACTTCTGGCCGAGGCCGAGACCGGAAGCATCTCTGTATTACACAGCATTCACTGAATTTTAAATGTAAGTGGTTACTATTATTAATACATTTTTATTTATGAATTACTACACATGTGAGCCCCCTTATCATTACATGCCTGCCTGAAATATTTATCCTATGATCGGAGCATTCCTAAGAGGCTTCTGCTGGAAAGTGTGGCGGAGAATTCGCTGGTCGAATAAGATTGGTGGCTACAAATACAAAGTGCTACTTGGCCTGTAGGGGCCTATATTTGAGGTGAGAGGCTGGGGGGAAACAGTGGGGAGCACCACAAACAGCACGGAGCACTTTGGATGCATGGATCAGCACCCTGTTTTGGAACACTGATTGCACAAACCATTTTTTCACTTGAAACACTCACAGGAAGAACTATTGAAAGGATTTTGAGTGTATTTTTTCTACACATTTGCTGTTTTGCACAATATTGCTGGGACTTGTTGTTCACATTTATTTTATTTTTATTTATTTATTTTTTATATACTTTTTATATCTTAATTCATTTTTATATATTTTTTGGATATCATTGATTATTTGTTGCATGGATTTTTCTTTTTTTGGTTCACGGATAGCACCTGTAAATAAGGTTTTAGCCCATTCTGGTTGTCATTATTAGAAGGTTTGAATCACCTGTTCTTCACCTTTGATTATTTTGCACAGTGCACTTTATATTATTATTTGTATTATTTATTAGAAGAATTGTTTGCAATATATTCTGTTTGAGAGGTTTAATCGATTTTACTATTGCACATAAATGTTTTCCATTTAAGGTCCATTGAATTTTGCACTGTTACACCTGATATTCACAGTTATTTAACGGATCAGGAAGTATTTATATATAAGAAGGATTTATCTCAAAAGGTCATATTTAGGCAGTTTTTATCAGGAAGTTTTTATTTACTATTTTAGATGCTTACATCCTCTGAGCATTTATTTGATATATAATTTTTTTAATATTTATTGGTTAGCGCCACATACCATTTTAACCAATTATTCCCTTACTGTGTGAGATCACTTTTATGTTGGCAGCTTTCCATTACTTCGCTCTAAGGAGGTAGAGCACACTAGTTACCCCTTATTAACAACCCTAAAACCCAACTGTGGTTTCAGGAACTTTAAATTTACAAAAACATAGCGCGTGCTCATTTGGACCCCGGCGCCACACCTGTTTTGAGGACGACAGGTCTGTTGTATTGGTGAGTGCAAGTCTGGTTGTTTGGTGATCTAACTGAATATTCAAAGGGTGAATTGGTCCATTACCTGCATGGGATGGCTATAGTGAAGAATTATTCTTTAATAAAATGAACTAGATACTTTGTATTTTCAAGATCACTGAGAAGTTTAGTTACTTTTCTGTGTAGACACAGACTAGCATTAGAGATCTTATATACTGTAACTGTGGACACACTTTTTAAATTATACTTCCATATTTGTTTTTGATTTGCATTATTTTATAGTATCTGAGCACTTACAGTATATATCTTGTGGAAACATTCGCATATTGGCTTAGGTTACACTCCAGTATTTGTTATTTGCTTCATTCTAATTATAACAGTAGCTAATTATGTCTTTTACACAGAGCTGATTGTGCTAAGCATAGTGCTGTACTATATGAGAGATTTTATTAGCTGCATGTTTTATTTTTGTATGGCTTTTTAAGTACAGCAGTTTATCCATTTTAATTTTGTTTTTAACTACTTTGTTAATGATTGGCATATATATATATATATATATATATATATATATATATAGTTACGGTATGCTAGGTGAGGTAATATATAATCAGTATATTTCACCTCGCATGCATTCTTTTGTCAGAGACTGAACCGTAATCCGGCCCGGGTTTTTCCAGCCTTTGTGACAGGCTTGGTTCCGGTCCAGATGTTGTGGTCCACTTGAGTCCACGTTCAGGTGGACTTTAAATGAGCAGGAAGTGAGCACAGGATAGCTCTGGCCTGAGACTCAGAAGGGAATCTGAGAGAGAGCTCTGTTTGGACTTAAAAAGAAGGTTTGCTTTACCACATGTTTTGTGGGTGTCGGGGACCAGCCCCACACCGTATAGAGAGGAAGTCTGTTGTATAATTTAGCGCCGGACGGCAAGGATTTGCTTTACTATTTTTTTGTTTGTTTTCATGACTTTGCCAACCTCTTCTAAATAAAGCTGGCAACCCGCCAGATTTTAAAGAAACTGCCTGAACGCTGACCTTAATTTCCAGAAAAGGTGATCCCCATGAGCTATGAGCTATGATCTCCCACACATGATGGAGAATGCAGGCAATTTGGAAGTAATGTTAAAGGCCCTGCTACGGGCACATGGAGCTGAGCGGCAAACCAACCGCCAAGTCGCAGAGGCCGCTGCAGCACAACAGGGGGGTCGCTGCAGCACAACAGGTGGCACAGCAAGAGATAAACCCGCAGGTCACAGAGGCTCTGGTGGAATTGAAAAAGGGGTTCGCACCTCCTGTGCCAGTGGAACCAAAATTGGTACGTGCCTCGTACCACCTACAGAAGATGTCACCTGCCGATGATATCGAGGCATGCCTTGTGACTTTTGAGATAGTTGCTGTCCACGAAGGATGGCCAAAAGAACAGTGGGCGGGTCTGTTGGCCCCATTTATGACAGGAGAACCTTAAAAGGCCTATTTTGATCTAGAACCGGATAAGGCTCAAGACTATGAGACTCTGAAGACAGAGATACTCGCATGCTTGGGTGTCACCATAGCAGTCCGGGCCCAGCGCGTGCATCAGTGGACCTTCTCCAGCAACAAGCCACTCTGTTCTCAAATGTTCGATCTGGTCCACCTCACCAGGAAATGGTTGCAGCCAGAGACCTTGACAGGCCCTCAGATCATGGAGCGTGCGGTAATGGACCAGTACCTGTGCGGGCTCCCTGCTGCTCTGAGGAAGTAGGTTGGACAGGGGGACCCCAAAACCGCAACCCAATTGGTGGACCTAGTGGAGAGGTACATTGCTACTGAGGACTTGGTGAATCCTTCTACGCCCCACTTCGCGGTGTCTAGGGGTGCAAGATCGCCCAGCTTTTTTTTAAGACTGTTACAGGGTTCAAGAGCATGGGTAAGTTAGATAAGAGTGTTGTTACACCTAATGAGATTGTGGGTCCTAGACCTGGAGATTGGCCAAAGAAGCCAGGAAGGTCTTTGGGACCATTAAGAGGACTGGGGATAGAGCACATACATTGTTTCCATTGCCATGCATTAGGGCATATTGCTGCAAACTGTCCTGTAAATGACGAACCTATGAAATGCGATTATGCTTATATGAAAAGACACATATCTCTGTTTGCACAGGTAGCATGTACTGCATCATGTCAGAGTCGCACTGAAAAACAAATGTGTGTTATTTCAGTGGATGGAAAGCCACTCACAGCCCTGCTAGACTCTGGTAGTGTGGTGACCCTAGTCAGAAATGATTGTGAAAACCCCACAAAACTACACCCTCGTACTATCGGGGTCATTTGCATCCATAGGGACACTCAGGACTACCAGACAGCGGTGGCTGAGGTTGATACCCCGTGGGGCAGTGTAACACATTCAGTGGGGGTGGTACCTTCAATGCTTCCTGAAGCTTTAGTGGGGATAGATTTTCCTAATTTTTGGAGTTTATGGGAGAGCAAAGGAAAGCTGGTAGATAGAGCTCCCTCTGCTGGGGAAGCACAGGAACTCTCACCAGACCCTTTTTGCCAAAGGGAAGGGGACACTGTTGGGGGGATCGAGGAAGCCGGAGAGCCTCTTCCTTTCCCTGTCATGGCTGGGGAGCCAGAGGACCTGGAAGCTAACTCCTAGCCCAAGGGTAATGAACAGGTGAACATCTCTGACCCTGACAATGAGAGTAGCCAGAATGTGTTACCTGACTTAGTAGTCAGGACTCCAGGAGAGAGGATTTCTGTACCGAGCAACTGCGAGATGTCACCCTCATGAGAGCTAGAGAAACTGTTAAGATGGTGGATGGGGAACCAGTGGATTTTTATTGTGACTGCGACATTATGTCGGACACATCGGACATTTTTGACACATTTTTGGGACCATTGTCATTTATACAGCAATCAATGCTATTTAAATGCATTGATTCCTGTATAAATGACAGTTGTAGTGAAAGAGTTAACCACTAGGGGGAGGGGAGGGGTTATGGGCTCTGACATGTGTGTTTTTTTTACATTAGGGGGCGGGGCTGACGTCTGACGTCATTGATCGGCTTTCCCGATGACCGGGAACAGCCAATCAATGACAGGCAGAGTAGGAAGCGCGGGGAGAGGTTTGTTTACACAAACCTCTCCCCGTTCTTCAGCTCCGTAACCCGATTGCGGGACACCAGCGGCGATTGGGTCCACTGGTCCCGCGGCCGGGGTCACGGAGCTCCCGACCGGGTCGCGAGCGCGCCGCTGTGTGGGCTCCATCTGACTTATTCCTTCGGAATTTCCGACGAAAAAGTTTGAGATCCTGCTCTGAAATTTTCCGACAACAAAGTCCTATCGGACTTTTTCCGATCGTGTGTAGCGAATTCCGACGGACAAAGTGCCACGCATGCTCAGATCACATTACAAGACCAAAGCTATTGGCTACTAGCCTCTACGTAGTCCCGGCGTACGCAACGAACGTCACCACATTCAGAATGATCGGATTTTCCGACAACTTTGTCCGACCGTGTGTATGCAACACCAGTGTCGGACAAAATCCGTCCACTCTAATACGGGGTATTAGAGTGGAGTGATCATTTCTAGATAGTAACACACTTATGATGCTGCGCTCATGTATGTTATTAAGGAAAAAATGATACAGAGAAATGTAATTTCCGAGCTGACCTCCTTCCTAAAAATTCTAGCAACCTGGCTAGTGCTACCTCTGGTGTGAATACTTCCATAAGCACTGACCTGAATCCATACTTTATACGTATGATTTATTACAATGACAGAAACCTAATCTTATCTAAAATAAAAGGAAAATTTTTTTTTTTTTTTTTTTAAGCACACAACTTTTACTCGTGTAGAGGCATTATGTAGAATTCATATTATTTTGCATGAACTCCTAGGCATTAGTGATTTCTGAAAATCACAAAAAGCATGAAAGGGTTGAAGGCGCAGAAGCCAACCTAAGTGAAATCAGTTTATATCCAAGTATCATGATGTCTCTGCTTTCCATAATTTTTAGAGGTTCTACAAAAATCCATCCCCCTAAATGAATGATATCTAAGTTATTGAATCTATATCATTGACACAGCCATGAAACCACTACAAGAAATTAGACTGGAATGCCCTCAGTGTACCCCAAGGCTCATTTTTTATGAAGTTAATTTACTGTGAACCTAGGGTTGTGGCCGATTGCCCTATATGGTACCTGCAGGATTTTTAATCCAAGGTGAAAAGGAATACTCCCTTGGGATAGATTATTCAACATTGGTCTACCCTGGTTCAATGGTATCATACTGATACTAAGGAAAGGAATATGGTTATCTTCAATGAAGAAAGTGTTTAGATGGCACAGTCCCCTTCAAGCTTACCATAAGTATATGAAGTATACGTTTTGGGAGTGATATAATTATCAACCTGTGAATTCCTTGACTTCTTATCATAACATGGTGTGAACGTAGGGCTATTTCCCGCCCCCCCCCCCCTTTATGGCACACTGACACCTCATTAGACCTCTTGGTGGGCCTGAGGACCATTTGGAACCTTGATCACTTTTGGGTGACATTTTATTAAGGTCCTACATAAGCTCCAGAAGAAGCCACGATTGTGGTGAAACATGTAGAGGCAACAAACTTTTGTATTGTGACTACATGACTTTCCGTGCTCTAGTTTTAAATATTGATTCTCTTTTTAACCATGTTTGTTTAACCACTTGCCTACCAGGCACTTACACCCCCTTCCTGCACAAGCCATTTCTCAGCTTTCACCGCTGTCACACTTTGAATGACAATTGCGCGGTCGTGCTACACTGTACCCAAACACATTTTTTATAATTTTCTTCACACAAATAGAGCTTTCTTTTGGTGGTATTTAATCGCTGCTGTTTTTTTTTTATTTTTTACAAAAAAAAGACCAAATATTTTGAAAATAAATGTTTTTTACTTTTTACTGTCAGTAAATTTTGGAACTAAGTAATTTTCCGCCTTCACTGATATGCGCTGATGGGCACTGATAGGCTGAACTGGTGGGCATTGATGAGGTGGCACTTTTGGGCACTGATGAGGCGGCACTTATTAGCAATGATGAGGTGGCACAGATAAGGAGCCACTAATATTCTGCACTTATGTGCACTGATAGGTGGCACTGAGCACTGTTAGGTGGCACTAATGGGCACTGTCAGGTGGCACTGATGGGCACTAATAGGCGGCACTGGTGGCAATGATAGGCGACACTGGTGGGCACTGATAGGTGGCACAGATAGGCAGTACTGATGGGCACCGA